>OY755240.1:60891502-61491502 GCA_963576725.1 Azorinus chamasolen | reverse complement strand
ACCATTATATATAATATACATTTAAATAACTAAATAACTAAATAAATAAATAAATAAATAAATAAATAAATAAATAAATAAATAAATAAATAAATAAATAAATAAATAAATAAATAAATAAAAAAATAAAATAAATAAATAAATAAATAAATAAATAAACGAACAAACAAAAAACATACCCATCAAAAAATGGTACTGAGATATGTGCTTCTTGATCTTTACAAATTGGACCATGGTTCTTAAAGGGTGCAACCAACCTGTACTATTATAGACAAAAATACTTTGATCAGGTGGTTCATTGCTGTATAAAAATGCCATTTGGGTATATACTTGTATTGTGCACGCACTTGCTAATTCCTGTAATTGATGATACATGTTTTTGTTAGGACCGGTGGCCTATATCACAATAAACTTTGAATCTTGCCTAGCCACCTTTGCCACTGCGGCCATACACGGCATAGAATTTGTACGGTCAATAGCATTTCTACGGCTATATACTGCAGTGCTTAGAAAAATTACGGCTGCCGTACGTCCTTTAAACTGATGACTCATGGTCACCATACGGCGTCCATGCGGACGCCGTGCCGGTTGCAATCGTAGGTGTTTTTTTTAAAATGTCCACGGCAGCCGTAAGGAAACCGCGCGGTGTCCAATCGGTGCACGAAAAGGCGCCGTACGGCGTCCGTGCGTTCCGTTTGGCGCTACCGCCACAGTTTAAACATATTTTATTTCCATATTAGAGGAAATTGGGTCGGGTCGCAAGTTCTTACAACATTAGATTTGAGCCCCCATACAAAGCATTCATATATACATGTAATGGCAAACAAAATATGAAACTTAATACAATGTTTGTGAAAGATATAGAGTGAGAGAGATAGTGGATGAGAGATAGAGAGAGGGATGGATAGATAGATAGATAGATAGATAGATAGAGAGAGAGAGAGAGAGAGAGAGAGTCATGTTGCGACAGATATCCTAACTATAGTAGTACCGCTACACAAATGACCTTACGACGAGTCTACAGGCGGCGTAAACTCATCGCAGGACAAATGTAAAACATGCATTAGTTGTAAAAAGCTACGGCGGCCATAGAAATTATAACTACTCGCTTAAAATTCTATAGCAACCGTACGGCCTGTAAAAAAATAGGGATAAGTCGTACGGTGGACGTGCGGGCTTCGCCAAATTTCTACTGCCGTCGCAGAAATAACTCGATTTCAAAGAGATTAAGAATGTATGTGACTGGGGTTTAGACATCGATTGGTAGTCGTTTCATGGAAGTTTTACTATGTGCTGTGAGAGTTACAGCTGTTTATCTCATTCTGCAAGTACACGTACTTTCTTCAGTTCTAAACTGAACGCAATGAAATTTTCCTGCTATTGTGAGCATCAATTTCGGAACAGCGAGCTCACATGTGACAAGCAATCGCTTTATGCTCAAACACAGAGAGCAAATAGAGACAGATAGTGACGAATTGATTACATAGTCCTGTGGTGACATTTTACTTTACCGATAACCATTTGAATGCATGAAACGAATGTACTGGCGTGTGAAAACAGTGTAGACTCAGACCAGATTGCTCCTAGAAGAGGGACTCTCTGACTAGGCTCTGCGCTGTTTGTCATTCAAAATCCTGTAGCAATGTTAATGTTATATGTAACCACTGATATGCCATGACGCATTGAATGTTCAACATTCGAAGAGTTAAATCGCTGAATTGACAAATAGATCGAAGCTGGCAAACTGCTGAATTTAGAATTACAGCATTCAGATAAGCGATGATGACAGGTTGTGAAACAGTCACCAGAGCAGTTGGGCTTGGTTTTAACCCTTCCCCTGTTCTATGTTTATTTAAAATTTCAATACCTACCGAATATTAATAGACCAAAAAAGTTATAATGAACTATGGAAGGTTGATCATTCTAGCCTTTTTAGAAAGTAAAGAAACACATATATGAAAATAAATTTTGCAAACAGAGCAGACCTTGATCAGACGACTCCTATAGAAACCGTCTGGTCGGGGTCTACTCTGTTTTGCAAAGGCGTGAAGAGGTGTTTATATGAAGGAAAGGGTTAACAATTATCCCGCTTTCCACGATTAAATTCGCATTTGCAAACAGCTTGGTCAATTAAAGCTTGATCCATTCGGAAGTAGTCGAACTGGAACCAGATCCAAATTGGAAAAGATAATACTGTTTACAATTGCACTTTGACACTAGATGTATCATATATAGTAAAACCTCTCTATAACAGCCACTTAATTGTGTTAATTAGTTGGTATTTAGGGCAGATGGCTGCTTAAAGCAAGGTGAGAGTAAAATAGAACGTTCCTGTAGGAGCGTTCTGTTTTACTTTCACCTTGCTTTAAGCAGCCACCCGCCTTTAACATAAAATACCTTATGTCATTTAGTGACCGTTATAGAGAGGTTTTCTATATCAACTGTGACGAGTATATAAGTAAGCGGTGATGAGTATGAAGATGCTTACAATGAATCTCAAACGTTTTTATCGAAATGTACATGTATATTGCACGGTCAGCAATATTTCTAATTGGTCACATGATATATTGACCAAAACATAAAAACCAGACGGCTGTATGCAAATGTAATATGCCTAAAAGGAAGAACAATTCATTGCAAAAAAGAGAGATTTCATCGAAATGTAATGTGTATATAAACTTGTATGCAAAGTAGAAAAAAAAAATTGTTTTAAATATATTTAAGATTAATGGATGACAAATTAGAAATTTTGTTGACTGTATATACAGAGGTGCAGATTAGATGCGTAACTTAAAACCTTTTTAAGAATAACTTCTTTATTTCTAAAAAGGACGAGTGCAATATTTGAGTACGTACCTTTACATTGTATATCTTGCTCTGGTATATAGGATGCTATGGAAAGTGCAGTTTATGTTTATTCTACCTATCACAATACAACCCTTGTTTGCAAATAGATTGGATCCAGATGAGACGCCGAGTAACTCGGCGTCTCATCAGGATCCAAGCTGTTTGACACTCAGTCAGTGGTTTCCCCAAAGTTTCAACAAATCGCTAATAAGTTAAAACGTTTTTCAAATAAGTACACCTTTCGGTAGACATTTCATTTCGACAGGATACATTTTGACAGAGCACGAATTTCTCAAAAAACGCGGCTCTGGTTCGTTCCCGGGTGGAAAAAGAGGTTTCAAGTTCGGACACGTGGTGTTAATTCGGATGCTCATGTTTCCTCCCACATAAATACCAATCCACAGAGAAGGGTTTGTATTAGTTCATAATTGATGTAAAGTTTAATAGAGTTGACATTTATTCTTTTTACCTCACGGATATGCGTGTAAGACGGCACTATTCATGTTTACTAACCGAATTTCTAAAATGGTATATACATGTTACATACAGGATATTTTGGTACTGGCAGAAGTGCTATAAAATTACATAAACAGCAGAACATGATCAGAAGGCTGGCGAAGTAGCTGTCTAATCTAGGACTAATATGTTTGCAAAGTCGTATAAAGGCGCTTATATCAGGTATTGGATTGAACAGGAGAAAAAGAAGCTTCCATCTGAAATTAGCTAGATTTAACCACCAAACCCACATTGTTAGGAAAATGAGTTATTTCTATTGTCCTTTATTCTTTGAAACTCCCTAGTGACATTTCAGCCCAACAGCTGCGAAATATTAGTCGTCTTTGAATATATGCACACTGAAAATGAGAACTTTTGTTAGCGAGAAACACGTTTACTGGATGGCCAGGATCATATACAGTAAAACCTCTCTATAACGACCACTAAATTACATCAAGTATTTTGTGTTAAAGGCAGGTGGATGCTTAAAGCAAGGTGAAAGTAAAACAGAACGCTCCTATAGGAGCGTTCTGTTTTACTTTCACCTTGCTTTAAGCAACCACCTGCCCAAAATACCAACTAATTAACACAAGTTAGTGGTCGTTATAGAGAGGTTTTACTGTACAGTATAATTTGTCTTAAGTGGTCATCAAACATAGGTCTAATTATGGGTATGTAAGGCAGTGGTTGCTTAAGGCAGGTCAAAAGTAATACAGAAAGGAGCTTTCTGCATTAGTTTGCCCTGTATTAAGCAATCGCCTGTTTTTTTAAACGACTCCAATGTTTAATAAATGATTGGCCGCTTAGGACAGGTTCTACTGTATTATAGCCATCTGACATGGGACCACAATATTTGCAAATGCAGAATAGTCGTATTCCAAAATTACTATCAAGTTAATTCATGTTTTTAATTTTATATATCTTATTTTTAACGACTCATTTGATACATCAGAGTAAATCATGAATACTAATGCAATGCAAATTACTATCTTTCAGAATTAAGTATTGGTTACTAGAGTTACCTCGTCTTAGCCCCCCCCCCCCCCCCCCCCCGGACGAGGATGCCGAAGGAGTCCGTATCGTCCTTCCGAGTCATTCGTCCCTTCGAATTTGATATGTAAGGGATGAAGGCTATTTTAACCTTTGTTGGTAACAACTATAATGACTATGATGATGTCATCATCATCATCATCATCATCATCATCATCATCATCATCATCATCATCATCATCATCATCATCATCATCACCATTATCGTCATCATCATCATATAATAATAATAATAACAACAACAACGATAAAATAATACACACAGTTTACGCCCGTTGTAGAAACTGTAGAATTGGATCTATATATAGATTTCATAAGCAAACAGATTAGAACCTGATCAGACGGCTCCTGTATATACACTGTTTGCAAAGGCGTCAAAATGCGTCTTTGTTTGAAACAAAAAATACAATGTACAGTAAAACCTCTCCATAGCGACCACTAAATTGTGTTAATTAATTGGTATTTTGGGCAGGTGGTTGCTTAAAGCAAGGTGAAAGTAAAACAGAACGCTCCTATAGGAGCGTTCTGTTTTACTTTCACCTTACTTTAAGCATCCACCTGCATGTAACACAAAATACTTGATATAATTTAGTGGTCGTTATAGAGAGGTTTTACTGTATTTGGATATATCCGGACACTTTGTTCAAACTGTGATTTTGATCTATGTTATTTACAAGACCCAAAGGTACTTTCCGACACAGCCATTCTATTTTAATCTGATTGTCTATTCTTTGCATTAGATTTACTAGTAATGGTCGGAGATATGAACTATTTACGAAGGTACAATTACTATCGTTCCCATTCAGTTTATATAAATATGGGATGCGAGTAAACGTATAAGAATCCACCATGAGTATTTTTGCATAGACTAGGAATATCTCATCCGAGGGTCAGAAAATCACGCATGCGTGCAACTGTTCCAACATAAATTCACGAACGATGCAATTATGTTCATCCGTTCAAATATTTATTATTGTTTTCTGCCAATCTTGTAATGGCTGTCTCGTTTTTATAAAGTTATATTCGTGGCGATAAATCCGGCTGCTGAACACGCCAGACAATCACACATTTTAATAACTTTAAAGTACAAATACATAGTGGGGTTAATACGAGGAACTACGGACTGTAGGTGGGATTCAAGCAAATGGATATACTGCTACACATGCACATTACTTCCACCGAAAAATGAAGCAATTCCTGTTGTGGGTTCACGTTTTCTTAAAATAGCTTGCTTAAATACACGTCGGCGTTGAACATGCGTTATACGTTTCGGCATCACATGGCGTCCGTCATATGTAAGGTTTACTTCGAATTATAAACATACAAGTCTGTTGGAAATCACTATTGTTGATTGGCGGTGTTATTATTGATATAAAAAAAATCTGAACTGGACAAATCTGTTGATTTTAAGATATTATCCTCCCAAGTTGACCTGAGACTCGATTAAATTTCGGCCTGTTTATCGGGATTATTCGTAATACTCTATGACAAAACATAGCAAACCAAAAGCCGGTAATAATCATGTTTCTCGAGGATTGTACAGTAGAACCCCTCTGATGCGACCACGTAATGAATAAACATGGCTGCCTGTATAAGCAGGTGGTTGCTTAATGCAGGACAAAATTTATGCAGAAAGCTCACACAGGAGCTTTCTGCATAACTTTCGTCCTGTATTAAGCTACCACCTGCCTTTGCCACTTTGAATTATGCCCCCTTTTGCTGGTCGTATTAGAGCAGTTTTACTGTATTTTTATATCACATTCTTATACCTTCGGAAATTTATTCGAAGATTACCGACGATAATACACGGAATATGCATGAGTCTCAGGTCAAATTTATAGGATAATACTTTCAAGGCTCTGCCGGACATTTTCAAGCTTCAGTATGTTATGAAATAGGGTGAGTTTGAGCTGTATAGAACTGTGTAGATCTAGATATAAGTGGACACTGTGTTGTAGGCACATACTTGTTTGATTTCCATTGTTTTTATAAATTTGTAAATTGTTAGTACATGTGCAGGGCTGTATATATGGCTGTACAGCAAAGTTTCGCTAAAACGACCACACATGTTTTTAACATAGGAGACTGTCAAACCATGTGGTTGCTTAACCCTTCGGTTGCTATTCACGTCAATGTACGTACCTGTAAATAGTGAAGACCCAGATGAGACAGCTCCTGCAGGAGCTGTCTCATCAGGGTCTGCACTATTTACAAGTTTATTGAGCAACCAGTGCACTCCACAGCAGTGATTTCACCGCCAAATACGTGTACACAGTGAAGATATATGTAATTATACAACAGGACATGGTTAAAGAAGGAGAAATTTATTTTAAAATTCAGCAAGCGAAGGGTTAATGCAGGGAAAATTAATACAGAAAGTTCCTATAAGACCTTCCTGTATAACTTTTGTCCTGTACTAAGCTATCACGTGTTTTAAAAATCCAGATTTATACTTCTTTTCAGTGGTCGTATTAGTTAGACATCGCTGTAATTGTTAAAGGACGCACTGTATTGTGACAAAGGCCCGATGTTATAAAACGTTTTGCTTGAGTCTGATAATCATTCTCAAGCATCTGATTTAACCCTTCTCTTGCTGAATTTTAAATTACATTTCTCCTTCTTTACCCATGCCCTGTTGTATAATTACATATATCTTCACTGTGTACAAGTATTTCTCTGTGCAATCACTGCTGTGGAGTGTACTGGTTGCACAATCAACTTGTTAATAGTGCAGACCCTGATGAGACAGCTCCTGCAGGAGATGTCTCATCTGGGTCTTCACTATTTACAGGTAGGTATATTGACGTGATTAGCAAGCGAATTGTTAAAATGACTTTTTGGCAATAACAGAAACGGTTGAATAATATCTATACTATTTCATAACCAAACAGAGCAAACAAATCCTGATCAGATGGCCCGTACATGGATCCATCAGAATTTGACCAATCAGATACTCGAGAATGATTTCAGACAAAGACTCAGAAAGTTTTATAACCTTGGGCCCAGATAATTGACACCAATGTCGTTCAGATTTTGAGAATGGATATTTGAACTGTTTCTGTCGAGAACGCGTTATAAATGCAATCATTTTACTATTGATAAGTGATAGGGAATTTCTACTAAATATGATACCTTGATACACCACTCTCATACCGGATTCCCGAAGATATATTAAAAAGATAAATCGGATATTATGCATGCAATTTTGTACTGCTAAATGTAAATGCAATTAGAGTATGACTTAATTCTCAAGCATCTGATTTGGACTGAAAAGAATACACGTAAACCGTTTTAAGCATGACACTTTTGTTATAGATAATTACTTTCAAATCCTTCAGGAGAATAACGTTTATTTTTCGGCCTCAGAAAACAGGCTTTCGACGTCGTTCGACTTTTGAGTCTGTAACACGGAGAAATACACGAAAAGGGGAAATGTTGAATGATTGAAACTTGTCTACAAAGTACCAAGCACTAAATCCTCTTCAACCCTTGAGCATTTACTACATAAATACGCCTTTTCTACGCCTTTGCAAACAGAGTAGACCCGTCTCAAACGGATCTTATAGAAGCCGTCTGATAAAGATCTATCCTGCTTGCATGTAATTTTATAGTTTCTGCTTTGGCGAAATCTGCCATCTCAGTGTACTATTATAACAATTAATCTAATTAATATCTATGATATCATTATATTTGCCTGAATATTCATAGAATAAATGGTTAATTTGCTGCAAAACATATGCCTGCTCAAAAGCCGATCTTCTATATTTGTTTACCTTCGATTCGTTAAAGCCTTAACCCATGCCCTCGTACATGTATGCTATTTTTAGACCCAAGCTTTTTGAATGAATCTACCAAAAAGGAGCATTTACTAGCAAAAAGGACAAATTTAGAATTGTGTAGTATTGAAACCATTGTGATAAATTGAGCATTTGCTCCTATGGAGCAAATGCTCTATTTATCACAATTGTTTCAGCAAGTGATTTTTACAGAGGCACCAACAGGCCTCAGTATGAGGGAATGGGTTAAAACGTTAGAGAAACTATTGCCCAAGTGTCAAACAGCTTGGATTGTAATGAGACGCCGAGTTACCCGATGTTTCATCAGGTACAAAGAAGCCACACCGTTATAAACCCTTTCCCTGTTCTATGTTTATTACGAATTTCAATACATACTAAATATTCATTGACAAAATAGTTATAATGAAATATTGAACGTGGAACATTGTAACCGTGTTCACTGGGGGCCAACTACGTATTATCATCAAAAGTTTTGCTACAACAATTTATATGGGTATTTTAGACCAAGTGTTTTCCTACGAAGCCTGTGTATATATTAGGATATGTTTTCTTACGAGAACAAAGTTTCCTTCGTAGAAAAACAAATCTATTACATGTATAATACCTATATCAATTCTCGTAGCAAAGCATTTGATAATAATATGTAGTTTGCCCCCAGTGGTTTTAGAAAGTAAAGAAACAAATATATCAATTCCATTAAGAAACAGGGTAGACCCTAACATGACTGCTCCTATAGGAGCCGCCTGATCTGGGTCTTCTCTGTTTGCAAATGTGTGTAAATGCGTTCATATGAGGGAAAGATTAGCATGCGATGGCTTAACGAACACGACTATATAGATTGAGTGTTGAAAATGAGACCCACAATTGAAATGTTGGTAATACAGTAGAATCTGTCTAAAGAGGCCATAAAAAGATTATAGTAGAACCCTTCTAATGCCACCACAATACAATAAATATAGGTGTCTTTATAAGCAGGTGGTTGATTAATGCAGACCAAAAGTAATGCAGCTTACTGCATTACTTTTGTCCTGCATTAGGCTACCACCTGCCTCTACCACCAAAAAGTATACATCTTTTAGGTGGTCGCATTAGAGGGGGTTTACTGTATAAGTATGGATATGTACGGCAGGTGATAGCTTCATGCAGGTCAAAAGTAATACAGAAAGCTCCTATAGGATCTTTCTGCATTACCTTTGTCCTGTATTAAGCAACCACCTGCTTTTTAAGATCCATATGTGCATCAAATGAATGGCCGCTTAACATATTATCCCCTAGTGACGCATTTTTTTGCGCCTCCATAAAATCCACATTGTGAAACCATTGTGATAAATAGAGCATTTGCTCCTATAGGAGCAAATGCTCTATTTATCACAATGGTTTCAAACTGCAAAATTCTAAAATTTTCCGTTTCTCCAGTTTATGGTCCTTTTCGGTAGATTAATTAAAAAAGGTTGGGTCTAAAAATAGCCCAGGAGAGAATGAGTTAAGACACGTTCTACTGTATAATACTCGAGTTACACTATGATTCCAACATCTAGGTTCTAAACGGTTCTAAACTCAATCTTTTCGGGGTAGAACCTAGGTATATCTGTGGAAATCTGGGATTCCAATTGTTATCATAGTGTTTTATTGAACAATTGAATAACAACTACAAAATCTAATCCTCTAACAACCAAACCAGATCGATCGTTTTCGTAGACACAGTGCACAAACTTATCGAGTTACTTAGTTTTCTCGCTCAAACACAACACTTTCATGTGTGATATAGAAAAACCATGATTGGATAATAGAAACCCATGATCCGATGTTTTCATTAGCTTATATGCGCGGATTTGTCTACTCGTAAAACGATGTCAAAGCTGTTTGCTGAGTATAACGAAATTGAGGGGAACGCTAATTAAATCTACACGCACTATTAGTGGTTCACATCGAGAAATTTATGTGAAACAGGAATGTCCACAATTAAGTTTTATGGCAATGTTTCTGACAGTTATTACGTCACTAATACTATTATTTTATCTCAAGTGTGTGGAATTTATATATTAAGACAGAAGTCGTAGTGACTGGTTTTTTATTTTCGTTAGAACTGTTTTCTATAAGCTGTTTTGCAATTGTTTTAACATTTTAACCCTTTCAATGTTGAAATTTTGGTAATACAGTAGGATATGTCTTAACCCTTCGCTTGCTATTCACGTCAACATACCTCCCTGTAAATAATGAAGACCCAGATGAGACAGCTCCTGCAGGAGTTGTCTCATCAGGGTCTGTACTATTTACAAGTTGACTGTGCAACCAGTGCACTCCACAGCGAAATACTTGTACATAGTGAAGATATATGTAATTATACAACAGGGCATGGATAAAGAAGAAGAAATGTATTTTAAAATTCAGCAAGAGAAGGGTAAGAGGCCATACAAAGATGTATAATTATGAATCTGTAAGGCAGATGTTAGCTTCATGCAGGTAAAAAGTAATACATAAAGCGCTTATAGGAGGGTTGCTTAGTGTAGGGTGAAAGTAATGAAGAACGCTCCTATAGGAGCTTTCTGTATTACTTTTTACCTGCATGAAGCTTCATTCTGCCTTACAGATCGATATTTATACTAAAATGAACGTCTAGTTTAGAAGGCCTTTACTGTATATCAATTGATGTACATTAGAACGCTGATATACCGGAATTATAATATAAAACAAGTAAGGTCATTGTAGGCAGATGGCTGCTTAATGTAGATTGAAAGACATCCAGAAAGCTCCTTTGAAAGGTTTCTGAATGGCGTTTATTAAGCTGCCTCCTGGCTGAAATACCGGTACTGATACGGCTTTAAACGTCCGGTTTAGAAGGGTTTTACTATATATCACCATTACCATTGTCGTTTAAGTCTGCCCACCCGTATCAATGAAATGGTTTTAATTAACCGACGCAGCATCTGATAAAAGTCGTCACGTTTTGTCACAAATCATCATTGTGACTTTACGTTCTTCAGAAAAAAGGAACCCCCAAAATATCCGCAACAGCAACAAAAGTAAACAAATCAGTCCAACACCAGCACAATTTGAATCTGTCAGAATTTCCAGTCCAAAAGAAATATCATTGAATATGTTTATGAATTAAACCCCTTATTTCATGAATTTTCTTGTAAGCAATAATGACATAATAAATATAATCCTTTACTCCATTAATATTCATGTAAGAAATGATAACATCATAAAATATTTATTGGATTATTTGTTGCAATAGCACATGGAAATGTTTGACCATGGTAGAACGTGTAAAATCACATCTATATTAGTAAAGGGATACTATATTTTTTATATAAGTAAACCCTCTCTATAAAAGCCACCTACCTTTAACACAAAATACTTGATGTAATTTAGTGGCCGTTATAGAGAAGTTGTACAATAATATGAACATGAACACAAGAAGATTTGGCTTTGCCATAAACTTTAGAATCATATCTGTATTGTTTCGTAAGCAAACAGAACAAACCCTGATCACACGGCTCTACAACAACCTGTCTGATCTCGGTCTACTTTGTTTGCAATGGCGTAAATGGCGTATATATGGAGTAAACGATTAACACTTTCACCGCCGCAGTCGCATAAATGCACCACGACAAATAGTGCAGTCCCAAATCAGACACCGCCTTTTCAAGCCGGCGTCTGACCAGGGACTGCACTATTTATCTCAATCTCTATTTCTATATATGTGCTTTATTCCTTTGAAATTTGTATTTTTTTTTTATCTCATTTCCTTATTTTACTGAATGATTTAACAAACTTGGATTGCAGACGACAATTAGTTTGGCGCCGAAAGGGTTAATACTATACACAGGCAGTAAATCTTAACGATCTTGCATAGTTACCGAGAAAATCTATAAATGAAGCATTTTTACTAGTTATAGTAAACTTTATTAAAGTATTTTCAAAGATTCTGTTACGTTTTAGACTAAAACAATATGACAGAAGCGTGTATGGATATACGACATTATAATTTCCAATAAATAAGCAGGGTCACTACAAAACCGTTTTGATTTATATTTCCTTTCTTTGTGTTATCTTTCTAATCCAGAATGAATGTAGAATATAACTGCATAATTGCTCTACCTACTGTTTAAATAGTTTTATTTCCAATATTTCAAGTAAGAAATACATTGAATGTCATCATGAATATCAATTAGATTATTTGTTCGCACCAGTGTTTGGTCATAGCAAAAACTGTAGAATCATATTCAATTTAGTTCATAAACAAACAGTGCAGACTCTGATCAGACGGTTGATAAGAGAGCAGTCCAATCTCCGTATACTTTGGTAAGGCGTAAAACGCGTACTTATGGAGTAAAGGGTTAAGCTAACTTGTCGTTATCCATATCAGCGAATGAAAACATGTGCACTCGGAGCAACTTAACTCATGTACAGCCGACATTCAATAAATAGCCACAACCTATTGTTCTTAAAAACAAACATCTCCTTTGCAAGTTGGCATTATGCATCCCTCTTTGTTTGTGCGATGACGGGAAATTATGTTAAACTGTAAACAAGTAAGTTGAAGTGACACTCAAATTATCATGTAAGGTGTTACCAATCTGTAAGCAATATAGCCCGTGAAAAGGTGCTTAGACTTGGGTGACGGCGGGAATAAGCGTGAGGTTGGGTACCCACATACCTAGTTTAACCCATTCCCTCATAGGCTATTTTTAGAACAGCCTATTTGAATAAATCTACCGAAAACTAGAGAAGAGGAAAAAATAGGATGTTGTAGTTTGAAACCATTTTGATAAGTGGAGCAATTTGCTCCTATAGGAACAAATGCTCCATTTATCACAATGGTTTCAACAGGTAACTTTTGCAGAGGCGTCAAAAGGCGTCAATATGAGGGAATGGGTTAAGCCCCGAAGTAGCCTTTTTGCTTACTGACCG
Source organism: Azorinus chamasolen (assembly GCA_963576725.1). NCBI lineage: Eukaryota > Metazoa > Mollusca > Bivalvia > Cardiida > Solecurtidae > Azorinus > Azorinus chamasolen. The sequence continues at coordinate 61,478,396 of OY755240.1, read as the reverse complement.
TTCCCAGTCAGAACTAACCCTATGGTCTACTTCATCTTATATGGTAAATGTTTATGTGTTTTGTGCCTTTAGTCACGTTTGTCTTGTAATTATGATATTTCATGTTTGATATTTAGGTGTCGCGCCATTGTGTGTAAGGATCCCTCTGAAGAACTGTTTTCCCACTTTTGGCATGCTAAGATCGTAGGTGCTCTTCCTAGAACAACGGTTCTCAATTCAGAACCTAGGATATCGGACTATTTGTGCAGATTGTGTACCATGATACGGCTCGTGTGCAAATGAACTCTGTTTTAAAATGCAAGACGTTGCCCGTTCAGCAGTATTTGTCCTCTATTGCACTGGGGGTTAACTGTCGCATTTTAAATGTATCACCATTAATTTTGTATCTACATCTTCCCCGCTAGCTATTGAATATATACACGACTGGTATATATAGCTTGTGCTACTGTTATGCATTATTAATCTGACTTGTCTTACAATAGCACTTTTTTCTTACAGAGAGAAAGCAACGTGCTATTTCTGTATGGCTGCACTTGTTATACTGTTGCACCCTCGGGCCTTGACGAATTGAAAAGGGAATGGTAGCAAACAATATCGATAGAGAAAATGATATCGTTACAATATAAAACAGAGAAACAGATTCAGGTGCGTACTCAAACATTAAAATCGTCCTTTCTCCACACGACTGGCTCTGTCTGAAAATAATTTAACCTTTTCGGCGCCAAATTTCCAATTGTCGTCTGCAAAATCATTCGGTACTTATTGGAAATGGGATAAATAAATGTAAATTTCAAAAGAATAAAGCACATAGGTCGTATATAGAAATAGAGAATAAGACAAAAAAAGAAGCCCCTGATCAGACGCCGCCTTGAAAGGGTTAATCATACAGGAGCGGCTTGGCAAGTTAGTGTCAATCCGGAAATCTTCATAAGAGAGAATAAATTTATTACATTGATTGATTCTTTATTTACTGAGACGATTCTAAAGAGGTGTCACAGCACAGGACTTGGTGGAGAATTTTAGTCAAACACTGTCCACCCTAACATCACATTAACACACTGATCAACTATGGCATTTCACTTGATTGTCATGTTATATATGCACGAAGTAGAGTTTACACACGGCATCATTTTATGTCTACATGTATATAGATAATTTTACATGAGTGTTCATTGCAAACTGTTTCTATGAAATGAGTTTAGCTTTAGCGAGTGTAATACTCATCGCAATAAACGAATTTCATGAACACGAATATAAGATTATGTTTTATCAGATAACCCTTAAAAAGAACAATAGACCGTCGGCCATTGTTTGCAGCGCAGTACAACCAGATTCCAACTGCTCATTTGCATAAAAATGCAATAGTGCATTTCCGCTCTTTACAGCACTCTGGTTCGGCACTCACACATGACAGATTATGTGATAAACAAGGATACCGCCTGGTTAACACTTACAACGATGGATTTTCGAATGGACTATTCAATAATTCAAATCAGCACAAAAATTTCAAACAGATCAAGCTTACAGTGAATATTTAGTTAATTATTTCTAAAGACAATTTAATGTTAAACATGACAAACAGTGGGGACCCTGATAAAAGGGCTCCTCTAGAAGCCCTCTCACCTGGGTCAACACCGTTTGCAAAGGATATTGGTGACTCGTGTCCCGCACTTTAATGGTTAAACAGTGTTCCTTTCACGGTCTGACTCACATTTGCAGACAACTTGGATCCAGATGAGACACCGAATAACTAGCTGTCTTATCAAGATCCAAATTGTTTGATTTATGGTCAAAAGTTTTTCAAAAGCTTGATCAGATCGGATGTAGTCAAAATTGCACCTCAAACAAATTTGAGAAGACATCACTTTTTACAGCATGGTGAGGTTGAACTATTGAATGACAATCGGGATCTTAAAATCACGCAAGTATTCGGCAAGCAGGGGTCAAGATAAGATGTATAAATTAAAATATTTTCAAGAACAGTTTTTATTTCTCCACCAAACCCTATGTTGTGACCAGTCTTTAGAATCGTCTATAGGAGACGATTCTAAAGACTGGTCACAGCATAGGGTTTGGTGGAGAAATAACGATTTTAGAATTTGAGTACGCACAGTTATCGTTTGCTTTGGAAACGTCACGTATCTGTGTTATGTTTGACTCTTGGGTGCAGTATCCTTACTCTCTGCATGGCTGATTCTTATTGTGTTTGCATTCTGTGGAACCAGGATAATTTCAAGTATATCGGGATACATATAAGTATCCTGTTCCTCCTCTAACCCTTTCCCTCATATAAAATGTGTTTTGACGCATCTGCAAACAGAGTAGACCCAGATCAGACGGCTCCTATAGGAGCCGTCTGATCAGGGTCTGCTCTGTTTGCTAATGTAATTTAAAAGATCGGTGTCTTTACTTTCTAAAATGGTTATAATGTTCAACATTACATATTTCATTATAACTGTTTTGGCCATGAATATGCAGTAGGTATTGCCATTTGAAATAAACATAGAACAGGGAAAGGGTTAAAACAATTCATTTGTCGCCCAACTTGATATTTTGTTCCCTTAGATACATACAGTGCTCCCTCTCTACAACGACACCCTTTGGGATACGAAGAATGTTTGTGTTGTTCAGAGGGAGTTGTTATAGGGAGGGAAAATCAAACATAATTAGCTTGTTTGCAGATCCCCAGAAAAGGTTATTTCGCGACCTAAAACTGTTATGCCTCTATCAAACCCTATGTTGTGACCACTCTTTAGAATCGTCACAAAGTGACGATTCTAAAGAGTGGTCACAACATAGGGTTTGAGGGAGGCATAAAGAAAATATGATGGAAAAAATTGTTTCTGGAGCCTTGTTGTTTCGGAAACAGTGACATGCGTTGTTGTAAGGAGGGAATCGTTATTGAGAGGGCCGTTGTAGGGAGGGAGCACTGTACAGTAAAACTCCTCTAAACCATATTTCTAGAAGGGAAGACTTTTTAGATACTTATAGGCAAATGACTGCTTAATGCAGGATGATAGTCATACAGAAAGCTCCTCTAGGAGCTTTCTGTATGACTTTCATTCTGTATTCAGCTGCCACCTATCTACAAGACCAAAATGCACACTAATTTTAACATCCTGTTTAGAGGAGTCTTACCGTATCCTGTTTCTGTATCTTAATATATTGTTTCTGCAAGAAACTCTGGTTTCCTCAAGAAATATGCATCTGCTACAAAATTTCTTTATGTTTTGTCCCCTTAAGATAGATAATCTGTCTCAACATTTTAATCTATCTTTTTTTGCCATTAAAATATTGTTTCCTCAAGACAATATAGCTGTACACGAACCACAAAATTACTATACCTTTCGTGTTATCGTAATAATTACGCAAAACCTTTGTCTTTTTTTAACATTGTTTTATTTTCTTTTTGAAAATAACAAGATAAAGCCGTTTCTTTAATCCAATTAAAACAACACACGCACACATAAACTCAACCAACCAAAAACAAAAACATAAATAAAATAACAAAAAAACAAATAAATAAAAACAACAAAAAACAACAACAAAATAAACAAATCCCAAAACACAAACACCATTATTTTCAATCTCCGAAGTATTGTCTTTTAAAACCAAGAAAAAAGATAAAGATGCAGAAGTGGAGTGGTGATGCATTTAAACGTTAAAATAACCTACACCTTTGTCTCAATTTTACCATTTTACACATTACATTGAATTATACAACAGTTATAGTTGCATAACATCGTTTATACGTGATATATCATGATATACTGTAGCGTATCATGCAAGTAACCACTTAATGTATTAAACCCAGGAGTCCTTTAAAAGCAGATGTTGCTTAATGCTGGGCAAAAGTAATGCAGAATGCTAATATAGGAGCTCTTTGCATAACATAACATTTATCCAGCATTAAGTTACCACCTTTTTAAAAATATGCAGAATTAAATTAGTTTGGAGTGATTGTAATAGAGACACTTTACTGTAATACTTTTGGTACGCTGTTTTTAGCTAGAATTAACCCTTTCGCTGCCAATGCCGGATTTGTGATTAACTATGCAAACAGTTTGGATCCAGATGAGACGCCGAGTAACTCGGCGTCTCATCAGGATCCAAACTGTGTGTTACTGTTACTATGTTTGAAACAAAAATGAAGAAAATCAAAAGAACGAAAATGTATAGCAGACGACAAAGTTAGCAGACGACAGAGTTTGGCAGCGAAAGGGTTAATTTTAAACATACTTGTAAGACTTTACTATAATCAATTGTTGACATAGATAAAGTGTTCTTGTTATGCGAAAACCAGCCTTTAGAATTTACAACCAGTGTAAACCCAGATCAGGCACCGTTTTTAAACGCATGGTCTGGTCGAATTATGTACAGTGTTTCAAACAATACACAGTGTTTCAGAACATAATTATTTTTGCTGATATGTGTGTCCCAGAGATTCTAATCTCTAGAATTTAGCAAACAAAGAAGAGCAATATGATCCGCCTTGTTTAAAAGTGTTTTTTAGCCCATTTGCGCCCGGTGGATTCTTCCATGTTTATGTATTGGCTTCGTCCATTTTTCATCTAAGTGGTGTCTGGCTTAAGTTTTCAATTTAGTTTTGTTTTTTTTATTGAAATTCCTATCAGCAAACAGTGTAGACTCTGATCAGACGTCGCATCATGCGGCGTCTGATCAGAGTTTACACTATTTGCCTATGTCCCATATATGGGATCGTGGGAGCAAATAGGTTAAATAAAACAGGGCGGATGACCTGGTTCAACACTGTTTGAAACGTCTAAAGAGGGTGACTCATAGTGAGTGACACTTATTATTGTAGCAAGTCCCATATTATTCAGACCAGGTTTTGAATTCAACAATCAATTTTCATTGATAGTTTCAACCGATATTATTACGGGATCTGGGCACCATTAAACTCTTTCACAGCCAGTCAAGAGTTTGCCAACAAAGTGTGGTGCAGGTGTACCGACATCTCATTAGTAATTAAACTGTTCGCTGTTGTGGTTGTAACTTTAATTCAAACAAACAACGAAGACTGTTATTTCTTAAAACTGAAGCAGATGGCAAATGTTGTCGACGAAATTAATTGGCATGAATTCAATTAGTCCACTCCCTCATATTGATGCATTTTGACTCCTTTGTAATACCCACGTTTAGAAGCCATTGTGATTAATAGATCATTTGCTCCAGAGGACCAAATGCTCTATTTATCACAATTGTTTTAAAACTACACAATTCTTAAATTTTCCTTTTCTCTAGTAAATGCTATTTTTCGGTAGATTTATATAAAGAGGTTTGGATCTAAAATAGTCTAACAGGGAATGGGAGGACCTTTTTGCATGTTTTTCACCCTGCATTAAGCTGCCACCAGTCCCCAAGACCGATATTTACACTAAAGTTAACGTCCTGTTTCGAGAGGTTTTACTGTATTTATCATTATCCTGTAAGTCGCGGCCAGACTTGAATTTGCAAACAGCTTGCCGTCCCATCAGGATCGAAGCTGTTTGACACTCGGTCAATATTTTCTCAAAAGCCTGAAATAATCGGAAATAATCAAAATTGCACCAGGTTCCATGCTTAATTAAACTTTTTAGTTGAGTCTGAGTTCGTTCTCAAGATTTTGATTGGTCCGATTGGAGCTAAAAAGCTTTATAAGCATTGACCCAGATCCAAATTTGAGCAGACACTGGTTTTTACAGCAGTTTTAAGGTTTTATTGGGCTGCGAAAGCTGCCCAAGCTTATACGGCTTTGAATTTTGACCATGTGTTTCTGTGTTTATATATCCTCGGTGGAAGCTTAATTTTTTTTCTCTCATTTTTTTTGTTAGCACCCTTAGTTTACGTGCTTTTGGTTTAAAACAATTTTGTACAAAAATATTGTAAAACTATAAGTCCTTTGTTTGAATTTTGTCTTTGATAAAGTTATTTAGCTCAGACCTTTTACTCGTGGTTTTGTTGACAGTTTTGAATATTTCACCATTGTTCATGAATACCATTGATCTGTGACGTAATGTGTATTATTGGTGCCATACACAGGTACATGTATTATGCATCATGGCTCATTAAAATATTACCCCGTTTCTGCTGGTACATGTAATTTATACATTACAGTCATGTTTTCCCAATGTATCTGTTAATTAAAACTACTAAACAATATTGCCCCCTTTTATTCTTCTATCCTGCTTAAAGACATGTTACGCAGCCATTTTACGCTTGCGTAAAAACATTGCTTGTAAAATGATTGTTTTGTCTTTCTGGTGTACATATGATTGTCAAGGATAATTTCTGTTTTGTTATCTCAACAGTATACACAGGTAGTCTATCTTTTTCCAAATATAGACTGCAGAAGAAACCCCGACCAGACCGCCCCCGTGGGACCATAGTCTGTTTCGTTTGCTTATGGAATTATATAGATATCCATGAAGTACAGAACAACACTCTAAATATTATATATTTTTCAATGTCAAGAAAGTGCATTAATAGTTCATTAACCCTTTCCGTTTTCTACGTTTATTCAAATTTCAATACCTGTTGACTATTCATGGACACACTAATTATAATAAAATATAAAAGGTGGATCATTGTAGCCATTTTAGAAAGTAAATAAACAGACCTATCACATTCCATTGGCAAACAGAGGAGACCCTGATCATACGGTTCCTAATTAGGAGCCGTCTGAACTGGGTCTACTCTGTTTGCAAATGCGTGGAAAAGCGTTTATATGAGGTAAAGGGTTAGTTCTGAAATAACGTTCTACCTTTTCTGTTTGTGTTTGTAATATGTTTTGCTGACTTCGAACGTGACATTTGCCCGCCATTGCTAATGACGTCATGGGAGTATTGCTAATATATTATGACGCATTATAAACAACGTTTCTTGCATAAATGTTGTTTTCAGTACAGTAAAAACCCTCCAATGCGACCACATAAAAATATATTTCTTGATGGTAGAGGCAGGTGATAGCTTAATGCAGGACAAAAGTAATGCAGAAAGCTAGGAGCTTTCTGTATTACTTTTATCCTGCATTAAGCAACCACCTGCTTATAAAGACACCCATATCCATTCATTAAGTGGTCGCATTGGAGGGGTTCTACTGTATCACGCATCGCTTATCCCTGGAGTCGTTCTTCCTGGAACAGCGTATGAAACAGATATTATAAAAGTACTAACATTTTATCAGCTGCATCGTATCAATAGCTCGTAAATATTGGATAATAAACACTGACAACGACAGAAATTAACCGACGATGCTTCTCAATTAAATAATCCGACATAATGTTCTTGCTTGAATTCAGGAAGTAATTCATTTTAAAATGTGAAACATTATCAGCGATTCCCTATAAACAACTGGGGTTTATTTAAACTTCCATCTCAAGGAAAGCATAGTAATTTACACTGTACATAACGTCTCTAGAAATAGTTATGAATAAGCTAGATCACTGAAGCCATAGTACCACATAAGGGTAATACTGCTTACTATGAATGAATGAATGAAATACTTTATTTAACGAGGGTAGCTCAATTAGTCATAATGACTAATCTACCTTGAGGCCCTCAAACAAGAATTTCATACAAAATACAAAACAGCAAAACATAGATCTATATGCACTAACAACAAATCGATTTTCAGAAATTAACTCTTTGCACGCTAAGTAATGTTGCGTCTGATGATATTGATATTATTATATTAGTTGTACAGGCCATTGGCGTGATTTTTATTCCCTACTGAGAAAAATCATGCTGCCCGAACCGTTAGATACCCCGCCAATGATAACGATTTTATTATACTGCAAAGTTTAATATTTGTAGCAGTTAATTAGCGTTGTAAAATGTAGGCGCCGTTTTGCTTCCCCTCAGGGGCCTCATACTGTAAGGTAAGGGTCAATATCACTCACTCTACGACCCTAGCTCACCGTTGCTTATTACATTTGTGGATAGTAAATGGATCTTCCAGGTGCAATAGTTTCTCAAAGGATTGAAAAAATCAGACGTTAGTAAATAATTCAGCAGATCAGAAATTAAGCAGACACTATTTTCCAGCACGAGGACGGTTGAAGTTAATTGAAGGAATGGCGCCCTTCTGACGTCATTTGGCTGACGTCAAAATGATGGTTTTATATTATTCAAAAAATGGGCGTTGGAACGAGCTGCTAGACTGCACTTTACCGGTACGTGTACTCTGTATATGCATCAAATAAAATCTGAATCCTAATCGGGTGAGAATTGTCTTTGTAAAAGTGGGGATTTAGGGGCTAGTGGGTACGTGCACTGCACTAGCACTTTGACAACATTTGCAGCATCGGAGCAGAATAAGAATTTCGCCACAATCATATATGGGTTATGTTGCTTTAGAATTAAAACAATTCATATTGTTATACAACAACTATAACACAAATATTTCTTAATAAACAACTTTGTTCCGCCCCAAACTCTAGTTATTTCGTTTGAGGGCGGTTGTTTGGATCGAATCGACAAAGTGAAACGAAGCAACGAAGCGAGGCCCTTTACGGGAGAAATTCCATTGTTGCTGATGGCTCCTTATATACATAAGACTTTTGGGGGATACATCACCCTATATCCATGGCTAATTGACCAATCAAAATCGAGTTTTTTACTTTGCAGTATAATAATGTAGATCTATCATATGAAGTTTAGATGTCCAGATTAGATGTGTAACTCAAGAATAACTTCTTTATTTCTCCACCAAACCCTATGTAGTGACCCACTCTTTAGAATCGTCCCGAACAGACGATTCTAAAGAGTGGTCCCAACACAGGGTTTGGTGGGAAAATGGCGATTTTTGTATTTGAGTACGCACCTTTATCTGTTTCTCTGAAGGTAATACAGAAAAAACTCTCTATAAAAGCCACTAAATTACATCAAGTATTTTGTGCCAAAGGCAGGTGGCTGTTTAAAGCAAGGTGAAAGTAAAACAGAACGCTCCTATAGGAGCGTTCTATTTTACTTTTACCTTGCTTTAAGCAGCCACCTGCCCTCAATACCAACTAATTAACACAATTAAGTGGCCGTTATAGAGAGGTTTTACTGTAATGAGTTGTTCCAAAATCATGATTTATTTGCAATTAAACACTGCAGGCATTCAGCGATGTGCAATAGCAGAGGGCCACATTGGAGACAGTAATCTGTGGTTGAATGAACTTCAATCAATGTACTATTAAAGGACGCATTCCCAAGATGGTTTTTCATTTATAGTGTGGGGTTTCAACATCATGCATGTTTCCACCTGGTTATCCAGGTCTAAACTTGCATCTGTATCATCATATGCCGAATGCTATGCAATTGAAAACTATTTATTTGCATGACATGGCACTGTCGGTATTGGAGAGACGAGAGATCAAGGAGTCGATCCCCAGGCGAGTCATATAAATTACAAACTACTTTAATCTTTACATCGTGATTATTTAATATGTTAATATTAATGACGTCATCAGCATGAAGTCCTATCATTTGGCTATTTCTATACATGTAATACAGTAAAACCTCTCAATAACGGCCACTAAATTGTGTTAATTAGTTGGTATTTAGGGTAGGTCGCTGCTTAAACTTTCACCTTGCTTTAAGCAGCCACCTGCCTTTAACACAAAATACTTAATGTAATTTAGTGACCGTTATAGAGAGGTTTTGGCAGAAGCTGTATAATTAGATCTACATTAGAACCTGCCTTAAGTGGTCATCAAAAAGAGCTATAAGTATGGGTATGTAAGGCTGTTGGTAGCTTAATGCAGGTCAAAGTAATGCAGAAAGCTACGTTTGCCTTGCAATGGGCAACCGTCTGCTTATTAAGACTCATATGTTCAGTAAATGAATGACCGATTGAGACCTACTAGTGCTCTGTGTCCCTTAAAATGACATGGGCAAACATTGTAGATCCAGATCAAAGGGTTCCTGAAGGAGCCATCTGCTAAGGGTCTGCACTGTTTGTTGAACCCATCGATGTCAATTGGCTTATTTCAGCAAATATTTTGTTTGTTGCTTCCCCTCCGTATGAACAATGGATGGGTTCAAATGTGAGATTTAGACTGATTTTACTTCATCCATTTTCTCCTAGACTAGTTTTAGACACAACCTCTTTGAAATATAATCTACCGAAAAGGAGTATTTAACTATAGAAAAGGAGAATTTAGAATTGTGTAGTTTTGAAACTATTGTGATAAATAGAGCATTTGCTCCTATGGAGCAAATGCTCTATTTATCACAATGGTTTTAAAAATGAATTTTATAGAGGCGCAAAAAAGGCGTCAGTAGGAGGGAATGGGTTGAATGATAGGTGAATAAATGGGTTAAACATTTTCCTTATGCGTATTTTGACGCATCTGCAAACAGAGTAGACCCAGATCAGACGGCTCCTGTAGGAGTTGTTTGATCAGGGTCTGCTTTGTTTGCGTATGGTGTTATATAGATCTGATTCTACAGCTTCTACCTGAACCTAAATGTCATGTGTTCATATGCCATTATAAAAAAGTAACTTTATTAATATTCATGACGTCATTATTTCCTGCATGAATATTCATCATGGATAGAGTTAAGTATGAGCAGGAAGGAGGAGTAGCTCACCATAGTCATTAACCATTTACCTCATGAATATATACATGTATGTAAGTAATACTAACATCATGCATATTTATCAGCTAAAGGTTTACAATGAATTAACCCTTTACTCAATGAATATTCTTGCAAGAAATAATGATATCATGCATATTAATTAGATTTATATTCACAATGGTACATGGACACATGAATGTTTGGCCTTGGCAGAAAGTATAGAATCATGTCTATATTATTGTACAAAACAGAACAGACCCTGATCCGTCTAGGAGTCGTCTGAACTGGGTCTTCTCTGTTTGCTAAGGCGTAAAATACTGGAGGTATATGTTGTTGGCCTCCAGGAATGCGAATACCAAGAACCAAAGCTCTGCAATGTCCCTTGACGTTATGGAAGACTGTTGCTGCTATTGAAATACCAAGAACCTAAGCTCAGCAATGGCCCTTGACGTTATGTAAGACTGTTGCTGCTATTACTGCTTACCTGTACCATGTGGTTGGGTTTTATTGGGGTGTTCAATATCAGTTCATAAATACAGTCATAGGTACAATCTCTTGAACAACAATAAAAGAGCACCATAGGACGCATTTATCGGTTTGCAGAATCACATGTATATTGTTTCATGAGCAAACAGAGCAGACTCTTGTAGGAACCGTCTAATTATTGTCTACCTTCTTTGCAAATGTGGAATAAATGGTTACAATTTTAAATACAATAAAACCTCTCTATAATGGACACTAAATTTAAGCAAGACGACAGTAAAACAGAACGCCCCTATAGGAGCGTTCTGTTTTACTTTCACCTTGCTTAAAGCAACCACCTTCCCTAAATACCAACTAATTAACGCAATTTATTGGCCGTTATAGAGAGGTTTTACTGTACCATTTAATGACCCTGCTAGTCCCAAACAATCATCCGAAAATGCAAACGCTTCAGTCGCGTTCTGTTTGAATATTGATTAAAAGAAAGCTTTCGGTTTCAACCATGAAGTGACAACTTTCTATAAAGTCGCTAAACGGAGAAACTGTCGGGAAAAAGTTCCAAACTTACCAAGTCACACAGGACGAATCACTGATAAATTAGGAATGAGGTTTAAACACAAAATAATGCTCTAATTGCTTATGAAACACGATAGATATGATTATACAGTTTCTGCAATGGCCAGACAATTCCTGTTTCACGTTTCATTATGAAATTAATCCAATGTTCATGGTGTCATTATTTCTTACATGAATATTCATGGAGTAAATGATCAACAGCTTTATATTAAGCATTTCTCACATAACTTCCCTTATCTCCTGGTTAGAACAACGGGTTAAGATTCCCTGATCTGTAACACGTGTAAGAACACCTTAGAACATATATGACGTCATACGTCATATACCACGTCAAACCATGGAAACCGATGTTTACATGTCATTTAAACGGCGAAAATACACATTTTTGTTATGTGAGAAAAAGAAGCTGATGCTTGTTGTCTTTTAAGATCACATGTTCCTAAACTCATCAAAAACTGTTATTAACCCAAGGCTAGCTTAATAACATATTCTAAGGCTTGTTTAGGAAGATGTGATCTTAAACGACAACTCGCAACAGATTCACTATGTCCTTGAAACCAGCATCTGCAGAAGAACCTGCCTTCAGCGGTCATCAAGAAGAGGTTTAATTACGGGTTTGTAAGGCAGGTGGATGTCAAAAGTATTGAAGAAAGCTCCTATAGGAGTTTTCTGCATTACTTTTATCATGTTTTAAGCAAGCAGCTGCTTTTTGAGACTGAAATGTTCAATAAATGAATGGCCGCTTATTAAAATTCTACTATATTCTTGTATGGCAATTCGAATTCATCAATGAAAATAATATGTATCGTTATCAAAATTCAGTAGGGTTTCCCGTATGTAAATATATAATATACATGGAAAAGAATGTCCAGATAATGTTGCATATATGGATAATTAGAAGAAGATGACTAGCTAATTCCATGCGTCAAAATACAGTACATCAATTCACACTTCTGCTGGAACTGTCTAATTAGGGAGAAACATTTCTCTGTGCCCGGATGGTAAGTCAACAGGCACTTTCGGTCATCCGTGATTTAATGACATATACAGTAAAACTCCTCTAAACAGGACGTTACATCAGTGCAGGTCCTTCCGATATTTTAAGCAAGTTAAAAGTCATGCAGAAAGCTCTTAATTCTGCATGACCTTCATTTGTATTAAGCAGCCACCTAGTATTACCTGAAACAAAGAAATTGTTCTTTATTAACTTTCCAGTTTAGAGGGGTTTTATTGTAATGTTTTCCAGGAGGTAAAATACTAATATGTGTGTGGTTGTCATTAGGATTGAACTCAAGGTAATATTTGCAGACTGCCTGGCCTTGAACGCCAGTCATTATTCATTGGGTCATTTGTTTGGAAAGGTACAAATGAGTGCAGAATCGGATACTGATTATGATTTCGATTTAAAAGCATAGTGCTTGTGACCATGGGGAAGAACTGTTTTAATTATTGTGTGACACTTTGTTTGCTTTTAACCCTTTCGGCGCCAAATTTCTAATAGTCGTCTGCAAATCAAATTTGTTAAATCAATCGGTACAATAAGGAAATGAAACAGATAAATGCAACTTTCAAAGGAATAAAGCATAGATATAGACATAGAGATTAAGACAAAAAGTGAAGTCCCTGATCAGACGCCGCCTTGAAAAGACGGCGTCTGATCTGGGACTGCACTATTTGTCGTGGGGCATTTATGCGACTTCGGCGGTGAAAAGGTTAAAATGTTTTATTAAAAGATCGACGATTGGGGGGGGGGGGTGTTATTTACAATAGCAAAAGCAACAGATAAACGTGCGTACACGAGTACTAAAATCGACATTTTTCTACACCAAACCCTATGTTGTGACCACTTTAGAACCATCTCTTCGAGACACAAGTATTAAAATCGACATTTTCCCACCTAACCCTATGCTGTGACCACTCTTTAGAATCGTCTCTTCGAGACACAAGTATTAAAATCGACATTTTCCCACCTAACCATATGTTGTGACCACTCTTTAGAATCGTCTCTTCGAGACGATTCTAAAGAGTGGTCACAACATAGGGTTTGGTGGAGAAATAAAGAAGTAATACTTAAACATGTTTTATTTTACGCTGGAATTTATCTGGACCTCTGATAGCCTTTTCCTGCTTTGCGCAACTTGTCTTTCATTTGTCTCATCAGAATCCAAGCTGTCTGCTATTCTGACAATAGTTTCTAAAACCTTTATCGAATCGGAAGTAGTCAAACTTTGCGCTCGATCCAATTCTAAGGAGACATTTTATCATATTGGGGTACAGGATGATATTGTAATTGTACTTCTAAACGGTAGATTCCCTTTAAACCGGGAGTTCTATTTAATATAAATATCGGTCTCGGAGACAGGTGGCAGTTTAATGCAGGGTGAAAGTCATGCAGGAAGCTCTTCTAGGATGATTAAGCAGCCGTCTTCCTTAAAGTATCTAAATTATTCTCTACTAGAATTCAGGTTAAGAAGGTTTTTGCTGTACTACTCAACTTGAAACTTATGAGTCAGCACACAACGTGTCACCATGGCTTTTACAATAAGATATTATTATTGTATTTGATACAATTATTAGAGAAAATATATCACTGGAATACTGTATGTAAATTCACTGCTTTTAGTATATTAACCCTTCTCTTGCTGAAATTTTAAAAAACATTTCTCCTTCTTTACCCATGCCCTGTTGTATAATTACATAAATCTTCACTATGTACAAGTATTTCGCTGTGCAATCACTGCTGTGGAGTGCACTGGTTGCACAATAAACTTGTAAATAGTGTAGTCCCTGATGAGACAGCTCCTGCAGGAGCTGTCTCATCTGGGTCTCCACTATTTACAGGTAGGTATATTGACGTGAATAGCAAGCGAAGGGTTAATATGTGTTTTACTAAGGTCAAAACATGACAATATGTCATCCATGAATAAGTGTGTTTATACCTGAACTAACACTGAACTGCTTTGTATTGTGACATTGTTCTGTATAAATAATCGTTACCGCACAAGATGAAAACTATTCCGACATCAATGAACTAAATACATGTTAGTAAATTGTGTTTAGCAGCACATTATCACGATATAGGTCGGTCACAAGAGCATCAATACTCTACGAATATAAAGCTGTCTCAAATAGGAAAGTTTTATACCAACAACCTAACGATATACATGTATCGTATCCCCGTAGCGTACAAATATGTTATCTAAAGTTAGAGATCTACAAACATCAAGGCAAGTCCACACTGTGTACTGTGCAACTTCTGAATTTGAAATAAAAATGAATGTTGAACATTACACGCAAGGAACATTATTATATTTTCTCTGGCAAAGTCTTTTCTATTAATTTAATCAATACATCCTTTACAAAACGGTACGGTAGAGTAATATAGAGTGTAGAGAAATCATAAGTGCTCGATGAAGAAATGTTGTACTGTCATTTGAATTCTTAATTGACCAACAATCATTATTACCAGAATGTTCACATATTTTATCACAGTAACGTTTTACATGTTCTTTGATAGTCGTAAGACAGGACTTCAAAACATTTTGATAGTTTAGTAGTAATACCGCAATTAGAGTTAGCAATAAAACGCGCGTTATAAGGACTTTCATGTAGCTTCGGAATCCAGTACATGGTATTGCACAATTTAACATGTTCCGAGACTATATATTTTTCAGGTGTATGAACTGTTATTTATGTTTGTGAAACCAGTTAATTCCTACTTTAACTCATTCTCTCATATTGACGACTTTTGACGACGTTGTAAAAGTCACTTTGTGAAACCATTGTGATAAATAGAGCATTTGCTCCTATAGGAGCAAATGCTCTATTTATCAAAATGGTTTCAAACTACAAAATTCGAGCATTTTTCTTTTCTTTGGCTAATGCTCCTTTTTGGTAGATTTATTCAAAGAGGTTGTTTCTAAAATAGCGTATGAGGTAATGGGTTAAAACATCGACATACCGCTTAAGCCGGTGCTAGGGGGCGTGAGCAGTGTAGCACTTTCAATTACTGCTCAAGAATAGACTCAATAAAACCGAGTCTGCAATTTTCTCCTTTTGTGTTGCAATTTTTGCTTTCGGAGGATCACCTCTCTTTAGAATTTTTAATTTTCACAACAGCAGGTGTTAAGTGCTTGTGTGGCGGCCGTAAAACGTGTTCCCGTACTTCATTCTCAGTGTTGTTATACTTTCTGGTCCTTCGAGATCATGAATTTCTGTACTTTTTGTTCTGAAAATTGAATACCGCTTAAGCCGGTGCTAGGGGGCGTGAGCAGTGTAGCATTTTCAATTACTGCTCATGAACAGACTCAATAAAACCGAGTCTGCAATTTTCTCCTTTTGTGTTGCAATTTTTGCTTTCGGAGGATCCCCTCTCTTTAGAATTTATAATACAATCTTCAAATAATGATAACACTACAGAGCTACGGATAAAAGTGCAAACCTAAATACTAAAATCACCATTTCTCCACCATACTCTTCGAGCAGATTCTAAATACTGGCCACGAAGAGATAATTCGAAAGAGTGGTCACAGTATAGGGTTTGGTTGAGGAGTTATTGTTGAAAATGTTTAAATTTACGCATCTTATCTGGACCTGTGCCACATACCCAAAGTTACTGTCGATGCAATGCTATCAGATATTTTCTAACTCGAATCATGTACATTTTTCAATTATCATAATGAGAATTACTCCACTAAGATGGTATCGACCAAGCTTATTAAGTAAACACTACATCAAAAGCATCCTGTAATAGTCTATGGCGAATACAAATGAAGATATTTAACCCTTTACCTGATATAGAACCATTTTCAAGCGTTCGCAAATGGAGTAGACCAGGTTATGTTCTATTAGCTTATGGACTTATGTAGATCTGATTCTACAGTTTGTACGGGGAACAGCGGATGTTAGACGATAGCAGAAGCTGTAGATTTACATAAAGAAATAAAGAAACAGAGATGACCCCGAGCAGACGTTTCACACATGAGGCGTCCGATTTGGACCTACTTTGTTTGCAAAGGCGGGAAAAAAGGCGTCCCCTTGAGGGAAAGAGTTAATCCCCACAAACGACAACTTTGTACTCATTTAAACAGAGTGAATCTTACTACCCATGTATTGGAACAGAGTGTCTGTGACTGGAGCTGCTTATGTTATAATGAATGAGCAGTTATTAATGCAACACTACTCTCGCCCCCTAACACCGGCTTAAGCGGTATTTATTTTTCATAACTAATTACATCGAAACTAATGATCCCGATAGACCAGAAAGGAATGAAGTACGGGCGACGTTTGTAACTGTTTCAGGAAAAGAGAAAATTTTGACGGTGTCAGAAACTGTAGAATGAGTTATATTATTTCAGAAGCAAACATATCCTGGTCAAACGGCTCGTACATCTCGTCTGGGTCTACCCTGTTTGAATAAATCATACTATAGTATATAACGGCCACTAAATTACATAAAGTATTTCGTGTTATAGGCAGGTAGCTGCTTAAAGCAAAGTGAAAGTAAAACAGAACGCTCCTATAGGAGCGTTCTGTTTTACTTTCACCTTGCTTTAAGCAGCCATCTGCCCTACATACCAACCAACTAACACATTTTTTGACCGTTATAGAGAGGTTTTACTGTACACATGTATAGGTACATATTGTATGTGACTACAGCTCATGTAATAATGAATTACATTATGCTCGAACACATAGCGTAAATAGGTGCGAGAGAGGGTTTACTTACACAGTATTGTGGAAACAAATACATTTGCATTAAATCACTAATTGACAAACACAGATGAAGTCTGTTATTGCGTTGTGCCTTGCCATAATGATGTGTTATGAACAACGGTCCTACCAGAGTAAATGAAGTACATACCCTGAGATAAGGCACCTTGGGTCTCTTACAGGAGCTGTCTGATCAGGCACTGCTATATTTTTTATTGAATATTATATAAATTTAACAAGAAAATCATTGATGCAAAGTATCAAAAGGCACATATTACTGAATAATAGTCAGACCTATTCTATATAACATCTAAGTAATGTCAACAAATTGTCAAAATGTTTTAGATCTACTCATATGGCCTTAGTAACACAACAAAATTATTCAGTTTCATCATAAAGGGCTCTTGAAACGGCAGCCATTTCAGTCGGGTGGCCCTAGTTATACAATAACCCTTTCAGTCTCACACTGGACCCCTTATCCCCTTTCAGGTTAAACATTCATGTAAGAAATAATGACATCATGAATATGTATTAGCCAACTTTTTATAGTGGCATAAACACATATATATACAATTCCTAATCTGAACAATTTCTTAAGTTCACAGGGGATCCGTTCACAGCTTATTGCAGGTCTAAAGTAATGCTGAAAGCTCCTGTAGGTTTTTTAGACATGGTAGTATTCATTTCAGAACAACTCTGTACCTGTACGTGCTAGAGCATGATTTAGACCCAGGCATACGTTTCACTTCATAGAAACTTTAGCCAAAACCCTCCTTCCATGTTTTAGTCATACCCGGTTTCGCAACATCTTAGACATTTCCTCGGCGGTTATCGTTAATGATCTTACCCTAGCGGTATTACATTTTGTATTAGCCCCGACCATAGGAGAAATAATTTTCTAATATGTTCGTTTTCGAAATACAAACAATTATACAGTGGAAACAAACCTGTCGACCTGTTTGCAACTATATAGAATTGTATCATTCCAAACATACTGTTTTTACACTCATAAACAACAAATTACAATTCCACCATATTCTCACAAGTCTTGATAAATCAGCCCTCCTACCAATGAAATTACACTGAAAGCGTTCCATATAGACGCGGGCGGGGCTAATGCCCCGCGCCAATTATACAGTTTGCGTTACGACGAAACTTTCCTCTGCCCATGTGCAATTATAAATTCTAACACACCTCGCGCACACATCTACATAAACAAAGAAGGGTCGTATCTATGTTTGAATTCTCCATAAAACACCGCACGCGCTGTAACGGCTTAACGTGACGCAATATGGCTTCGAAAATTCGTACGACAAGAAACGTAGTGCCGTTGTGGTGGTGCAAATTATAGTTAAATTGAAGTATTAGAATCGAAATAATAAATTTATACCAGTGTTTTATCGTATCAGCCTCGTGTTAAATTACTACGCACCTCAACGCATTGCACGCATTGCACGATAAAACACTGGTATGAATTTATTATTTGTTAAATAATATCCAATTAATATTTATAATGACATTATTCCTTACATGAAGTAAAGGGTTATTTTTCGCCATGCAGTTCAAGAATCACATGAAAGAGCTTGCTGTAGATATATCAGTAGAATTCTATCTACTGTCCCATTTGCCATAAATACATACTCCCTCACAATCCTCACCTCGTTTAACCTTTCCTTCATGAATATTCATGTAAGAAATAATAAAGTCATGAATATTAATTACATAAATTTATTATAATAGCACATAGACAGAGGGATTTTTAGCCATGGCAGAAACTGTAGAGTCATATCTATATTATTTCATGAGCAAACCGAGCAGACCCTGACCAGACGGCTCCTATAGGAGCCATCTGATCTGGGTCTACTCTGTTTGCAAATATTTATGGAGGAAAGGGTTAAACATTTCGTTGAGGGAAGCTAATTTTTACTGTCTTTTGCGAACAGTGCAGATTCAAATGAAAGGGTTCCTAAAGGAGCCCTCTCATCAGAGTCTACATTGTTAAGTTACATTTTTCTTAAAACATATTTCTGAATAGCCACGGAATTGAAATTTGGAGTAATCGAATTGATAATGCAGCGTTGAAAGCCTTAACCTATTACCTCATAGGCTATTTTAGATACAACCTCTTTGAATAAATCTAGAGAAAAGAAACTTTTCTTAACTAGAGAAAAGAAAAACATTAGAATTGTATAGTTTGAAACCATTGTGATAAATAGAGCATTTGCTCCTACAGGAGCAAATGCTCTATTTATCACAATGGATTCACAAAGTGACTTTTACAGAGTCGCCAAAATCGTCAATATGAGGGTATGGGTTAAACAATTAATTCGTTCCTGGATAAATCTGTTAAAATCAGTTCAGTCCTAATACATACCGTAATTTGGTTCAGCGATAGGAGTTAAAATGTTGAATGATTTTATTTCCAAGACTTAATGGTTAGCTGTTTGAATGAATAAGGATAACTACTTTTACTTCATGTGTTACTGAAAATGATAATTGAATAGCTAATAAGACTGAACATTAACCTTTCGCCTGCTGAGCAAATTATTTTTACCGATTTGTTCCCCTACTACATTTTCAAAATTCAAGCCATAATTAATTTGTCTACGAAAATGCAATCTGGGTGTCAAACAGTTTGGATCCTGATGAGACGCCGAGTTACTCGGCGTCTCATCTGGATCCAAACTGTTTGCATAGGTATTCACTCATCCGCCCATAGCAGGTTAAAGGTTAACACTTGTAGTGCGGGACACGAATGTAATATCCTTTGCAAACAGTGTAGACACAGATCAGAGGCCTCCTAGAGGAGCCATCTCTTCAGGGTCTGCACTCTTTATCATTCCGAATCCTTTAGCAAGTTTAATCCATTCCCTCATATTGACGCCTTTTGACGCCTCTGAAAAGGTCATCTATTGAAAATGTTGTGATAAATAGAGCATTTGCTCCTATAGGAGCAAGCAAATGCTCTATTTTTCACAATGGTTTCAAATTACAAAATTCTAAAAAAAATCCTTTTCTCTAGTTAATGCTCCTTTTCGGTAGATATATTCAAAGAGGTTGTATCTAAAAATAGCGTATGCGGTAATGGGTTAAGTCTTTCATAATGAGTGAGGACTCTATAAACAAACTGCATGATGGGATATCAATCAGCCAAAACAATCAGCATTGAAGGGGTTAATGTCCCTGACTTGTTCGTTGTTAACAATTGATGAACGACATTAGCCCGTTCACCGCCGCAGTCGCATAAATGCACCACGAAAAAATAGTGCAGTCCTAAATCAGACGCCGCCTTTTCAAGGCGGCGTCTGATCAGGGACTTCACTATTTGTCTCAATCTCTATTTCTATATATGTGCTTTATTCCTTTGAAATTTGCATACAATTTCCCTTAGGCTAAATCGTTCCTTCCTACAAACATATGTACAATTATATAATATACCACACAATGAAAAACATTCATTTATCCCATACCTTCTGAAAATTAATTCCGATTTAGTCAAACGTTTGAGGAAACTATGGTCCGGGTGTCAAACAGCTTTAATCATGATGAAACGCAAATACCAGCTACGTAGGTAAGTTTACAGTAAACCCTCTCTATTGTGTTAAAGGCAGGTGGCTGCTTAAAGCAAGATGAAAGAAAAACAGAACGCTCCTATAGGAGCGTTCTGTTTTACTTTCACTTTGCTTTAAGCAGCCACCTGTCCTAAATACCAACTAATTAACACAATTTAGTGGCCGCTATAGAGAGGTTTTACTGTAGATCATATACATCGATTAGAGATAAACAAGCTTCAGGAATATTTATACTGATGACTTAGCACAAACATATAACTACAGCATTTAATATCTATATGCACTTGCAAAAATTGTCATTTTCTTAATTATTTGAATTTATTCCATTTATCTCCCAATTCACGACCGGTATGTCAAACTGCTTGGATCCTGATGAGATGCCTAAAGGAGCTTTCTTTTTAAATTTAGTATACATATCGGTCATGGAGACAGGTGGCAGCTTTATGTTGGGTGAACGTCATACAGAAAGCTCCTTGGAGAGCTTTTTGCTTACCTTTCATCCTGCATTAAGCAGCCACCTGCCTAACAGTATCTAAATTATTCTCAACTAGAATTTCAGTTTTGAGGGGTTTTACTGTATTATACAATAAAACCTCTCTATAACGGCCAATAAATTATGTTGATTAGTTGGTATTTAGGAGCGTTCTATAGGAGCGTTCTGTTTTATTTTCACCTCGCTTTAAGCAGCCACCTGCCTTTAACATAAATTACTTGATGTAATTTAGTGGCCGTTATAGAGAGGTTTTACTGTAGTGGAAACTGTAGTATGAATTCCTTTCTAGATTTGTGGCTTGCCTCTACGTCTGTAAAGGCGTCTTGTGTTTCTTTCCAACATCGATTCTTTAATGTTTTGACATATTTTGTAAGACATGTTTACCGCTATCCATTATTTTATATTAACTTATATTTCATTGAACACTTTCAGACCAGCTGTCTTCTTTTGGTATTAATCTTCTCATCCAAGTTATATCAACCCTTATATCGATATTCGCGACCAGAATCACATTTGCCAACAGCCTGGATCCAAATGAGACGTGAAGTAACTCGGCGTCTCATCTGAATCCAATCCGTTGACACTCGGTCAATAGTTTCTCAAAGAATTGCTCGATTCGGAAGTAATAATGCATATTATTTTGTTTAACTTTATGGTTTGTATTCCATATAAGGTTTAAAAGCAAATCATTGAACGTTCTCATCATATCATCCGAACTTTTATAACAGCAATCAACTTAAAGTGATATTCTGTACTTGCGATGCGTTTTAATGATAGCTATAAAATTACATAAATCATTTGTTTATATACTGAAAAGAGGTATATCGCAAGAAAACCGATCGAATAAACGCCGAAGAAAACAATAATTTCATCTGTTTGATATTGAGGATCAAGATGTTTTTTCGCTGATGTATAAATGTTCTTCGGGCTGCGTTTTAATTTCGTAACTGTTCGAAATAAACCGATACAGTAAAACCTCTCTCTAACGGCCACTAAATTACATCAAGTATTTTGTGTCAAAGGCAGGTGGCGGCTTAAAGCAAGGTGAAAGTAAAACAGAACGCTCCTATAGGATGCTTAAAACAAGGTGAAAGTAAAACAGAACGCTCCTATAGGAGCGTTCTGTTTTACTTTCACCTTGCTTTAAGCAGCCACCTGCCCTAAATACCAACTAATTAACACAATTTTGTGGCCGTTATAGAGAGTTTTACTGTAATAATTTGTAGCTTAGCAAAACGAATCAGTGTCGACAAAAATGGTTTATTTTGTAACGCATGTGTAGTTTGCCATACATGTTAGTATGTTTATACTTGTATGTATGTTCATGTGCGTGGTGAGTGTGCACGAGAGAATCGGTTAAGTGTGAGTTGACATGGTGAGTGAAGCATATCAAGTCACCTGACCGTAGTTAATGAGCTAAACCTCTTTTCCCGCTTCCAATATTCTGGCTATAACTCTCGTATTAGACGGACGTCTTTATCATAGAAAACTCTCCGTGGCTATTGCTTATATTCTTCTCATAACGACCAGCTGGTAAGCCTTCTATTTGTTATATTTAGGATTTAATTTACAATTCTGTCAATTGTTCGGTTAACAATGAATCAAGTCGGTTACGCTATTTGAATTTCGATACGCGAGTCTAATTATTCAACTCTGGCTCAACATTGTACTCATCATTGCTATTTTGTATTTCAGACCCTTTTACTTGTACTCTGTACTGATTAAAAGAACACAACAACCCTTCTGGATCCGTTTTGATTCTGTCAAGCTTCCGGTTCTTATCCTGACCAAAGCCCTGAATCAGTCTCAGGCAACAATTTCACTATGGATCAAAGCCCTGTCTCAGTTCCAGACATTGATCCTGACCAAAGCCCTGTGACAGTCTCAGGCAACAATTTTACTGTGGATCAAAGCCCTGGCTCAGTTCCAGACATTGATCAGACCCTTCCCTCTGATCCAGATCCAGGTTCAAACTTGGTTCTAGATCCAGACCCAAGCCAAGACCAAGCTCCCTCACCTAGTTTACCTTCTAGGAGGCCTGTCCGGAATAGGAAAGCCCCTGACCGTTATGGGCAGTGGGTGGGTCCCCAGATTGTTTGGAGCAATTTTTGTGAAACTGATTCCTGTTTTGTCTGAGCTTCACATTGGTTTTAGCTTAACATATATTTCAGTTTACCTCATATATGACACTCTATGTGTACAGGTCTGACACCTGTTTCATTTTTGTTTTTAATACATGTAACTTGCATTTTGGAAGCTGTATTTGGATTAGTTTGCTGTATCATTGGTCAGTTATTGTAGAAGTAATTATAGTTTACTTGTATGTCTTAGCCAGAATCATGTGACCTGACAGCTAGAGGTTCAGCCTTAGGATTAGAATGTAGATTCTATTTCTGTATTCAGCTTCCAGGATAAAATATATTGTTTGATGGTCTGTGCTTTCTGCATTATAGTTTTGTAGTTTGAAACTTCACGTTTTCTGCATAGTTCTCTAGTAAAGAAAGTACATGCATTCTGTTTAATAGTTTGGAAAGCATAGTGTTAGTAGCTGTGTATCGTTCTAGTTATTTTAAACTTATTAATATGCCTGTTTTAATAGTTCAGTTTGTAAATGTCAGGAGACATTTCAAGGAAGCAGGGGAGTATGTAACCAGACCATAGTTTCCCTGTATGGATCCCCGATATGTTATGTACATGTTAGTATGTTTACACTTGTATGTATGTTCATGTGCGTGGTGAGTGTGCACGAGAGAATCGGTTAAGTGTGAGTTGACATGGTGAGTGAAGCATATCAAGTCACCTGACCGTAGTTAATGAGCTAAACCTCTTTTCCCGCTTCCAATATTCTGGCTATAACTCTCGTATTAGACGGACGTCTTTATCATAGAAAACTCTCCGTGGCTATTGCTTATATTCTTCTCATAACGACCAGCTGGTAAGCCTTCTATTTGTTATATTTAGGATTTAATTTACAATTCTGTCATTTGTTCGGTTAACAATGAATCAAGTCGGTTACGCTATTTGAATTTCGATACGCGAGTCTAATTATTCAACTCTGGCTCAACATTGTACTCATCATTGCTATTTTGTATTTCAGACCCTTTTACTTGTACTCTGTACTGATTAAAAGAACACAACAACCCTTCTGGATCCGTTTTGATTCTGACCCCGGGTTACATAAGTTCAAACTGAAACTCTTCATGAGAATAACTAAACAGAATCAATACCAATCTTGTGATGTTAATATCAGAGCAACATATAAGGATGTGTACTCAAATACTAAAATAATCATTTCTCCACCAAACCCTATGTTGTGACTACTCTTTAGAATCGTCTCGAAGAGACGATTCTAATGAGTGGTCACAGCATAGGGTTTGGTGGAGAAATAAAAAAGTTATTCTTGAAAATGTTTTAATTTGCGCATCTTATTTTGACCTTTGGTTATTGAGAATATGGGTTTATTTGTGGAGACTGTCGCTTTGATATTGTGGAAAAACAAATCTTCTTGCAACAACTTGTAATTTATAACTATATAAACGTTTTGCATTTTTGGTCCTGAACCAAAATATTTGTTTGGTATTTGTTTTTTATTTTACCTACCAGTTGTATCTTACGTTGAATCAAGTGTTGTTTTCTGAAGTCTTCCAGTTCAACTCGCTTCACGAAAATCAATAATGTCCAATACAATAAAAACAAAATGTTACTAGGTGCAATTTATATATCTAAAATACTTTGTACCAAAGACATTGGCTGACAATGTACACAAAACAAAGGGTCTGTGTTTTGCATACGAACCGGTTTTCAGAAACTTTAACCCTTTACAAAACTTTCATTTATTTGATATCGAAGACACTGATGTTATCCGCCGATGTTTAAGTTATAATTCGGGTTGTGTTCAAATCTGAACCTTTTCGGTGCCAAATTTCTAATTGTCGTCTGCAATCCAATTTTGTTAATTCATTCGGTACGATAAGTAAATGAGATAAATGAATGCAAATTATACCTCTTTTTATGGTCTCTGTATATTTGTTATACAACAACAAAACAAATATAAATAGCAACGAAAACGGGTTATTTTGTATCATAGGTGCATTTTCGGATGTTAGTCTATTAAATTGACAATCTTCATGGAACAGTGTAACATAGCCAATACCATGTTTTATGATTACAGTAGAACCCCTCTAATGCGACTAATTAATGAATAAACATGAATGTCTTTATAAGCAGGTGGTTTCTTAATACATGACAAAAGAAATGCAGAAATCTCATAGAGGAGCTTTTTGCATTTCTTTTTTTTTCATGTATTAAGTAATACGTTTGTCTTGCATTAAGCTACCACCTGCATTTAGCATCCAGAATTATGCCTCTTTTAGGTGGTCGCGTTAGCTGGGTTTACTGTATATTGAAAAAATATGCGTTTATTGTAGTGTGGCTGTTACTTATTTATAAGCTATTGTGATATTGTTCAGAAGCAAAACGCCTTTTAACAATTTGTTATGTGTAAGTATGTAGGCACTTTGAGTATTTGTCCTGAACCACACAACTGCTAGTTGTATTTTCCCACCAGATGTATTGTATTTTAATATTTTATGCCATGAATATTCATGTAAGAAATAAGAAGATCATGAATGTTAATTAGACTGATTGTTAAACTAGCTCATGGTCACATGATTTTCTGGCCATGGTAGATACTATAGAATTGTAGCTATAGTATAACATAAGGAAACAGAGCAGCCGTCTGATCTAGGTCTACTCTGTTTGCAAATACACAGAGAAGGGAGTATTTATGGATACAATGGTTAAACAAAGCGACTACGTTTTAAACGATTTCCCGGTGTCTTCTGTCACTGCAACAGTGCACAACATGTAGGTACAGCATATGTAGAGATGCTGACAGATGCTGGTACCGAGGTATATACTGCGAATAGTGCTTTCAATATAATAACCAAATATGGAATCGAGGTTTCCAGTTCAATTCACTTCAAATAGAATCATGTCCATGGTAATAAACAACAAAATGTATTTAGTTACTGTTTATATATTTAAGCTACAGTGCATATTCGTTATAACGACATTCGATATTACGAAAACAAATTTTTCAAATATAGTAAAACTCCAAGGAAAGAATAATTGAACTTGTTTTAGTGACGTAGCTGCTTTATGCTCTAAATTTCGGTGCAGCAATGTTTTTCTGTACATACAGTAAAACCTCTCTATAACGGCCACTAAATTGCATCAATTATTTTGTGTTAAAGGCAGGTAGCTGCTTAAAGCAAGGTGAAAGAAAAACAGAACGCTCCTATAGGAGCGTTCTGTTTTACTTTCACATTGCTTTAAGTAGCCACCTGCCCTTAATTCCAACTAATTAACACTATTTAGTGGGCGTTATAGAGAGGTTTAACTGTACATGTATTTACAGAACTAAGCCAATCATACATAATTGTATTTAACATACTGACGTTTGACAGATTTTACTTATACATGTAGTTCTGCCCTGCACTCCTTGTATTTGAGTAGTTTCTTGCATGTTCAGCTGACATTTTCACTTTTATATCCTTTTTGTAGTTTTGCTATAATTTGACAGTCTTGTAACAATGCATGATATAAATGAATATCGTGATGTCGGATAATTATCTTCGTATTCTTTCAGTAATTTTACTGTCAAGATCTGCGTTACGAATGCTTTTACTATGTGTAATTTACGAGTTCTTTGGAGTAATTCAGTATAAATCTCGATTAAACATTATTCACGCCATTCGCGACTTGTCCCCTATTTTCAAACAGCTTGGATCTAGATGAGAAGTAAAGTTACTCGGCGGCTCAATAGGAACCATGCTGTTTTGGCACTCAGTCTATAGGTTGCCAAACAGTTGACCGAACCGGAACTAGTCAAAATTATACCACACCCAAAGTTGTCCTGACATTATTTGTTCAGAGCGGGATAAGAGTGAAGATTCGCATTCACGTCAAACTGATGAAAGTTCACTACATATGGTATCTAATCAAAGTACTTATATAGTAGATATAGAATTACAGAAAAAAATATTAACAGATTATTATCATGTAACACTACATAAACAAGATATTTTGGGGTTTATTTTCTTCTCGTATCAAGTTTATATTCATAAGGAATAAATTGAATTTTGAAATAAGATACAATGATGAAGACATGACCACTTTGATCTACAATAGATTCTGCCTTAAGTGGACAACAAAAAGAGGTTTAATTATGGGTCTGTAAGGCAGGTGGTAGCTTAATACAGGTCAAAAATAATGCAGAAAGCTCCTATAATTCTGCATCACTTTTGCCCTGTATTAAGCAACCACCTACCTTTTAAAACTCCTATGTTTGAAAAATGAATGACCGCTTAAGACATGTTCTATTCTAAACAGTTGTCTGGTTTGATAAAGCGCTTATTTTTATGACACGGATTTACAGTAACATACACAGTAAAACTGTCTTAAACAACCACTTAATTATGAAATATAAGAGTCTTAAAAACATGTGGTTGCTTAATGCAAGGATAAAGTAACTCAGACCAACGAAACAATATTACTTTACCAACCATCCCTTAGAATATGATATTGTATAAGATGCCAACCGATGTTCATGTCTAAAATTGCTATTTCTACTTCATGCTTCTTCACACAGGCTTAACCATATTATAACAGGACAGTTTGGCCATGGCGGACAAAGTAAAATCAGATTTAATGCAAATAGACACGGACTTCAGAACTACATTACGATATAATAGACGAATTGCCAATGGTCCGATTAAAACATGGACTTCAGAAGTATAATTTAAATTCGGCGGTCTGCAGTCTGATATACTGGGCGAAGTTTGTGTTTTACCAAATGTCAATGGTCCGACAAAACCACAAGCTTCAGAACTATATCCGGTCTGTGACCCCGACTAAAAGTCCGCATTAAAATAAACTAGACAAAGTACTTGCCAGTGGTCCTGATCTCAGAAGTATATCCGGTTCAACTCCGGCGGCCCCGAAAAAATGTCCGCAGTTTAAGATAGAGGACGATTTCCGTGTTAACCCAATGACAGTAGTCCAACTAAAACACGGACTTCAGAACTATTATCCGGTTTAAAATTCGGCGGCCCCGAAAAAACTCCGCAACTTAAGATAGAGGACGAAATTTATGTTTTACTCAATGCCAATGGTCCGACAAAAATAAGCCCGAATCTAGAATATACTGTGGGAAGTACCCATTACCAACGATCCGACAAAATCACGGACTTAAGAAGTATATCCGGGTGAAAATTCGGCGGCCCCGAGTAAAAGTCCGAATCAGAATATACGTGGGGAAGTATACGTGTTTTACCCAATACTAATGGTCCAACCAAACTCATGGACTTCAGAACTTTGGGCGGCCCCAAAGAAAAGTCTGCAATCTAAGATAGAGGATTAATTCCGTGTTTTCCCCAATGCCAATGGTCGTATTAAATCACAGAACTTAGAAGTATATCTGGTTGAAAAATCTGCGGCCCCGAGTAAAAGTCAGAATCAGAAAACACTAGATGTGTTTTACCCAATGCCAGTAGTCCGACATAATCACGGACTTCGGACCTATATACTGGACATCGTAGTTTACCGAATGCCAGTGGTCCGGCTAAAACACAGAATTCAGAAGTATAATCCTGTTGAAAATTCGGCGGCCCCGAATAAAAGTCCGTATCAGAATATACTAGAGGAAGTACGTGTTTCACCCAATACCACTTAGACTTCCGTTTTAAATTTGGTGGCCCCGAAAGAAGGTCCGTATCAAAAGATACTAAACGAAGTACCTGCCAATGCTAATGGCCCGACTGAAAGGTCAAAACATTATTATGGCAAAAATGGAACAAAATTCGAAAGCTTCTGTCTTGTGATATAACCCATTCCCTCATATTAACGCCATTTGAAACCATTGAAATAAATAAAGTATTTGCTCTGAACAATGGTTTCAAAACTACACAATTCTAAATGTTTACGGGGTGGGGTGGGAGCATGCCCTCGGACCCCATAGACACGGTGGGTACATTTTGGTATCAGCTATGCTCCTGGCGACAGTACAAGATATGTCATGCAAATCGTGATCTTTATGTTTTCTGACCTACGTTGATTATGTAATAGTTATCATTTAACGTCTTTGCAAACAGAGTAGATCCACATCAGATCAGGGTCTGCTCAGTTTGCTTACAGTTGCCATTATGGCCAAATTTTTATATGGTCACATGCCATTATACAAAATTTCCAGATTTATATTCATAATTCATCACATGACCTCTTTTGTATTCTAGTTAATATAGAAATCACATTTTCTCTATATTAAACATGTTTAATATAAGCTGTGATGTCATGTAGAAACACCAAACACTATTGTGTATTCTATACGTAGGAACGCTCAAAAACGACACTTTTGTCGAAATAAGTATGATACCAATAATATTCTCGTAGTCATTTTGTGCAAAAAGAGGCTCGCCTAATAACATTTTCCAAAACTCGTTTAATATCAGTCCTGTCAGTTTCTGCAGTAAAATACGATTGTATTCGATCACGCAATACCATTTCCGTGACACACCCGAGACGCGTATTTTTTTTATTAACGGAATGTATCAATGAATAAAAGGAGTTAGAATATTGGCGTTCTTTTGTGTTCTTTCATTAAAACAGGTATATAATAAATGGAATATTACGCGAAGTGACGATATGAAGGGTTGTTTCACACTCGTGGTTGTTTGTCCGTGGTATTCTCACGAGCCGCGGAGTACAAAATGACTACTACATATCCATTGTCTTATTTTCGTACATGGATATCTATGAAGTAAAGGGTTAACCCTTTCACCGCCACAGTCGCATAAATGCACCACGACAAATAGTGCAGTCCCAGATCAGACGCTGCCTTGAAAAGGCGGCGTCTGATCTGGGACTGCACTATTTGTCTCAATCTCTTTTTCTATATATGTGCTTTATTCCTTTGAAATTTGCATTTATTTATCTCATTTCATTATTTTACTGAATGATTTAACAAATTTGGAATGCAGACGACAATTAGAAATTTGGCACCGAAAGGGTTAAACGCATAATATTAGTTTAAGTATGCAAATACTGAACATCGTGGATATGTAATGTGTTTTGTACAGTTGAACTAACGAGCGTAGGATTATCGAAATTCGCGGGACTAGTTGGAGATAAAAAAAAAAACGTTCGAATTATCGGATTTCAACTTTGGACAATTTCTCAAGTTCACAGCTTAATGCATGCCTGTAAGAAGTTTCAGTATTACTTTAGAACTGAATTAAGCTGTCACGTGTGTTTCTAGATAAGCGTAGTGGTAAATGTTTTAGAGCAATTCTGTTTTTGAAGGATCGAACTTTTAGTACGAGTAATCAAGAAGTTCGAGATATCGAAGTTCAACTGTGCATGTACAGTGGACTTATATTGGTCGGTCTGGTTATATCAGTATATATGATCCAACCAAGAACAGATATACGACTGCATAAACAAGAATACCGCATAAACCTTTCAAGGAAGTAGGTCGGGAAATATAAAACATATGAATAATATGTCAAGTTGTCTGCAAAACGATTCTGAAAAAGAGAACGATTTTGAATACACGTATTTTGGATATATTGATTTTATATAACAGTTTATTCAAAACTATTACAGTAACCCCAACTAAACCGGAATCGTAGTAGAAAAGATTTTAGATTCTATAGGCAGGTGGCTGCTTAATGCAGGGTGAAAGTCATTCAGAAAGCTCCTTTCTGCATGACTTTCATCCTACATTAAGCTGTCATCTGTCTTACAGACCGACAGTTATACTGATTTGAACTTTCTGTTTAGATATTGTTTTACTATATTGGCAACAATA
This sequence comes from Azorinus chamasolen, assembly GCA_963576725.1. NCBI lineage: Eukaryota > Metazoa > Mollusca > Bivalvia > Cardiida > Solecurtidae > Azorinus > Azorinus chamasolen. The sequence continues at coordinate 61,447,123 of OY755240.1, read as the reverse complement.
GAATGTTTTCACAGAGCATATGCTTGGTGCTTGTTTCACACAATCGACTCACATGCTTCTCATTTCCTGTAAAAGTTCAATGATTGATGGATGCAATGTTTGAGGTCACAGGAATTCTCACCTTTTCATGTGAATTTTGTTTAATAAAATACTGAGCATTCTTACAACTGTATCAGTTTGTTTTGGTACATTGGTACATTGGTACAGGCAAGCACTGCCATTTTCGACATGCTCTAGTACACAGTGAAGCGATTCGTTGCCTCAGTGGTAAGATTAAAGGTGTTTTATCCGGGTATGCAAGTTCGATTCCCACTAGCTATGCTTAGTTGAAGGGCTCGTCCGGGATTGGCCATAACGCTCCAGATATGTCCGAAAATAGACCTTACCCTTATCCTGCCGAAAGAAATAATAGCTGCTTAAACTCTGATATAAAACAAGATTTATTTACTTGCCATTTGTTCAGGCTTTTGAGAAACTACTGACCGAGTGTCAAACAGATTGGATCCTGATGAGATGCCAAGTAACTCGATCAATGTCTTATCTGGAACGAAACTGTATGCAAATAACGGTTAGGTTGCAGTCGGCAGGAAAAAGGCTTAAGATCCAAATATTTCCGAAAATAGACTTGAAATGTTGAGATATCCGAGTATGACCGAAAATTGACTTTGTTAGACAACACGGCTTTACGTCATCACAAATCGTGACGTCGTTGACTAGCTTTACAGACCAGAGTTCCTACTTTTGATATGCATAATTTCTAGTACATATGCATTGTTTTTTCAATGAAACGAATCTTTGAATGATTGGTAAAATCATAGGATTCTACCACTGGGAAACACGCATTCTATTTTTTATTAGAGATAATAATTTTTTATTGATATCCTTTTTTCCGGACAAGTTTCGTAAGCTTTATTATCGAAAGTTACCGGCCATGGACATGGTAGGCGATATCGTAGCCAGATACTTGATTTATATTCATAACTGATCGTAAAGCACTCCGAGAGTTTCTATAAAACTTCACTTCACCGAAGCGACGTGCAGAATCTACATTTCACAGAGGTCCAGACAAGATGCGTAATTTTAAATATTTTCAAGAATAGCTCCTTTATTTCTTCACCAAACCCTATGCTGTGACCACTCTTTAAAACTGTCTCGAAGAGATTATTCTAAAGAGTGGTCACAGTATTGGGGTTGGTAGAGTTATGACGATTTAGTATTTGGGTAAGCACCGTTATCTGTAGCTAAGAATCTTCAGATGAGACATATCAAGGTAAAAATTGTAGATAAAGGTGGCCTATTGGTACCCGGGGCACCAAACAAAACTTGTCAATTGAAAGTTTAACCATCAAGACAAATCTGATGTTATATTCATTTGACCCCAATGTCAATATTTATAGACTGTTTCGATCTAGTGCGAGTGGTTTCGAAGTCCGAAGGATTTGGTCCGGGGGATCGAACCCGGGACCCCTGGTATTGTAGTCGAGCGCGTTAGCCACAGGGCCACCTCCGCCGGTTATATGCATACAATGAACAATAAATGAAATGTTTGGCCAATAACAAATGCTCACTAATTTAGAAAAGTATATTTCCAAAATGCTTAATATGGTAAAACCTCTCTATATCGGCCACTAAATTACATCAATTATTTTGTGTTAAAGGCAGGTGGCTGCTTAAAACAAGGTGAAAGGAAAACAGAACGCTCCTGTTTGCCCGTCTGTAAGAACACAACTGTATATTTGTCATTAACATTTTAAGTATTAACCCTTTCCTTCATATAAACACCATTTCAGCCCTTTGCAAGCAGGGTAGATCCAGATCAGACAGTCCCTTTAGGAGCGGTTCTGATCAGGAACTGGTCTGTTACTTCTGACATTATTCTAGATCTGACTCTAGCTGTAGTGTATACCAATACCAAACACTCCTGTGTACACATAGCACTATAAAAAACGAATAAATAGTCATGATGCCACTATTTCTTACATGGATATTAAACAGGGAAAGGGTTAACATTTTCCTTCATATAAACGTGTTTTCACGCACCTGCAAACAGAGTAGACCCAGATCAGACGGATCCTCTTGGAGCCGTCGGATCAGGGTCTGCTCTGTTTGCTAATGGAATTTGAAAGATATGTTTCCTTACTTTCTAAAAACAGCTACCATGGTCCACCTTCCATATTTCATTATAACTATTTTGTCCATGCATATTCAGTAAGTATTGAAAATTTGGAATAAACATAGAACAGGGAAATTATTAAAGATATAGTCTCAATCCTAATCCAGCTTACCATGACTGTAGCCGCACTTGAAACAGCTGGGATCTAGACGAGACTCAGATTTACACGGCGTTTCACCAGGATCCAAGCTGTTTGACACTTGGTCAATAGTTTCTCAAATGCGTGTGCCTTGACACCAGATCTACACTAATACACACATTTGTTTTTACAGCGGTATAAGGGTTAACCATTATTATACTGAAAAAATATGTCTGCTAAAACTCTGATCTGATGCATTTTTTGGCTTACTTCTGATTCGTACAAGCCTTTGAGAAACTGTTGACCGAGTGTCAAACAGCTTGGATACTGATGAGACGCCGATTTACTCGGCGTCTCATCTGGATCCAAACTGTTTGCAAATACGAGTCAGGCCGCGGTTAGCATGATAAGTATCAATATTTAACCCATTGCCTCCTAGACTATTTTTAGACCCAACCTCTTTGAATAAATCTACCGAAAAGGAGCATTAACTATAGAAAAGGCGAATTTTTGAATTTTGTAGTTTTGAAACCACTGTGATAAATAGAGCATTTGCTCCTATAGGAGCAAATGCTCTATTCACCACAATGGTTTCAAACTACAAAATTCTAAAAAAAATCCTTTTCTGTAGTTAATGCTCCTTTTAGGTAGATTTATTCAAAGTGGTTGGATGTAAAAATAGCCTATGATGGGAATGGGTTAATTTTATCACAATGGTTTCAACATGTGACTTTTGCAGATGCACCAAAATGCGTCACTAGGAGGGAATGTGTTAACAATTGCATTTAACCCAATCACTGTTCAATATTCATGTAAGAAATAATAACATCATGGATATTTATCAGCTGAAGCTATATTATGTCAACATTTGAAGAGAAGTTTTTGCATTGACAAAAACTGAAAAATCAGATCTATATCTTGTCAATAGCAAACAGAGCAGACCCTGATCATAGGAGCCATCTGGTCTCGGTCTACTCTGTTTGAAAATGCGTGAAAAGGCGTTTATATGAGCGAAAGGGTTAAATAACAAATTGGGTGCAAGTTCCATAATTTGATGAACTGTATATACATAGTAACTTCCCCTGTTTACTAATTCTTAAATTGTGGATATTACACAAACATCATGCAGAGGAAACTCATAAATCTTCATAAACTGACATCAGTTGATGACGGAAGGTGCGATGAACAAGTTCCATAGCTGTAGGCAATAATTAAAATGTCATTTTCCCTTTCTCATTTCGTTCGGTTTTAGGTCATAACAACAAATTCATGGCACCTCAGATACAGACATTTAAAGAAGATAGTAGGTGCGCTGTGTAGGGTCTAGTAAAGAAAATAAGTCTATGAACGGATTTTATTTAACCCCTTCCCTGTTGAAAATTGATGTAAGAAATAATATAAGAAATAATGACGTCATGCATATTTATTAGATGATTGTTTTATGATGGCATATATACACATACTATTTTAGAAATATTCAGATATATTATAATTCCATAAGCAAACAGAGAAGACCCTGATCCAACAGCTCCAACAGGAACATTCTGATCGTGGTCTACACTTTATACAAAGGCGTGAAAATGCGTTTGTTTAACCCATTACCTCACAGGCTATTTTTAGATCCAACCTCTTTGAATAAGTCTACCGAAAAGGAGCATTAACTAGAGAAAAAGGAAACTTTTAGAATTTTGTAGTTCTGAAACCATTGTGATAAATAGAACATTTGCTCCTACAGGAGCAAATGCTCTATTTATAACAATGGTTTCACAAAGTGACTTTTACAGTCGTCAAAAGTCGTCAATTTGAGGTAACGGGTTAAGGGTACGAGTCAAAACTTTATCGTTACGTAGACTACTGCTATTCCTTAACCCCAACAGCAAGACACACGAGTCACTAATGTCATGCACACGCAGTGTAGACGCAGATGAGAGGGTTTCTAGAAGAGCCCTCTCATCATGGTCTGCACTACATATGTCGTGTTACACTTTTCTTTAGAAAAAATCCTTAAATCTTCACCGTAAGCTTGACCCGCCCGTCTGAATTTCGGAATAGCCCATTTGTAAATTCAGTGTTGTAAGGGCCAAGGTAAGCCGAAAACAGCAGCACTTATAACCTTTTACTCCATAAATACACCTTTCTACGCCTTTGCAAACAGAGTAGACCCAGATCAGACGTCTCCTATAGGAGCCGTCTGATCAGGGTCTGCTCTGTTTGCTTATGAACTAATATAGATATGATTCTACAGTTTCTTCTATAGCCAAGAGTTCCTGTGTCCTATCTGTCGTTATCAAAATTAATCTAATTAATATCCACGGTGTCAGCATTTCTTTCATAAATATTCATGGAGTAAATGGTTCCGTGGATAGACAGCGACGGTCGGCTGTATAAAGATAAACGACGACAAGGTTAAACTCATTTTGTATAATTTTATAACGGAGAATAATTGTTCAGCTATGTTTACATACATTCATTTCTATACATGAAAGCAAACCATATTCACCTTTAAGTAATGGTTCATGTAATTATTAATACATATTATTACACGATTCGTTGTCTCGTCAACGAACGATACTGGTAAAACAATCCACCATTTAAATCGTTAATATATGCGAGGTTAACCCTTCGCTTGCTATTCACGTCAATATACCTACCTGTAAATAGTGATGACCCAGATGAGACAGCTCCTGTAGGAGCTGTCTCATCAGGGTCTGCACTATTTACAAGTTGATTGAGCAACCAGTGCATTGCATAGCAGTGATTGCACAGCGAAATACTTGTACACAGTGAAGATATATGTAATTATACAACAGGGCATGGGTAAAGAAGGAGAAATGTATTTTAAAATTCAGCAAGAGAAGGGTTAACAAACGGTCTTACAATTATAATACCGACAGTTAATATTTTCACCGACAATGTTATTGCACCGACCGTTCTTATTGCACGACCGTTCTTATTGCATCCACCGTTCTTATTTCACCGACCGTTTTTATTGCACCGACCGTTCTTATTGCATCGACTGTTCTTATTGCATCGACTGTTTTTGTTGCACCGACCGTTCTTATTTCACGATTGATGTTACAATGCACTGCAGCCTTTCTGTATATATATTCACAACATATTATTTATAAGTACATCTTTGACCCTGTCATAAATTCGTAAACAGAATTAACCCAGCTCAGACTGTTCCTACAGGAGTCGCCTGCTGAGGGTCTGCTCTGTTTGCTTATGAAATAACAAAGTACCTAGTAGTGTACCTATAGTTATAGTGTACTTTCAGTCCTAAGGACCGACTGTACATTTACTCCCCTGGTCTTTGAGTCATTCGCCTACACTATTGAGCCCTGCTAACATATGGCACAGTCATGCAGCCGCAGTACCGGCTAATAACTCTGACAGGTACCCATTTTAAACCCTGGGTGGAGAGGAGGTGCGGGTGGGAGACACTGAAAAGCATCTCTGAAATTTCCGAGAGGGACCAGGATTTGAACCCCGGACCTCCGGATTGGTAGTCAATCGCGTAACCACTAGACCACCGCACACCACGGAAAAAGATTTGATTCTACAGCTGCTGTCACGGTCCGAAAATACCAGTATAAAATTCGTACAATTGATATTCATATACCCATTATTTTTTAACATGAATATTAATGAGGGAAAGTGTTGAAGAAATAACAACAACACACATCGAAGAATATTATTCTTCGATGTGTGTTGTTGTTGTTATTTCTTCAACACTTTCCCTCATTAATATTCATGTAAAAATAATGGGTATAATTATGTAGTACATCATGCAACCGAAAACATTTAACCTTTAGCCTGATGAGCAAATTATTTATTGAATTTTTTTTTCACCTACTACATTTTAAAAAGTCAAGCTTTAATCAATTTGTCTACCAAAATGCAGTATGTCAAACAGTTTGGATCCAGATGAGACGCCGAGTTACTCGGCGTCTCATCTGGATTTAAACTGTTTGAATAGGTATTCGCTCACCCGCCCATAGCAGGCTAAAGGTTTAGAAAGAAATATACTTACATCTCTTGCAGCAATTTATGGGTCATGAATATTTCATCACAATCATCTAAAATAACATACATTATACTGAATATAAGATTTCTTCGTCTTGTTTACGTACACCGCGTAGACACAACAGGTACATTCTCCGGTATTGCGTGTTGCATCATTTATAACGGTACTTGCTCATTTCTTTGCTCTGCTGCGAAAATGATATCTGCTAAAACTCTCATCAGCTGAAATTATAAGTAAATTTCATATATCCCCCATCTTATTTGGGTTTATTTAGTTGTTTGGCAACAATCTGTCGAAAGGCATACGGTTTGGCTCCTGATGAGACGCTGAATAACCCGGCGTTTGATCTGGATCTAAACTGTTCGTTACATCAAGACCAACACGAGACGCGTCTTAACTTACTAGAAGCGCACCGCGCACGCTTTGGATGAAGTTTTTCCGTCATCTTCCTCGTCCGATTAGCAGATGCTAGGGCAAGTTTGCAATTCGGTGTCTGTCGGGAGCCGTCTGATATGGGTCTACATGTACTCTGTTTTACACATGGACTGATAAAGATCCGATTGTACAATGTCTGGTTCCTATACAATTATAAAACACCAATTAATAAGCGTTCATGATGATTTATCATTGCTTCATACAAGAATAGTCATTTGAATATACAGTAGAACCCCTCTAATGCGACCACTAAATGAATAAACATGGTTGTCGTTACAAGCAGGTGGTAGCTTAATGCAGGATCTCTCTCTCTCTCTCTCTCTCTCTCTCTCTCTCTCTCTCTCTCTCTCTCTCTCCCCCCCTCTCTCTCTCTCTCTCTCTCTCTCTCTCTCTCTCTCTCTCTCTCAGAGAATATAGAATATAGAAAAGAAAGCAAGAATACACCCTCCTACCGACGCCTGTTGACGCCTCTGTAAAAATCATTTTTAAACCATTGCGATAAATAGAGCATTCGCTCCTATAGGAACAAATGCTCGTTTCAAAATTATACAAAATTCTGAGTTTTCTCGGTGTAGCATGCCCCCGGACCCCTACACTTCTCTATGCGTACACTACATTTGGATTCAGCTACGCTCCTGTTGGACGAAATTGTGCAATCATATTAACCCTTCGCTTGCTATTCGCGTCAATATACCTACCTGTAAATAGTGAAGACCCAGATGAGACAGCTCCTGCAGGAGCTGTCTCATCAGGGTCTGCACTATTTACAAGTTGAAAATTCACAGCAGTGATTGCACAGCGAAATAATTGTACAGAGTGAAGATATATGTAATTATACAACAGGGCATGGGTAAAGAAGGACAAATGTATTTTAAAATTCAGCAAGAGAAGGGTTAAATATTACTTCTTTCGAATGCATTAAAATACCCCCTGCCTTTAGAATTACACTTCTTTTAAAATGGTCCATTAAGACAGATTTGTATTGAAGTTTGTTACTCAACTTTTTTTCTATTTGATTATAGTTTCATTCGTGTTAATGTACACACATATTACATTTGGAAACAGTAAAAGAAATACCAAAACCCATCTCTCTAATACGACCGCCCAAAAAATGTCTAATTCTGCATTTTTGATATATACAGAACAAAACCTATGCGGAAAGTTCCTGTGTAGCTTTCACCTTACTTTAAGCAGTCACCCGCCCAACAGACCCACTTTTTGTCTTTATTAATATCCCGGTTTAGAAGAGTTTTATTGTATTCTAGACTTAGAATAACAAGAGATTGAACAGTTATATAAAAGTGTATCCAACACGTTAAACCGATGTCTATAGTAAATAAAAGTCATTTCCCTAATGAATATTCATGTCAGAAATAATTGCACCATCAGCTGAATGCTTTTAATTGTGTACGAACACAAAATTAGATCTTCATCATTCCATAAGCAAATATAGAAGACCCAAATCATACGGTTCCTACAGGAATCCTCTAATAAGGGTCTGTTCAATTTTTGCAAATGCGGGAAAAGGCGTTTATATGAAGGAAAAGTTTAACCCATTACTTCATATTGACGCTTTATGACGCCTTTGTAAAAGTCCCTTTTTGAAACCACTGTGAATCAAACAAGTAGGACCAGATAGCCAGCGAGTGGCTGAGCTTCGTTCGATGGTTTCTTTATATCTGATATATCTATTGAAGACCTGATACATGGCTCACTCTGGAGTTGCAAATAGTATACAATGTTTACCAATAATGGACGTCTCTAATGTAGTCATAACTTGTCTATAGCAAGTTCGTGTTTTCAGGGCTGGCTTTAGACAGAAATCCTCAGGGAATCCCTACATATTAATTGCGCTTTGAATTGCTACAAATTACTTTGGATTTATCGAACATTTCTTTTCCCAGGGTGACAGCCGTCACATAACACAGACTTGTAGACAACGTTGACTGCATATGAACTGTTGAATGCCAATAGAAATATTCCGGACGTGCAGGAAATAAAATCATTAACTTTGAAACAATAGATATTGATATTTGATTATTATACAGTAAAGTCTCGCTAATACGATCACTATAAAGAAATACATTCTGAAAACGGGTGATCATTCGAAAGCAAAAGAAGAAATGCAAAAAGAGAAAATTGCAGACTCGGTTTTATGGGGTCTATTCATGAGTAGTAATTAAAATGCAACACTACTCACGCTCCTCCTAGCACCGGGATAAGCAGTAAACTGTTTTCAAAACGAATTACATCAACAATGATCCCAAAGGACCAGAAAATATAACAACACTGAGAATGAAGTACGGGGCGAGAAGTCTACGTCTGGAGTTTTAAAAACGGGCTTTCTGTATCACTTTTGCCCTGAGTTAACGCCTTTTGACGTCTCTATAAAAGTCACTTTGTGAAACCATTTGGATAATTGGAGCATTTGCTCCATAGGAGAAAATTCTCTATTTATCACGATGGTTTCAAACCTATACAATTCCAAATTTTCCTTTTCTCTAGTAAATGCTCCTTTTTGGTAGATTTATCCAAAGATGCTGGGTCTAAAAATAGCCTATGAGGGAATGGGTTAAGCAACCACCTGGTTTAACAGTCCCCTATGTTAATAAATTATGTGGTTTACTGTGTTTACACATGAGAGCGAACATTGGCCAAGAAACTGAAAACAGTTTCCATCCAGATTTTTCCGTTCCAGGATCAAACAGGTTGAAAGGTCCTCAGACACCCATGCATTATAGTCCTAAGAGAAGTAGTAAACATTATTATGAAATTGATTTGAGGAAAAGGGCGATGAAAACATAAAAAGAAACCGATGTGTTCTACGACACTAACACTATAATTATAATATATTTAATGTTGATGACAGGACGTAAGGGGGAAAGTGACCAAATCAGTAAACAAGTAAGTGAATACGTCAGTAAATTCTTTATTTTAATGGCATGGGCATGACAAAATAAATTAAAAAAAGTCTGATATATACAGTAGAATCTTAATAAAGCGATCATCTAATGCATACATATAAGTATATTTAGAACAAATGTTTAGTTTACCCTTTACTCCATTAATACGCCTTTCTACGTCTTTGCAAACAGAGTAGACCCAGATCAGACGGTTCCTGTGGGAGCCGTCTGATCAGGGTATGCTCTGTTTGCTTATGAAATAATATAGATGTGACTACAAAATCTGTCATGACCAATATTTCCTGTGTTCATATGCCATTATAAAAATAACTCTTATTAAAATTCATGATGCCATTATTTCCTACATAAATATTCATCGAGTAAAGGTTTGACCCTTTCCCTCATATTGACGCATTTTGACGTCGTTGCAAAAGTCAACAGTTGAAACCATTGTGATAAATGCTCCTATATGAGCAAATGCTCCAATTCTCTCATTTTTTCAAAATACAAAATTCTCACATTTTCATTTTCTCTAGGTAATGCTCTTTTTCAGTAGATTTATCCAAAGAGGCTTGATCTAAAAATAGCCTATGAGGTAACGGGTTACTGTATGAAAGTAATTCATACATAGTTACATGCCCCACAAGACTAACAATCGCTGCAAGGCTTGACACATTATGTAATAACGAAACATGAATGTTTTATAAGTTCATTATCAGGAATTCAAAGTGATTGTATCTAGAGAATATAATTTGTTATTTATTACAGACATGCCTCAAATATCTATCCTGGTATAGCTAACAAGACGTGGGTCCATATTCATTAACCCATTACCCCATAGGCTATTTTCAAATCCAACTTCTTTGAACAAACCTACCGAAAAGGAGCAGTAACTAGAGAAAAGGAAAAATTAGGTTTGCGTATTTTTGAACCCATTGTGATAATTAGAGCATTTGCTCCTATGGAGCAAATGTTCTATTTATCACAATGGTTTCAAAAAGTGTCTTAAACAGAGGCGTCAAAAGGCGACAATATGAAGGAATGGGTAAATATATTGACTCTTAAAATTGAGACACTGTTTTAAACACTTCCAAATTTAATACTGTTGTGTAAATAAATTCTGAAAGTAGGAGATCCTTCGAAACCAAAAGCAGTAAATGCAAAAATGAGACAATTGCAGACTCGGTTTTATTGTGTCTGTTCATGAACAGTTGCTGAAAGGGCAACACCACTCACGCACCCACACGCATGTTCTTCGGTATATAGTTACATGTCCCAAGGGACTAACAATCGCTGCAAGGCTTGACACATTATGTAATAACGAAACATGAATGTTTTATAAGTTCATTATCAGGAATTCAAAGTTATTGTATCTAGAGAATAGAATTTGTTATTTATTACAGACATGCCTCAAATATCTATCCTGATGAAGCTAACAAGACGTGTGACAATATTCATTAACCCATTCCCTCATAGGCTATTTTTAGACCAAACGTCTTTGAACAAATCTACTGAAAAGGGAGCATTAAATAGGAAGTCCCTACAATGAACGCATATTTTCAATAATGTCATAAAACTTGGTATTTGTTATACTCAATCATTGTTATGAAGATTGTCAATTTGAAGTTATATCGAAAAATGCCCCTGTGGTACAAAATAAACCGATTCATCAATACCTATAATTTTTATTCTACATCAAAGTATCATCGGCCTTTTCCGTTAAAATTTTCCGCGTATTGCCGATGATCACCCGATCCCACCATTGTTTACGTAACAGCTTTTCTCGGAAGTGGTCGGAGATACTCGAAAAGAGCGAACAGATGCGAAACTAAAACCCAACCGGAATAAAATTGAAACATCGGGTAGAAGAAAACGGGATCGTCGATATCAAATACATGGAATTTTGCCATTTTTAACGTTTGTTTGATAGGTTTTCTTGCGATATACTACTTTTCAGCATATAAACAAATGCGTTTTGTATATTGTAGGCATTTTTAAAACGCGTTGAATGTAGGGACTTCCCCTTTAACTATAGAAAATGATTTTTTTTAGAATTGTGTGGTTTTGAAATCATTATGATAAATAGAGCATTTGCTCCTACGGTTTCAAAATGTGGCTTTTACAGAGGCGTTAATAGGCGTCAATATGAGAGGATGTGTTAATATATTGACTCTTAAAAGTGAGACACTGTTTAAACACTTCCAAATTCTGACAGTAGGAGATCGTTCGAAAGCAAAAGTAGCAATGAAAAAAGAGAACTTTGCAGATTCGGTTTTATTGCGTCTGTTCATGAACAGTTGCTGAAAGTGCAACACCACTCACGCACCCTCACGCATGTTCTTGTGTACATAGTTACATGTCCCAAGGGACTAACAATCGCTGCAAGGCTTGACACATTATGTAATAACGAAACATGAATTTTTTATAAGTTCATTACCAGGAATTCAAAGTTATTGTATCTAGAGAATACAATTTGTTATTTATTACAGGCATACGTCAAATATCTATCCTGATGAAGCTAACAAGACGTGTGACAATATTCATTAACCCATTCCCTCATAGGCTGTTATTAAATCCACTTCTTTGAACAAACCTACCGAAAAAGGAGCATTAACTATAGAAAAGGACACTTTATAATTGTGTAGTTTTAAAATCTCCTACGGAGCAAATGCTCAATTTATCACAATGGTTTCAAAAAGAGACTTTTACAATGCGTCAAAAGGCGTCAATATAAGGGAATGGGTTAATATATTGAATCTTAAAATTGAAACACTGTTTTCAACAGTTTAATACTGTTGTGTAAATAAATTCTGAAAGTAAGAGATCCTTCGAAAGCAAAGATACAATGTATTAATGCAAAAAGAGAATATTGCAGACTCGGTTTTATTGAGTCTGTTTATGAGCAGTTATTGAAAGTACAATGCTACTGACAAACCCTCCCGCCTGTTCTTCTGTACATAGTTACATGTCCCAAGGGACTAACAGTCGCTGCAAGGATTGACACATTATGTAATAACAACACATGACTGTTTAATAAGTTCATTATCAGGAATTCAAAGTGATGGTATCTAGAGAATAGAATTGGTTATTTATTAAAGACATGCCTCAAATATCTATCCTGGTGAAGCTAATACGGCTTGGGCCCATATTTATTAACCCATCACCTCATAGGCTATTTTTAAATCCAACGTCTCTGAACAAACCTACCGAAAAGGAGCATTAACTATAGAAAAGGGCACTTTTAGAATTGTGCAGTTTTGAAATAATCGTGATAAATAGAGCATTTGCTGCTACGGAGCAAATGCTCTATTTATCACAATGGTTTCAAAACGTGACTTTTACAAGGCGTCAAAAGGCGTCAATAGAAGAGAATGGGTTATTATATTGAATTTAAAACTTGAGACGGTTTGAAACACTTCCAACTTTAACATTGTTGTGTAAATAAATTCTTAAAGTGGGAGATCCTTCGACAGCAAAGATGGCAATGTAAATAGAGAACATTGCAGGCTTGGTTTTATTGATTATGTTCATGAGCAGTTATTGAAACTGCATCACTACTCACATTTCCTCACGCCTATTCTTCTGTACATTTTTACAGGTACAAAAGGACTAACAATCGCTGCAAGACTTGACACATTATGTAATAACAAAACATGAATGTTTTATAAATTCATTATCAGGAATTCAAACTGATTGTATCTAGAGAATAGAATTTGTTATTTATTACAGACATGCCTCAAATATATATCCTGATGAAGCTAACAAGACTTGGGTCCATATGCATTAATATATTGAATCCTAAAACTGAGACAGGTTTAACCCATTTTCGCCCATTTGATTCTTCCATGTTTATATATTGGATTAGTTCATTTTTATCTAAGGGGTGCCTGGCCTAAATATTTGATTTACTGAAATTCCTATCAGCAATCAGTGTAGACTCTGATCAGACGCCGCATTATGCCGCGTCTGATCAGAGTCTACAATGTTTGCCTACGTCCCATATATGGGCTCGTGGGAGCAAATTGGTTAAACACATTAAACAGTTTAATACTGTTGTGTAAATTAATTCTGAAAGTAGGAGTTCCTTCGAAAGCAAAAGTAGCAATGCAAAAAGAGAACATTGCAGTCTCAGTTTTATTGAGTCTGTTTACGAGCAGTTATTGAAAGTGCAACACTACACACGCACCCTCACGACTGTTCTTCTGTACATAGTTACATGTCCCAAGGGACTAACAATCTCTGCAGGGCTTGACACATTATGTAATAACGAAACATGACTGTTTTATAAATTCATTATCAAGAATTCAAAGTGATTGTATCTAGACAATAGAATTGGTTATTTATTACAGACATGCCCAAAATATATATCCTAATGAAGCTAACAAGACGTGGTCCATATTCATTAACCCATTCCCTCATATGCTATTTTTAGACCCAATTTCTTTGAACAAACCTACCGAAAAGGAACATCTCACTGTTTTAAACACTTTAAACAGTTTAATACTGTTGTGTAAATAAATTCTGAAAGCAAGAGCTCCTTCGAAAGCAAAAGCAGTAATGCAAAAAAGAGACAATTGCAGGCTCGGTTTTATTGCGTCTGTTCATGAACAGTTGCTGAAAGTGCAACACTACTCATGTACGCATGTTCTTCTGTACATAGTTAAATGTACCAAGGGACTAACAATTGCTGCAAGGCTTGACACATTATGTAATAACGACACATGAATGTTTTATAAGTTCATTATCAGGAATTCAAAGTTATTGTATCTAGAGAATAGAATTTGTTATTTATTACAGACATGCCTCAAATATATATCCTGATGAAGCTAACAAGACGTGGTCCATATGCATTTACTCATTCCCTCATAGGCTATTTTTAGACCAAACGTCTTTGAACAAATCTACCGAAAAGGAGCAATAACTATAGAGAAGGAATGTTTTAGAATTGTGTAGTTTGGAAATCATTATGATAAATACACGTCAAAAGGCGACAATATGGGAGAATGGGCTAATATATTGAATCTTAAAATTGAGACACTATTTTAAAAAAAAAAAACACTTCCAAGTTTAATACTGTTGTGTAAATAAATTCTGAAAGTAGGAGATCCTTCGAAAGCAAAAGTAGCAATGCAAAAAGAGAACTTTGCAGTATCGGTTTTATTGAGTTAGTTCATGTGCTGTTACTAAATGTGCAACACTACTCACGCCCCTAGCACTAAGTCAGCGTTATTCAATTTTCATAGATAAAAGCTTTGAAATGGATGATCCCGAAGAACCAGAAAATATAACACAATCGCTTTTCTAAAATTTAAAATTTTCAAATGAAGCCACATGTTCACAATAATGCATGTAGATCACTTTCAGATATTTGTTTTTATAAAACAAAAAACACCAGACCAACAACACTAAAATATGCCAACACAAAACTTAAATTTACAGATTTTGTGCCTAAGTCTCAGCTTCAGACTCAAAGTGTTAGTGACTATGGCCTTTGATAAACATCTTGGTGACCACGTTGATGTCAAGTATGTCTCTCTAGTTATTTACAGAAACTTTCCTAGAACTAGCCGTTGTCAATAAGCCCTTTCAAATATTGTCCACATATTCGTCAATCTCCGTTAAAAATCCCGTTTTAACGAAAACCGCCAGAGTTATCCAGGTTTACGTGACTTGAATAAAAAATCCCAATATATAAACTCTTTGATTGTCAATGATTAGTTCTCTACCCTCTCTCCTCATTTAATATGCACAGACAGTTTAAATGTTTGGCGTGCATCCTTTCATGAATTATTGATTTCGACATTCTTAGGAACGCACACTGTAAACTGTTCTACAGGTACGCATAAACACCACAAATACATGCAGTCACGAAGACACCGGTCGTGAAGTAATTGGCTGGCAATAAAATAATACCTTGCATATAGTGTTCAGAGGTCCAGATAAGATGTGTAAAATTAAACATTTTCAATAATAACTCCTTTGTATCTCCACCAAACCCTATGTTGTAACCACTCTTTAGAATCGTCTCGAAGAGACGATTCTAAAGAATGGTCACAACATAGGGTTTGGTGGAGAAATGACAATTTTAGTATCTGTGTACGCACATTTATCTGTTGCTCTGCAGTGTTACCTATTTACAAAGACCACAAAAAAGAGGTCTAATTATGCGTACGTCATCCTTTACTTCATGAATATGCATATAAAAAATAATGATGGCGTGAATATTTATTAGATTATTTGTTATAACAGCACATATATACATGAAGTTTTGGCCTTTGCAGAAGCTGTAGAATTATATCAATATTATATCAGAAGCAAATGGAGCAGACCCAGAGCAGACGGCTCCTGCAGGAGCCGTCTGATCTGGGTCTACTCTGTTTGCAAATTCGTATTAAGGCGTATTTATGGAGTAAAGAGTCAATATTGCTAAATACCAACATAAAGGGGTATTTAATTGAGCGTACGTCGGCCTTTACTTCATGAATACTTACGTACATGTAAGAAATAATGAAAAAATGAAAAATATTTCGTTGATTGTTTTGTTATAATAGCACGCACATGTGCACGTGTAATTTTGGCCAGTTGTTTGACAGGCATGTACAGTAAAACCTCTCTAAACCGGAAGTCTAGTAGAGACGAATTGAGATAGTTTTCGGGAGGTGGCTGCTTAATGCAGGGTGAAATTCATACAGAAAGCTCATAGAGGAGCTTTCTGCATGACTTTCACCCTGCATTAAGTAGCCACTTGCCCTCAATACCGTTAGGAAAGTAGCTACTTAATGCAGGATGAAAGTCATGCAAACTCCAAAAGGAGCTTTCTGCACGACTTTCACCCTGCATTAAGTATCCACTTGTCTCCAAGACCGATATTTGTACTATATTGAACGTCCAGTTTAGAGGGGGTTTACTTTATAGCTTAAGTGTATATGTTTTTTTACGTGCACCGCGATATTAATTTGTGGTTTAAAACTTGTAAGATGCACTACAAAATGCTCATAAGTTATAGTGTGTTGTCGGGTTAACCTTTTAAATGCAGGAAAAGAGTGTACTGACATTTGGAAACTGTGCAGATCTAGATCAGAGATACCCTACAGCAGGAGTCTTCTAGTGAGGGTTTGCATTATTTTTCATTCAAAATCTTCTAGAAAAGTCAAGCCTTTTCATTCTGAACGGTCAAATTTGAGTTTAATATTTTTTTGGAATGGATTTGAGTGGTCAAAAATGGTTACCCAAACATGTTTGGTTTAAATTGGTAGAGGTAAAGAGATGCAACGCCAGCTGTTACATTTAACAAATAGAATAAAGCGTTGAACATATTACACAATATGAATTAAACATTTTGATGCATGAAACAAGTGCACTGTCATTTGCAAATAGCGTAGACCCAGATCAGAGGGCTCCTCTAGTAGGACTCCTCGGCACTGTTTGTCATTCAAAGCCCTGTCACAAACTTAAGCCTTGAATGGACCCTGTAATTCAACACTGATAGGTCACCATACCTTATCATTCAAAAGGCTAATCGTTTACTGGACAGTGATGCCATTTTATGCCCATGCAAACAGAGTAGACCTATACCGGACCGTTCCTTTAGGAACAGTATGACCAGGGTCTGCTCTGTTTGCTTATGAATATCAATCTAGATGTGATTCTATCATTTATACCATGACCAAACATTCATGCGCGTATATACCAGAACACATCCTAACTAATATTCACGAAGTTATTTATTCTCGTATAAACATATATAAGGTAAAGGGTTAACCCATTCCCTTATATTGACATCTTTTGACATCTCTTTTGCCATTCCCTTATATTGACATCTTTTGACATCTCTGCAAAAGTCACTTCATAAAACTATGGTGATAAATAACAGGCATATTTTTATCACAATGGTTTTCTAAATGTTTCCTTCCTTTCCTCTAATAAATCCCTTTTCGGTAGATTTATTCAAAGAGATTGGATCTAAACAGGGCCTACATGTATAAGGAATTGGGTTCAACCGTAGAATTCGGCTGTAATCTGTATGGAATACCGAATTGCAAATTAACCCTTTACTCCATGAATATTCATGTTAGACATGATGACTTCATGAATATTAATTAGTTTAAGGCAACGGGTTAACCCATTCCCTCATAGGCTATTTTTAAATCCTACCTCTTTGAATAAAACGAAAATGAGTATTTAATAACATTCAGAATTGTGTAGTTGTGAAACCATTGTGATAAATAGAACATTTGTTTCTATGGAGCAAATGCTCTATTTATCACAATGGTTTCAGAAAGTGACATTTACAGAGGCGTCAAAAGGCATCAGTTTGAGGGAATGAGTTGAATGTGAAATTGTTTACTGATGTAAATTACATTGTATGAACAAATTAATTTAGTTTCCTTTTGTATTATATTGCGACTGTGCTGCCACATGTATCTAAATCACTGACCTGTAAATGAAATGAAGCACTATGACTTTGTTGTTTGGCAGTCTGCATTGCAGTGTCAGCCTGATAAGTTTAGAACAGTTTTATGGAAGCTTTATCAATCAGAAGCAATTGATTAGAACAAAGCCATTAACTCTTTCAGCGCCAAGTCAATTTCGTTAGCAAAACGGTGTCGCCCGCATTAAGTTTCCAAGTGAATTATGCTTCACTTTCTTTTCAAAAACGTACGTGGAATGTCAAACAGTTTGCATCCTGATGAGACGCCGAGTTACTCGGCGTCTCAACTGGATTCAAACTGTTTGCCAATTTTCTCACAGATTTACCGATCGCAGCAAGCCCTATAGTCGTTTTCCGGGGACCGTGATGGTGAAATAGTTAATAAATGCATTTATGTTCGCTGTGGCTTTTCCCAGATAAATTCCAAGCACTTTATTTGTAAATGTGACAACATTTACTGGAGGAAGTAATCATATTTCTCGTTGATAGAATTTTGAAAACCCATGGGACTACATTAGCACTGTCTGTATTCCACTACGGCTAATGAATATTCATGTATTGTCAGAAAAAACAGAATGATATATTAACCTTTTCCCCGCCATCCGCGACCTAAGTCGCATATGCAAACAGCTTGGCTCCAGATCAGACACCGAGTGCAACATGACGTCACATCAGGGTTCAAGCTGTTTGACACTCGGTCAATCGTTTCTCAAAAGTTTGATCGAGTCGGAAGTACTCAGTATTGCACAAGATCCACTTTTGAGCGGATCTGTATTTTTTTAGAGAACCTCGGCGCAGTCTAGTACGGTTTTAGTTAGGGTTTTCTGAATACGCTCTTCTACACCATTGCAAACAGAGTAGACCCAGATCAGACGGCTCCTACAGGAGCCTTCTGATCAGGGTCTGCTCTATTTGCTTATAGAATAATATAGTTTTATTTCTAAACTTTCAGCTGTGGTGTTGATATGCCATTTTGAAAAAAATAATCTACATGTAAACAATATTCATGATGTCATCATTTCTAACATGAATATTCATGGAGTAAAGGGTTAATTTGACATTCGGTATTGCGGATTCATACAGATTACAGCATTTGCTCCATATGAGCGAATGTCGCAAACATGCACCATGACAAGTAGTGCAATCCAAGATCCACTTTTTGGGACTCCACTTTTTGTCTCAATATCTAGTTATGTATCTGTGATATATCCCTTTGAATTTTGCATTTATTTATCTAATAATTTGCAAATTTACTGAAATGTTTTAACAAAATGGGGTTGCAGACTATAACTAGAACATTCCTACAGAAAGTGTTAATTATATTCATAACTGTGCGTACTCAAATACTGAAATCGTAATTTCTCCACCAAACCTTATGTTATGACCGCTCTTTAGAATCGTCTCTTCGAGACGATTCTAAAGAGTGGTCACAACATAGGGTTTGGTTGAGAAATAAAGAAGTTACACTTGAGACTAGTTAAATGTACGTATCTTATCTGGAGCTCAGTAATAATATAGATCCGATTGTACAGTCTCTGTCGTTGTTCATATACAGTAAAACCCCTCTAATGCGACCACTTAATGAATAAACATGAGTGTCTTTATAAGCAGGTGGTTGCTTAATGCAGGGCAAGAATAATGCAGAAAGCTCCTCTAGGAGCTTTCTGCATTATTGTTGTCCTGCATTAAGCTACCACCTGCATCTAGCACCCAGAATTATACCTCTTTTCGGTGGTCGCATTAGCGGGGTTTTACTGTACAATTACAGAGCAGATAGAAGTGCCTATTTTCCATCAACCCCTATGTTGTGACCGTTCTTCTGAATTGTCTCTTCGACTTCGAGAGGATTCTAAATAATGATTATAACATAGGGGTACTTCATTCTCAATGTTGTTATATTTTCTGGTCCTTCAGGATCACCAGTTTTGATGGTATACGTTTTGAAAATTGAATACTGCTTAAGCCGGTGCTAGGGGGTGTGAGTAGTGTTGCACTTTTAATTACTACTCATGAACAGACTCAATAAAACCGAGTCTGCAATTTTCTCTTTTGCCATTTCTACTTTTGTTTTCGAAGGATCACCCACTTTCAGAATTTTTTGGAAGATGTTTAAATGTATGCATCTGATCTGGACTTCTGCCATTACAAACAAATAGTCTTAATGTCATTGTATCCTACATGAATATTCAACATGTAAACAGAAACGGGAGAGAGAGAGAGAGAGAGAGAGAGAGAGAGAGAGAGAGAGAGAGAGAGAGAGGGAGAGAGAGAGAGAGAGAGAGAGAGGAGAGAGATAGAGATAGAGAGAGATAGAGAGAGAGAAAGAGAGAGAGAGAGAGAGAGAGAGATAGAAGTTTTGTGTAATGAATGAAAGAGTCACATGCGTTTATCAAAGCTTAACCTATTCATATTCTCTCCATATGTACACTATACTCGCTGGTACAATGCTGACCAGGACAGTGAAGAGATTTTCACATTATTCATTCATAAACATGTTTCCATACCAGGCTCAAATGGAACATACACATTGGAACAGGCGAATTTGGAGCCACAAAAACATCTCCCCATCAATCCAATCATTGAGACGGCGTGTTTACACAGTCTTGTGGAAACATTATACACACTTTCGCTCGTTTGTGGAATCGATTGAAGCTCCCATTGTTTTAGCCTGGAGTTGATGTGGATGCTTTGACAAGCCCCGACCAAAAGTAAACATGAAACAACAATGGAATATTTGATAATGTTTGATGTGGATAGACATGTTCTCCCAGTGTTTCATTACAGAGGTTATGGGAAATGAAAAATAATTATAATGAGTTCACTGCAAAATGCAAATTCAGATCAATATATTGAGATAGAACGGATATGAAATGCGATCTAAATCTTCTATAATCATTAATATAATTTGATGGGTATATCACGGTATAACACTGCCGGCATGATAAGGAATAATGCGCCCTGCGTATCCTTGTACTCCACAGATACCCATTTGAACGCCTTTTAACGCCGTTGCAAACATAGTAGATCCAGATCAGGCGGCGCCTGTAACAGTCGACTGATCTGGGTCTGTTATGGTCGAGAAAATATATACAGTAAAACCTCTCTATAACGGTCACTAAATTGTGTTAATTAGTTGGTATTTAGGGCAGCCATCTGTCTTTAACACAAACTACTTTATGTAATTTAGTGGCCGTTATAGAGAGGTTTTATTTAGTAGAAACTTAAGTGTGTTAAGCGGCCATCAAAGAGAGGTCTAAATATGGGTCTGTAAGGCAGGTACAGTAAAACCTCTCTATAACGGTCACTAAATTACATCAAGTATTTTGTGTTGAAGGCAGGTGGCTGCTTAAAGCAAGGTGAAAGTAAAACAGAACGCTCCTATAGGAGCGTTCTGTTTTACTTTCATCTTGCTTTAAGCAAACACCTGCCCCAAATACCAACTAATTAACACAATTTAGTGGTCGTTATAGAGAGGTTTTACTGTAGTATATTAATGTAGGTCAAACGTAATGCAGAAACCGCCTATAGGAGGTTTTTGCTTTACTTTTCCCTGCAGTAAGCAACCACCTGTTTTTTTAAACTCATGTATTCAATACATGAATGGCAGCTTAGGATAGGTTCTACTGTAGACGTGACATTTCTTTCATTGCTTAACCCATTTGCTCCCAGTGGAGTCTTCCATGCTTATATATTGGGATTAGTCTATTTTTTATCTAAGGGGTGTCTGGTCTACAATTTCATTTTTGTTTTGTTTTATACTGAATTTCCTATCAGAAAACAGTGTAGACTCTGATCAGACGCCGCATGATGCTGTAATTACCTAAGCTGCAATTCTTTAAATAGCTGTGGTGTAGCAGTGCTTTTCAGAAAATGTGATTTTAAGATACATAATGAAATAATTGACCCGTACGGAAATTATGTTTTACTTGATTTGAGTATACAAGATGTTAGATTTACTCTAGCGTCGGTATATGGCCCAAATAGTGATTCACCTTCTTTTTATAATAACATTTTTGACAACATAGACACAATCGGAAATACGTCGTATATAATCTGCGGAGAGATTAACTTATTGTTGGATCCAGATCTAGATTATTATAATTATAAACATGTAAACAACAAAACCTTACGCGAATGTCTTTTAATAATATCTCGAATAGAGGGTTAATAGATCCATTTCGGGAAATGAATCCAGAAAAGAGACTTTATACATGGAGAAAACAAAAACCAATACAACAAGCTCGTCTAGAATTTTTCCTCATCTCGCAACCATTGTCTGTTTATTCTAATAGCTCCTCTATACAACATACAGTAGAACCCCGCTAATGCGACCACTTAATGAATAAACATGGGTGCCTTTATAAGCAGGTGGTTGCTTAACGCAGGACAAAAGTAATGCAGAAAGCTCCTCTAGGAGCTTTCTGCATTACTTTTGTCCTGCATTAAGCTACCACCTGCATCTAGCACCCATAATTATACCTCTTTTAGGTGGTCGCATTAGCGGAACTTTACTTTAGTTTTCGATCAGACCACTCCATAATTACAGCAACATTTCAATTTAACAATTTTGAATACCGATCAGGACTTTGGAAACACAATAATTCCTGACTTAAAATACATTCAAACAATAAACCAGAAAATAGATGATGTAATAGAACAATATGCGTTGCAAGTTTATAATAAAGAATCAATTAAAGATATGCCAAAACAGGAGACACAATTTGTCATTAGTGATCAATTATTTCTGGACGCTATGTTAATGGAGATAAGGGGCAAGTCAATATCATATGGTTCGTATAAAAAGAAGCAAACAAGATCAAGAGAAAGGGAATCAATGAATAAAATTCGTGAATTAAAACAAAATTTAACTGAGGAGAATTTAGAAGAACATTCATTTTTAACCAATGAATTAAGAACATTTAACGATGAAATAACGACAGGATCAGTCATAAGGTCTAAAATTAAATGTAGCATAGAAGGAGTAATACCAACAAAATATGTTTGTGGATTAGAGAAATCCAATATCATATCAAAGACAATTCAGAAAATTATAAGAGAGGATGGGTCGGAAATTATTAATCAATCAGATATTTTAGCTGAAACAAAACATTTTTACGAAAATTTATACAAAGCGAAAGATGAAACAGTAACAAATGAACATTAAATGTCTTTTTTGAAAATGAAAATATACCTAGATTAAATGATGTGGGTTTGTGTGTGGTTGGTGTTGCACATGCTGTTTTTGTGCTCTGATAAATTGGATTATTACAACAGTTTATGTACTTCATTCATCATAAAAATTACAAGGATGGTCTTGTCAAGAAGTGTGCTTCAGGAAGACAGATAAGTGATGACACTTTTGATCGCAAATTTTGAGAAATTTTGAGTTGTGTAAATCCAATAGATCAGTCAAATGTGTTCCGCTTGAGTGAACACGATATAGGTAGATAGTGATTTACACTGCCCTTACACCGCCAAGTACAGCCAGAGATGTACATGTAAATTTGTATACATGTTTACCTGTAATCTGCCCAGCTATTGTTAATGACATTGACCAATATTACTACTAGATAGAGGATAATAGACAATAAGCTTGTTCAAAACTGCTGAATCAAGGGCTAAAAGCGAAACTGTAGTATAAGTGTACAAAATATGGGTATCGATATTGAAACATACCGGGTTAGAGTTGGTTTATTCAGAATGCCAAACTACAAACCTAAGGACCCGAATTGTTATAGTCCATATACAAAAGGAACGGACATCCACTTGAGAGCATTCGCTGTATGCTTTACCATTCTGGTCCCCATGACAGTTTCATTGGGTCTGCTTGTTACTACCAACTATATGAAAAGTGTTTCAGCTGTAAGACTCAACAATGGGTAGTTGCATATATACCAACAGCAATGTGTTAGCAAAGTTGGATATCAGACTTGTATACCACTGCTTGCCCAGTCTTGTATTCAACCGGGGTTGCTGGCAGATGGGCTGTTATATTACTCATATGTCAAAAGACTCCTATTGCTATCGTCTGATGTCGAACTGAATCCAGGACCGATCCAAAACGTAGACACTCGAGGCATTTACACGCTTGGTCAAATGGTTGGTCAGGTGGTAGCACCTTCACCGGAAACGCAAATGGTTCTAATGGCTATTTCCAGTTCTTCAGATCGAATGTCCCAAGAGATCCAATGTGTAAGAGAAGAGGTAGTTGCTATACGAAATGAACTAAAGGGTGTAAAAATGACGTTGGGAAACTTAAAATATCTGTTAACTATCTGGAAAAGCATTATAGTGAGCAGCAAAATCGACTCTCAAATTGCAAAGAGGAGATCGGTAAAATTAATTACAATGAAGAGGTATTACAATCCGACATTGATCATTTAGACAGTAGAACCGATTATATAGTGATTATATATACAAGCTTGAAAACACAATCGACATACTTGAAAATGAGGTAATTAGAAAAAACGTACGAGTTTTTGGCATCGATGATAATAGTGATGAAACTTCGGAGATGACAGAGTCTCTAATTTCTGAAACATTGCTGGCGACAACTGTCCCTGAAGGCCATGAGCCCGTAGACGGGGCTTGAAAGTGCTAGAATAATTGGTAGATATGACGCAGAAAGAAACCGTATGATATTGGTGAAAATTAAAAGTTTTAGTGATAAACAGAAGGTCTTAAGTGCACGTGATAAGCTGCGTAATAATGGGATAAGAATTTCGAATGAGCTTACCACTAGACAGAGGGAAATACTGAAAACAAAATTTGAACGGGGTATAAAGGGCTACTTAAAGAAGGGGAAGTTTGTTGCTTTTGATAACAATTATGATCATGGGCAAAACAGTAATTCACATGTTTTTGTAAGAGCTAAGCGTCATGGTTCTGGGTTCAGAAATGGACAGGCCCACAGCACCCAGGTCCCACAACAACAGCCTGTAGTGATAAGCAGTGCTGATATTAATGATATGGATCATAGTGATGTTGGTTCTACAAACCCAAGTGACACAGTCATTGTTAATAAATAGGATAATGGCCACAGGCTAGCACAAGATAGTACTCTAACTAAAACTCTGAACTTAATTAGCTGGAATATTGAAGGGTTAAAATCAAAGCTTGAATACATTTGTTTCGTTAATTATTTGAAAAGGTTTGACTTAATTTGCCTAACCGAAACATGGTTAGAAGATGATACAATTCTTAACAGTGTGTTTGGTGATTACATTTTCTTTACATGTCCTGCATTCAAATTCTGAAAGGGGGTGATCCCCAAGAGCAAACATTGCAACACAAAAAGTGAAAATTGCAGACTCGATTTTATTGAGTCTGTTCATGAAACAGTAATTGAAAGTGCAACACTGCTCACGCCCCCTAGCACCGGCTTAAGCGGTATTCAATTTTCAGAACAAGAAGTACTGAAATTCATGATCTCGAAGGATCCAAGTCTATTGCAGTATTGGATGAGTTTATTGACATTCTTAATCCTGCTATAAATACTCAAAGAGTGTCAGCCGATAAAACTCTTAACAAAATGGTTGAACTGTTCTTAAATTTTCTGAAGACTTATAATCTGTATATTATAAATGGTAGAGTTGGTGATGATAGTAACTAAGGTGACTTTACCTTTATTGATACAGTGGGGAGTAGCGTTATTGACTACTTTGTTTGTACAGCTGATATCTTTGAGCTGCTTGTTGATTTTAAGATAGATTCAAATGGTTTGTTAAAACACTTGCCCTAATTATTAACCCTGCAGTGTACGCCTGAAATGTTAGATCAGGTGGATTCTTGCACGGAAAATGATACATGTACTATCAAGTATAGGTTTTCACATGAGGAGAGAGATAAAGTTATATTTCGATCAAAACTTGAAAATATGGTCATAGATGGTGTTTTTGACATATTCGAGGAACAAGTAAGCAATAATGATGACATAAACGAACTGTTGGCTGAATTGGAGGAACTGATTTTGTCATGCTCCCACCACTGTAAAAAGGTCAGTACTGGTCAAAAGAAGCCAAAGACAATAGCGTGTAAATGGTTTGACAGCGAGTGCAAGGTTTTGAAACAGATGCGTAATAAACTCTTGCGCAAATTCAGAAATTCACGATCTAATGAAGACCTTATAAATTATTTGGACTGCAAAAGAATATACAATGATCTAATTCAAGGGAAACAATCTAAATTTGACATGGATAAGCTATGGTCTATTGAAAACTCTGTATCAGACCCTAAAAGGTTTTGGAAGGAAATTGAATCTATCCATGAAATTTATTATAATACCGATCCATAAGAAGGGTGCACCAGATAACCCTGATAACTATATTGCTTTGTTAGAAACCATGAGTAAAATATACATGTATATTAGTGTGATAAATAAAATGTTAACATTTTATGTAGACGCATATGAAAAACTTAATGAGTCAAAGGCAGGGCTCAGAGCCGGATATTCCACCATTGACAATGCACATATCTTACAATCAATTATAAGTAAATACCTGTGTCAAAAAGGTAAGCATTTTTTTTAAGCCTTTGACTCAGTAGGTAGAAGCATATTGTTTGAAATTTTAAATAGAAAGGGGATAAGTGGCCACTTGTACAAATCCATAAAAAGTATATATGCTTTTAAAGCTTGTGTGAGAAATAGAACTATATTAAGTGAAGAATTTGAATGCCCTATTGGTTTAAGGCAAGGCTGAAATTTAAGCCCAATACTTTTCGTATTACTTTTTATTAATGAGTATCCAGATACTGTGCAGATATTTCTTTTGATGTTTGCCGACGATGTAGCATTACTTGGTGACACTGCTGGTGAATTGCAAAAGAAACTAAATATACTACATACATTCCGTTTAGATTTTAAATTGAATGTCAGTACAGATAAGACAAAGATTATGGGGTTCAAAAGAGGTGGACGATTGTCCAGAAATGAGAAGTGGTTTTACAATGATTGTGCCATTGAGGTTGTAAGTAGTTTCAGTTATGTAGGTGTAAATTTTACTCCTAAGTTATCAATGTACAAAATGGCAGAGGTCATGGGTCTTAAAGCAAAACGTGTGTTAGTATCAATACTCTCAAGTTTATATCGGTATTTGCAAATGTCCCACAAGTCTTTTTGTACATTACTTGATGCTAAATTTTCTTCTATCTTACTGTATGGTTCTGAAATTTGGGGTTTGGAGCATATGCAGTGTATAGAATATGTACACACATATGCATGCAAACGTTTTTCCTCTGTACCTCTGTATACATGTAATGCCGCCATAATGGGAGACTGTGGGCGTTTCCCCATGGATATTAGTTCGTGTGTGAGATGTATAAAATATTGGTTACGCATTTTACACATGCCAGAATACAGATATGTTCGCAAATGCTATACTATGCTGAAACTATTGGATTCTCAGGGGAAAGAAAATTGGGTTACGAAAATTAGGACACATCTTTGTCAAAATGGTTTTGGGTATGTTTGGGAAAATCAAGGTACTGAGAATGAAAACATGTTTCTTGTTGCCTATAAAGAGGGGTTACAAGATCAATACAAACCTGGAATGATATAACCCAGAATAGTTGTAAATTGTCTACATACATATCTTTTAAACGTAATTTTGGGCTAGAGAAATATTTGGATATCTTAGATTTGAAGAAATTCCGTTATGCCTATACTTCATTGCGATGCTCGTCACATCCTTTAATGATAGAGAAAGGAAGATACCTAGGTATTGATAGAAATCAAAGATTGTGTCTTTTTTTGTAAGACAGACATTGAAGATGAACAACACTTTATTCTGTTTTGCCCTTTATACCATGATTCAAGAGAAAAACACATACCAAAGAAAGTCTATGAACAGCCATCAATACATCGTTTTTGTATTCAAATGTCGAATACAAATGAATCAGTTATAAGAAATTTGGCTACCTTCATTTACCATGGTTACAATGTAAGGAAGGAATTTCTGTCTAAGTTTGTATAATTACTTTCTATTATATTTCTAAAGTTTCCATAATTAGTTTCTATGGTATCTTTAGAAATGCATACACATTGTACCTGTGTAAAGGTAAGACAGGCAAACCCCACTACAGTGAATGGGGATTGTATGTTTTGGGTCACTTTGACATTGCTTTCCTTACATGGCATTGTTTATTAATTGCTTTATATGGCATGGTGTATGATGCATTTATCCTGTACCAACAAATCTGCATTGTTCGAGATTAAAGCATGCAGGTGCCGATCCAGTGAGAGCTAGGGTATTGTATGCTTTAACCTACTGCGTCAAAAGAGACGTTCTACACTGCATTATATGGTCTTGTATATGAATTGCTTTATATGGTATAATGTATGGTACGCTTACTTAGACAAGAACACGGAATTATGCAACCAACCTATATTATTATAGACAAAATACTTTGGATAAGGTGGTTTATTGCTGTATAAAATGTCATTTTTGTATTGTGCACACACTAGCCAATTTCTCTAACTAATGATACATGTTTGTGTTAGGGCCGGTGGCCTATATCACAATAAACTTTGAAACTTGAAACTTGAATGATTAAGATTCAATAAGCGTCGAGGGTGAAATCACTCTGGACGAAGCAACTAAAAATATGAAAAATAATCGTAGTCCGGGAACTTTCGGCTTCAATGCAGATTTCTATAAGGTAATTTAGACTAAGATAGGTTATTTTGATGTCAAAGCTCTTAATGAAGCATTTAGTACCAACGCTTTGGCAACCACTCAGACTCAAGGTTTAATTACATGTATCCCAAAAGGAAATAAATCAAAATGTTTTCTTAAAAATTGGCGTCCCATCACATTATTTAAAACTGTTTATACAATTGGGGCTGGGTGTATTGCAAACCGACTCAAGTGGTTGTAACCAAACATAATACATACTGACCAAACTGGTTTCCTTAACTCTTTCCCTCATATAAACGTGTTTTCACGCATTTGCAAACAGAGTAGACCCAGATCAAACCCAGATCAAACGGATCCTAGAGGAGCCGTCTGATCAGGGCCTACTCTGTTTGCTAATATGATTTGAAAAATATGTATCTTTACTTCCTAAACTGGCTACAATGATCTACCTTCCATATTTCATTATAACTATTTTGGCCATGAATATGCAGTAGGTATTGAACAATGAAATAAACCTAGAACAGGGAAAGGGTTAAAGGGCGATTCATTGGGGAAAAATACTAGGCTTATATACGATATACTTCATTATACCGAAGCAAACCTGGGATTTTACATTTAATAGATTTTGAAAAAGCTTTTGATTCCCTCTCGTGATCAATTGTAAATAAAAGTCTGAAACATTTTAACATCGGCCATGATATACAAAGATGGTTCAATATTTTCTATAAAGACGCAACCTCTACTGTAACTCAGTGTGGATTCCTCTCTGACCTTTTCAACGTTCATAGGGGCTGTAGACAAGGTGATCCTTTGAGTCGTTACATCTTCATTCTATGTGCAGAGATCTGATCTATTCATTTAAGATCACATCCTAAAATTCGAGGCATTACCATTAATGATACAGAATATAAATTGCCACAATTTGCAGACGACATCAGCGTGATCATAGAAGGATCTAGTGAATCGTTAAATGAAACATTTAACGCACTTTCAAAATTCTCTTCAATATCCGGATTTAAAGTTAATTTTGATAAAACAAAGGTGGTCTGGAGAGGCAAGAAGAAATATAGTTCAGATACAATAAAAACTAAATGGAGATAGTTCCTCGACCCTCTCTCACCAATGACGGGGAAAATAAATGAGTTACGGAAGTAACTGAAAATAATAATAAAAAAACCCTAAATGGAAACTAACATGGAATCATCAACAGTTTAGTATGCTAGGCATATACTTTCATGTCGACCTGACTGAACTGATTGACTTGATTTA
The DNA here is from genome assembly GCA_963576725.1 of Azorinus chamasolen. Taxonomy (NCBI): domain Eukaryota; kingdom Metazoa; phylum Mollusca; class Bivalvia; order Cardiida; family Solecurtidae; genus Azorinus; species Azorinus chamasolen. The sequence continues at coordinate 61,417,172 of OY755240.1, read as the reverse complement.
TAAATCATCTAAAATTGCAGAGATAGAAGATACAATTAAAAAGTGGCACAGACGTATTCTTTCTCCCATAGGAAAAATTACAGTTGTCAAAACCTTAATAATTGCAAAGCTTAATCATTTATTTCTTTCATTACCCAACCCGTTTGATGAAATTTTGAAGAAACTAGAAAATAACTTATTCCATTTTATTTGGAATGACACTCACAAGAAAGAAATAGTTGTCAAAGAGTACATAGAAGGCGGTCTTAGAATGCTCAATATCCAAGCTTTTATAAATTCTTTAAAGATCACTTGGATAAGAAGATTAGTTAATTGCGAAAGCAAATGGTCAACAATTCGCAATTAATATGTAGAGATAGAAAGATAAATGCATTGTTGTTAACATTATCCTGAACTATTGTCATTTGAATGCAGTAATGTAGTAATAAATTATTGGCACATTTTTGAAGCATTTTCAAAGTTAATGTGTACTCAGTGTATGGGAAAAGAAAGTATAGTCAACTACCCAATTTTCTATAACCATATGATTTTGATTAGGTCACAGAATGTTTTCCTAAAATCTTGTTTTAGTGCTGGTATATACTGTAAGTGATTTGCTTAAGGAGAACAACTCCATTATCGAGTAAGAACAGTTGAGGGTAAACTACAATCTTAAAACTGACCTTTTGACTTATAATGGTGTTATATGTGCATTGAAAGAAGCAGCAAGAAAATTTGATATAATTTTAAAAGCCGAACCTTTCCGGAAAACCTATATACATATACTACCTTATATTGATATCATTATTAAAGACAGTAAAGGTGCCAAACGAATTAATGAAACCTTGAATAGAAACAAAATTGAGCCAAAATGTATTTACACGAGGAATAATAAATGAACAGCACATATCTCGGATAAAAAATGGAAAAACATATTTTGCTACCATTCAAAATTACTACCGATACACAAAAACAATGGTTTCAAGTACGAGTCATTCGTAGACGTTTAGGAGTAAATTCTTACCTCATTAAAATGAATTACACAGATGATCCACTTTGTACCTCCACTTTGTACCTCTTGTAAAAGTAATCAAGAAACGATTGAACATCTGTTTTGGTACTGCCCGATTACCTTAAAGCTGATACAAAATATGTTCGATCTATCCCATTTCAGGGATTTAAGTATAGGAACTATGTTATTTGGATACGCAAATACTCAAAATACAGCTAATGATCTGGTACTCATATTCTTTAAAATGTGTATTTTCCAATGCAGAAACTTTTTTTCAATGCAGAAACTTGAAATTTCTTCCTACTGAGCAAGGTGCAAAGAAATACATATCTGCTAAATATAATCTACTTAGACAGACCGCCTAACAAAATAACAAGGAATATATTTTTGAAAAAAACATGGTTAAATATCATGCACATTTTCCAAAAATCTTAACAATACAGTACATATTCTACAAAGATCAGTATAGTGTTACGTGTAGAATGTAGACAATAAGAACACAATAAATAAATAACCGGCCTGGCAGCTATATGCTTGTTTTTTTTTACTTTGTTATACCCCCCCCCCCCCCACAACGAAGTTTGGAGGGTGGTATACTGGAATCGGTTTGTCCGTCTGTCCGTCTGTCCGTCCGTGGACACGATTTTGTCCCGACTTCTTCTTCCATAGTTTTGTTTCAATTTTGTTTAAAGTTCATGTATAGCCACATGACCATATAAACCTGTGCACCGCATATTTCCGTTATGATCGGACCACTACTTCAGGAGTTATCTCCCCTTTTTAGTCCCCTGCCAATGTTTTCGGGTTTTCTCGACTTTTTATGGAAGTGACTCGATATATCAACTCAATATTTAGCACAAAGCTAAATCTAGATAAGTGACAGCTTATGTTACAATCTCAGCCCGGGTAAAAAATTATTCCCAGAGTTATTGCCCTTGAACTTTAATTTTTTTTCTTCAAATTTGGGATTTTCCAGACGTATTTTGGAAGTGGTTGCAGATATTAACTTTATATTTGGCACAACTCTAGATGAATTACAGCTTAATTCCCAATCTCACTCTGGTTGAAAAAAAAATCCAAGAGTTACGGTCCGTGAACTGTAATTTTTTGTTAAATTTTCAATTTTCTGGTCATTCTTTGGAAGTGGTTGGGGATATTAACTTCATATTTGCAATAAAGCTGAATCTAGATGTGGTACGGCTTAAGTTCAAATACGGGGGTCTGGTTGAATAATTTTTGTCAGAGTTATTGTCCTTGAACTTTGTTTTTCTGAAAAGGTACCTAGTTTTAGAACTTGGATTTGACAAAAACCTCATGAAACGGTCTTGTTTCTCTGAATTATTCTTCATTTGTATTACATGAATTAGGCTGGGGCATGTATTGTTTTTAAATCTCTTTATGTTTCTCTAAGCCGTAACGCTTAAATATACAGGAAACGAGATTTTAGTCAGAAGACTTGTGCGATTGGTAGTTATACCTTCGGAATAACCCCAGGTTTACATTTATAACAACTCATTCAAACATGTCGTTATTGTTATATTTCGTTTAATGAATGATATCCATCTCTTCTACTGTTTGTGAATTTGTATGTATTATATGTCAGTTTGTAAGGTGTGGACGGGTGGTTCTCCAACCCTCACACATCAAATGGGCAATACAGGGCCTGAAAGATTAAGAATAGTTGACATATAAAAAACCTGTAAGATGGGGCATCTCCATCAAGGTGAGGGAAATTTACAATATTTAAATCAAAGTCATCTCTTTTGTCAATTTCAAGGTCTAGATCGAGAAAAGCCGCACAAGAGTCGGAAGGGTCAGCTTTATTCAATTTGAGTTCCTTTGGGTAAATGGTAGGAATTAAAAGAAAGGGTTATTGAAAATATCATCCAAATATCGAGAAGTATCATTGAAAGCTTTTATGACATCTTGTGAGTGTGGGTTCAAACTCAACATGAAATATCTCTCTTATAGCAGTACAAAAACAAATCGGTGACCAGTGGTGCACAATTCGTACTCATAGGAATACCAATCACCTGACGGTATATAGCATTCCAATAACGATATAGCATTCCAATAACGTAAAAATATGTTATCTAAAAGACATATAGATTCACAAACTTCTAAGCAAGACCAAGTGGTGTAATATTTTAATCGGCTCGTCAGTAAAGAAAGCTTTTTCAGCATTACATGCGAGAAATGATGTTTTTTCTCTGGCAAATATTTTCTGGATTAAGCTAGTAAGTTTATCTTTAATTAGATCACGAGGAAGGGTTGTGTACATATGCATTAGTCAATGGGTCAAACAACAAAAGTGTTTCACGGAACAAGTTCTTTTGGTAGATCGTTTCCTGGTATCGTACACATCGAATACATGCAAGTTTTTCTTTTTTTAAATCTGACATAGCCAACTCTGAATGATGTTATTTCTCTTTCAGTGTAATTGCATTCACTGACATCTGTTTCTGGAAAATCACTGTCATTTGTTGAAGAAAAGCATATCTGTATTTTGCTGCAAAGTCTGCTAAACAAATGTTATGCACAAACTTTGGTCTGGATGCATAACGCTGTTGAATACTGGTTGCCAGAATATCTGAGGAATCATCTGGAAGTTGTTCAATGACTTTAGTAGATTTTAGCAGACAAGACCTTTCCTCTTGGGCAGTAGTATTTATAAAGACAACATCTCTCGAAGCTTTCCTAAGGGGCATTTGAAGAATATAAGAGACTGCTTCTTGGGCCGATATCTCTACATGAGTGAGGAATTGGTATCCAATAGATCTGACTTGCCTATTAGGTCTAAGTGTCCTTCACGTGCTTCTTTGGTCGCTGCATAGAGAAGATTGTTCATACCTCTTTGGCTCTTTGCTATGTATGTTACTATATACAAAGCACGTGCATAGGCATCCAGAAAACAAACTGGAGGTCCATCTTTGCTCTCCAGCACTGTAGGAGGGTTTTGTTATAGTTGTTGACGCGACATTCATCAACATTTCTCTAAGAGAATATATTATTTCCAGAAATAGAAGAGCGCAAATCAAGGATGTAATCATCATACGTGAACTGTAGTTTTCTGAGGAATGTTTCAAAGTCCATTTGGTCCTTGTTTTTTAAAGTATTTAGTAACTTTGATATTTTTTCGAATTTAGTTTGTGTATGTTTCTATATCGGGATCAGAAGCATCTAGGGGAGTCAGGATACATGTTCATGGTAAAGGAGGCAAGGGATAACCAAATCGGCGGACTTCTTTGTCCTTTGTCCTACATGTTCTGCTGTGTGCATGCTCCTGCATATTGACAAGGTCCTTTATTTCGGGGTATCTGGTAGCTGTGACATGGTGATTGACAAAATTTAAGATATCTGCTTCATTGTACAGTTATCATCTATCTAATACTGGTGAGTTATCAACCCAGATCAACATACGATAATGCGTTTACCCTCGCATCTGAAATTCAACCTTATAAAAGAAATCTACTATTTTTCAAAACAGGTGGCGGTGGTCTAGTGGTAACGCGCTTGACTATCAGTCCGGAGGTCCGGGGTTCAAATCCCGGTCTCTCCCGGAAATTTCAGAGACGCTTTTCCGTGTCTGCCACCCGCACATCCTACTGCGGCTGCATGATTGCGCTATATGTTAGCAGTGCTCAATATTGTAGGCCAATGACTCAATGACCAGGGGAGTAAATGTACAGTCGGCTGAGCGGTCATTCGGACTGAAAGTAGACTATAACTAGGTACTTTACTTTAAGCGGACTTAACAGAACACTAGTAATGAGATTATTGACTTGATGGTGGAAATGACGAGCACATGTAACTTGGTACTGTCTTATCAAATGGCATTGTTCAAACCAGTTCATATTGCTGATCTCATCTGTTGACAGTTCCCTTCCATAGAGCGTTTCAGTCAAAATTTGCAGCAGGTACACCCACCGAGTTTCTGCTGAAGAGCATGAGGCTAACAATGTGGGAACGCCAATATATCGTACCATTGCAAATAAATCCTTCTTTGTTTTTTTCCCAATATGGCGGTGAACCTCTGAGATCTTTAAAAGCTATGTAACCTTCATCTAAATGACATAATCTGTCTGTAATATTTATTTGTTTTTAATGAACCCAGCTGTAGTATTGGATATGCTTTTAGTTTTTCTGAATCATAAGTTTGCTTTGTCAGAAATGTGCTGAGAAATTAGGAAGAAACTCTGCGATCAGACCCTTTTAGCTCTGATTTACAGATATCTGAGTAATTAACAGTTAGAAACTTAACGGTTCTTGTTGTCAATTATTTATTTCCCACAAAAATTGTTGGAAAATATAGTTTTTCAACAAATTTATATAAGAAAATGCTGATGGGGATTTCCCTTCAGCTGGAGCAAATGCTACTGCCGGATTTACATCTAATGCATATCAACTTGCTGCATCATTGTGTCTAAAATTCCAACGGTTTGATCTTCAATATTGGTTTCATCTCATTTATTATCTCCATCTGCAGAATCACTTTCTTGTTCCTTTGCTGGTCCAAGAGTCTGATTCACCTCATTTTGATCCATGTTTGCAATTACTTCTGTTGTATGAAACACAGTCTTTGTCTGAAATATTTGTATATCACCTTTTCAGAGGATGAATCTCCTTTTGATGAATTTGACTCAGACATCAATGAATCATCGTATATTCCTTCGTCCTGATATAACTTGCTGTTATAAATCAAATGCCAGAGAGCATGTTTGAATTTATTAGGACTTATCATCTCCATGTTGACATGGTGTGAATGGGACAGTTTTCGCATCAGTTGTAGTGGTATACACATATCATTTGACTGTGTTCTTGACAATTTACAGACAGTTGAATTAATGTTTGTTAGTACATTAACAGTATTACAATTTACGCTAATCTGTCCTTCACGAGGCAACTCTCTCAACTGCATGAATGGAATACGTGGAGCTATAAGCCTCTCTTCCAGTTGTGTCAAATTCAAAATATCTGGCTTTTCCGGGAAAAACACAAGATTATATGTTGCTAAAGGTGAATTTTACTTTTTTTAATATAGGTCACGCATGTATGACACATCCATTCTTCATGTTGGTGACTTCTTTTGCCTGTGAAGACTTTTTGTTTGAAAAGATTGTCTTTTATGTGAATTCCAGATGCTTTCTGCACACTTTCATGGTACCACACTTGGTCACAGCATGTGCACATACAGGTAGAGCCTTTCTTAACTGCTTCATGGAATATTTTAATTAAAGAACACTATGAGGTATAGTGTTTTTATTCTTCTTTGTGTCATTTTCCAATGTTTTATGTCTTATATTAGACCAAATAATTTGTGCTCCTTCTCTTTGTATCGATTTGATATATCTGTTCTTTTCTTCTATTTTCTTCTTCTCTAACTTCTGTGGACGATCTTGTAAGTGTCTTTATAGATTTCTCACTTTCCCTGTTGCCCTTATTTTCGCTCTTTCTCCTTTTTTCCTTTTCTCTAGCATCTGTTGTTAACATTGTAAGTCTTTTTGCAGATTTCTCTCTTTCCTTGTTGCCTTTATTTTCTCTCTTTGTCCTATTTTCCTTCTCCCTAACCTCCGTTGTTAACCTTGTAAGTCGTTTTGCACATTTCTCTCTTAACCCTGTTGTCTTTTTATTTCCTCTCTTTGTCCTATTTTTCTATTTACATAGTAAACACACATGAGTTGCAAGACCGGCCTGCGTCACATAAATTTTACCACATTTTATGTGCTCCCTTTTTCCCAGAAGAATTCCAACATGCAGTCTGTACAGTTAAAAACAAAACCAAAACATTTAATATAATACTTTGCATAGAACTCCGAAATTCTGAAAACCATTTCTTTTATACAAAGCTCTGGCCTTATATCACTAACATAAGTGTCAGTGCTAATTTAAGATTTTCATTTTAGTTTACAATGCAGCTAGTGTGAAAAATTAAATGTACAACCTAAATATACTTATAAGTCTCTTAAAGTTGAAATATATAATGAGCCTGCACCATGACACAATAGCTTACTTATGCTCATATGTCATTAATAAAGTTTTTGTAATGGTACAAATCATATATAAACATTAATTTATGAATAAATTAGACATTTTAGTTTTCCGATAACCTTGTATAAGACCTAAGTTGCCGGTGAAAAGGGGAAACTCTATTACAATGAGTACATTATATTGCAAGGCGTGTGTATTAGACAACATAATGTAACTGTTTCTGAAACACATGTTCGAGTTAGAATGTATAAGTGCCACAATACTTACCTGAAATTTGTTACTGGTTGAAAGAGATGGGTCACGCCTGTTGCCTTCAGAGTGACAGAAACAAACATTACATTTTTGTAATGCTTGTAAATGTTAACAGGATCTCACAATGATTCATTTTTACTCTCACATAAAACAGAACAATGGAAAGCCAGACACAATTCTGTAAACTTACATGTAGTGATACACTGACCTCTATTACGTCAGAAACATCGTAGTGCACGCTAACTCTAACAAGCCAGTGTAATACATTCCTGAAATAATCACTATGATTTACAATATATATCCTTTCTAGCTCCTTTTTTTTCAAAAAGTTGAGCTATTGTCATGACCCTCTCGTCGGCGTCGGCGTTGGTTAATCGTTTTGTTAAGGTCTTTTTCTCAGAAACCATCAAAGATATTTGGATGAGATCTGAATTTTTCTTTTACTTGTTCCCTTTTTTGGTGCTTTTGTTTTCAACATATACATGTGACAGAAATGTCAAACTTGATAACAGTGTATAAAAAGGGACATATTATTAACCATGAGTACAGGTTTTTTTATTATGTTAATACATTGTTCTCTGAGACATTTTGGAATAGTCACTGTGTTTTCTGCCTTTTTCAGGTTGGTGAAGTGGACTTCTATCAACACCTTCAGGATTATTGTTTGTGTTACCTGTTTCCACAATATCCTCCTTCTCCTCTATATCAACAAAAATATCTTGAGACGCTTTTAATTCCACTTTTATCTCTAAATCACTAATTTTTCTGCTCAAAGATTGGCATTCGTCCTTTGGCTTTGCAAGTATGGTTTTCAGCTGGTTATTTTCGCTAAATACGTTCACCTTTTCTTTTTCAGCATGGTTCACTATTTTCCTCGAACTACTAACTTCATTGCGAAGACTTCCAATGTTTGGGTTGTTTAGTCATTCCGAACAGTTAATGTTAGGGCCGTTGACTTGGCCTTCCTGGCCATGGTTTCTAATGCTGAAACTGCATGAGGTATGTTGTTGGTCTGTTGCAGTTTATAAACTATTCCAAGTATTTGCAGCTCCATATATGATACGGTCTGGACTGGTTTTGGGATTTCCATTGTAGTTATATCTGAAAGTAGGAATGAATAATTTTGAAATGCTGTTAACATTTACAAGCATTACAAAATGTAACACTTGTTTCTGTCACTCTGGAGGCAAGAGGCGGGACCTGTCTCTTTCACTCAGTAACAAATTTCCACCATGAATGTCAAAATCAGGGAAAACAGGTTATGGAAAATTGCTCCAAGCTGCCATAGCCATGCCATAGCAATAAACAAATATACTACAATACTATTAACATATAGTTAAAATATACAGAGTGCCACAATATTGACAGAAATTAACAATGAAAGTAAATGCATTATTAACAGAAAAACATATACATACTTATATACCTTTTGGTTTGTATTCCCAAATGGAGCAAATTACGAAGTGGACGCGTAAATTGGGTATTGTGCGCGACACATCATCTCATCATGTAACCGTAACATCATGTAAAAGTTTCAAAGCAATATTTGAACGGTTTATGCAAATAAGTGGACTTTAACAAAAACCTTAACCCAAAATTCTAAGTTAAAATAGGCCATAATTCTGTCAAAATGCAAGACAGTTATGTACTCTTGGCTATAGATATAGCTTGTGGTAGTAGACAAATGCTTTCAGTTTAAAAGATTTATCTCGGAGGACTATGTCAATAAGTGGACTTTAACAAAAACCTTAACCCAAATTCTAAGTTAAAAAGGGCCATAATTCTGCCAAAATGCTTGACAGAGGTATGTACTCTTGCCGACAGATGAAGGTTGTGGTGATGAACAAGTGTTCAAAGTGTCAAGACTTTATTCCAAGTGTTAAAGTCAAAAAGTGGACTTTAACAAAAAACTTAACCAAGGTGTGACGCGGACGCGGACACCCGCGCCGACGTCAGGGCGAGTAGGATAGCTCCACTATTATTCGAATAGTCGAGGTAAAAATAGCATCCAAGTATCGAGAAGTTTAATTGAAGCCTTTTATAACATCTTCTTGTGATTGTGGATTCAAACGTAACATGAATTCTATCTCATAGCAGTACAAAAACGAATCGGCGATCAATGGTGCACAATGCGTACCTATTGGAATACCAGTTTAAAAGTTTATTGGCATATCGGCAATAAATATTGCCTTTGACCATTAACAAATATATGCATGAAATCACGAAGCAGCAATTGTTTCAAGGATATCTTTACGCAAATGCATACATTCCTTTATATAATTTCTAGCATTCGTCAGGACGTTTCTTTTACTCGACGACATATAAAAACAGAATTTGTGTATAGTTGGCCAATGAATATAACCGAAATATTTTTTACGAAGCTCTCAGTATTTTGGACAGCATAGTAAGAAGTGATATTCATTTTCGACTACATTATGATTGCACATTTTACAGAATCTACTGTCTATATTAATTCCACTATAGTGTCCTCTTTCTACTTTAAGGGTATGAGAACTGAGCCTAAAACGAATAAATGTTTGTCGTCAATTATCATTTGATATTTTATTTAAATATTTTTCGAAGCAAAATTTTGTTTTTAATTTTGTTTTTAATTTACAATAAGTATCTAATTTTGGCATAGTTTTAATCGATACAGTCCAATCTTGTATATACTGGTCTCTTAACCTACTTTTCAGTACAGGTAGGCAATTATAATTAGTATCAAAGTTGAGCCGCAGATTTATATATCCAAGATGATCACTAATGGACGTAATTCTTTTGGTCCAACAAGACCCATTAACAGTACGACATTGGTCGGGATAGACTTCATACAAAGGCGAACCAACGTTACTCATGATCTTTTACCAGAATTTAACAGTTATTTACTTACATAGAAGGGATAATGGGAACCGACCAAGATCACCATATACAGCTGAATTCGGTGTTTGTTTTTTCACACCTAGTATATATTTACAAAACCTTCAATGCAATTTATCAACATCTTTCAGATTATATACACCCCAGTCCTCAGCTCCATATAAATTAATAGGAAAAATCATACTAACAAAAAGTGCAAGCTTAGTATTAAGACTAAATTTGATTTTACCGAACAGAAATGAAAGATTGGAATACGCACTAAGAGCCTGATCTTGCAAACTTTTAACAGCATTGGTGACTGTTCAAAGACGACTGAATCTAATGCATAGGTATACAAAATCTTCTACTAACTCAATTCCTTCACCATTTATGTAAAATGTTCTCTCCTGGTTGGCTGTTCCCTTTTCGAATATACATACTTTTGTCTTTTTAACATTTATTGTTAGACCCCATTTAATCGAGTATTGAAACATGCTATTAATTTGAGACTGTAGGCTAGCCGGTTCTGTTTTAAACAATACAATGTCATCTGCAAATAAGATTAAATCCAAACTTTATCAGTTAACGAATTGAAATCACGATTATCAACAATGTCATTGACGAAAACAGAAATAGAATCGGTGATAACGGTACACCTTGCTTCAAGCCAATAGTGACATTGAAAAAGTCAGATATAGTTGTCCCTGATAGTTTCACACATGCTTGCACTTAACTGTACATACATTTAATCATGTTTACAAATTTACAACTAATACCCGATTGAAATAGCTTATACCACAAGGCCACTGGCACTTTCTAGAAAAATACTATAGTTTATTTAAAGCAACTAGTACATTAATACGCTACATGGCGCGACAGCCGATTCTCCCCCTGTTCCGTTCCGGCGGAAATTTCCGATATAAAACGCAGATCAACGCGAAATTTACTCATCGGTCGGGAAGGAAAGACATCTATCTCTGTAGAAACGGTAAGTTCTTGTCCAAAAACAAATCTCTATCGAAAATATTTGATATTGTTTGGAGGAGAAAATGGTGTTTGATTTTGTCGCCGTTTTCCTTCCTAGTCAACTTCCGGTTTGAGCGACCTTCAACTGTCTCGGTTGAAACGGGCGTTTTCACTGGACAAATCAGAAAGGTGTGTTAAGCGTTGTTGTTCCCCCTTCTATCAAATATTTGTCTTTAAAATGCAAATGTTGGCAATAAAAACCATCTTAGAAGGCCACAACTTTGTGGTTACTGGTCATTATGAGGGATGATGATGCAATTGGGCAATGTCCGTCAGAATGTTTTGCGAACGGATGTTTTGTTAGTTGATGAAGTTTCAATGTTATCAAAGAAAGACGCGCCATTTTAAGTAACAACCCAACGTCACCATGACGCTAGATCAACATTGTTCTCTTTGAGTTTATGGCTGAATGCATGTAACAAAAATGTTACGAGTATTTTGACATGACAATCTTTGAAAAAAGGCCTTTAGTGATCGAAATATTAGATCAGAACTGTTCAAGTATTTATGTTTACATCTAGTTTGACTTCGAGCAGACAGTCGCAATAACCGGGTCATTGTCAACCAATCAAATGGCTCGTAACTTTTTCTCGGGGTCAGAGTAGGTCACCGGAAGTTAACACGGAATGAAAAATCAACACCGTCAATTTCTCCCTGAAATATCATCAAATAGCTTCGATAGAGGTTTGTAAATGGACAAAAACTTACCGTTTCTACAGAGATAAATGTCTTTTCGTCCCGGCTGCTGAGCAGATTTCGCGTTGATCTGCGTTTTATATAGGAAATTTACTCCGGTACGAAACAATGGGCGAACCGGCTGCCGCACCATGTATGTGATATAACTATCATATTACACAACTATGTTTCGATCAAGTGCAAGTGCACAAGGCATCATTATGTCTCCCCCATTTATGTGGAGATATATTGTTTTTGCCAGAGTTGTCTGTCCGTCCGTCTGTCCGTCCGTCCGTCTGTATGTCTGTCCGTCACAAACTTGTGTCGCGCGTATCTCTGAAACCAGTTGGGCTAGAGTCACCAAACTTCACAGGAATGTTCACCAGCATGAGTTGTTGTGCACCTGGGGTTTTTGAATTGTCTCCCCTGATAACTTTGGAGTTATTGCCCCTGATGACTTTAAATTAGAAAAACTTTGTGTCGCGCGTATCTCTGAAACCGCTAGAACTAGAGTCACCAAACTTCACGAGTTTGCATGAGTTGTTGTGCACCTATGGTTTTTGAATTGTCTCCCCCTGATAATTCTTGAGTTATTGCCCCTGATATGAATACTTAAATTTATACAAACTTTGTGTCGCGCGTATCTCTGAAACCAGTAGGGCTAGAGGCACCAAACTTCACAGGATTGTTCACTAACATGAGTTGTTTTGCTCTTGATTTTTTTGAATTGTCTCCCCCTGTTAACTTTGGAGTTACTGCCCCTGATGACTTGAAATTAGACAAACTTTACCTAGTGTCGTGCATATCTTTGAAACCACTAGGGCTAGAGTCACCAAACTTCACAGGAATGTTGACCAGCATCAGTTGTTGTGCACCTGAGATTTTTGAATTGTCTCCCCTTGATAATTTTGGAGTTATTGCCCCTGATATTACTTAAAATTGAGAGAAACTTTGTGTCATGCATATCTTTATAACCACTAGAGCTAGAGTCATCAAACTTCACAGGAATGTTGACCAGCATGAGTTATTGTGCATCTGGGTTTTTTTTAATTGTCTCCCCCTGATAACTTTGGAGTTACTGCCCCTTATGACTTAGAATAAGAGAAAATTTACTTTGTGTCACATGTATCTATGAAACCACTAGTACTAGAGTCACCGAACTTCACAAGAATGTTGACAAGCATGTGTTTTTGTGTACCTGGGGCTTTTGAATTGTCTCCCCTTGATAATTCTTGAGTTTCTGCCCCTGATATGATAACTTAAAATTAGAGAAACTTTGTGCTGCGCGTATCTCTGAAACCAGTAGGGCTAGAGTCACCAAACTTCACAGAAATGTTCACCAGCATGAGTTATTGTGCATCTGGGTTTTTTTTAATTGTCTCCCCCTGATAACTTTGGAGTTACTGCTCCTTATGACTTAGAATAAGAGAAACTTTACTTTTTGTCACATGTATCTATGAAACCACTAGTACTAGAGTCACCGAACTTCACAAGAATGTTGACAAGCATGTGTTTTTGTGTACCTGGGGCTTTTGAATTGTCTCCCCCTGACAATGTTGGTGTCATTGCCCCTGATGACTTAAAAATTAGACCCTGATAAGTTTGGAGTTACAGACATTACACTTGTGTATTGGAAAGAGGATGGGAGGGGGAGACATCTGTTTTTGTGACAAAAACAAACCTCTAGTTTTGATTTTGGTTTATTAGTGTCACACCTACCTGTAGAAAGTGTTTTCCCAAAGTATTTAAACGACATATCATATACCAAAGTTGAAAATTCAGACATATAAAAATCAATGTTGATTTCATTACAAACAAGTTTTCCTGTAAGTTCATCGAACAAAAACTTATCTTTATGTAAATTATTTACAAGGTCGTGCGATTTAGCTGAATCCCATATAAGTTTATCATAACATTCGGATCTTTCTGTTACAATTACACAAATTGTAATGGAAGTATATAAAAAGTTGAAAGAACTGGAGCAATGGTCTGAGAATTCAATAAGATCTGATTCATGAAAATTATTTACTTTGTTAAACCCTTGGGGGTCACAGATCAAATAGTCCAACATGCTACATACTGGTCTATTTCTATTTTACCGTGGTATGTACAGCTACTATTATGAGGGCGCCAATTACAAATGAGAAAACAATTCTCCTTACATGAATTCAAAAGACTGATACCATAAGTATTCGCCGTTCCATCACAATGTTTACGATCTTCAAATGTCACATTCTCGTAAGGATCATAGGGTAAATCTATATAACTATTTAAATCAATGTCTGGAGTGTGGTCAGGTAAGTTCAGATCACCAGTCAGATACACAATACCTATATCACTGTAGTTTCTTACATCGGCAGGTGAACACTCGAAAAAGTCAAAATCATGCAATGGAGAGTCGATATTCCTAAATAAATTAGAATCTGTCAGGCAAAAAATTATATCTTTTTCATAATAATTAAAACACTTTTCCAGTTTAAACCAAACTATACCGGTCTTATGTACACGTACAAGCTCAAGGTACGGGCTAAAACAACACCGAAAGTACACTATAACACTTCCACTGTCACGCCTTGATTTTCTGTTACATTTCGGACGGGGACAACTGATACATTCGTATCCATCAATTGTAATGTTGCTTAGTTTGGAATGCCAAGTTTCGGAAAAAAGTAGAATATCAAATTGTGTAACGTAATCCATAAAAATGTTTGTCATCTAATTTAGATTTAATACCTTGTACCTTCAAAACTAAAAATGAGAACTGCTTATCTTGAGTTGGATACAGTATCTACAGTGAACATTTTGCCACCAATATACAGTTTGTCATAGGACACGTATGCATCCTTTCCTGCATCGCGAGCCTTTTTCATTGCCTCAAATAACACTTTGCGTCGGTTTTGAATAGTTTTTGGATACTGATCTGCAACACGGTATCCGGTATCCTTTAGCTCTTGAGATGCACGTTTTTTCACCAACAGTTTGTCTGGGTAGTGACTGAATTTCACAACTATAGGCCCATTTTTTGACAATGTTAATTTGCCTATCCTGTGTGCCCTTTCAATTTTGATGGATGTTTGCGGGTCCGTTATTTTCAGTTGATTTTGATAAAAATCGTGAATTTGTTCTAAACAGTTCTTATTTCGCCTTTCCTCTGTAGATTGACACTCGGGGATCCCCATAAACAACAAATCGTCTCGCATAGAACGGGACTGTAGATCCCATACCTCCTCGTTTAGATTGTTAATATGTTCCTTATCACACTTTAGATCCTGATCTATTTTTGTTGTGCAGATCGAATCTCATCCATTGTTCGGGAGTCATATGCACGACCGTGTTCAATTTGGTCCAATTTTGTCTTTGTTTCGGACGAGACGGTCTCTAAATCGGCTATACGACTGTCCATTGATGCCATTTTCTTGGTGAATTGGGCATTTTCTTTTCAATTAAGTCTAATTGTTGTAGCTTATGATCAAAAGCATCAAATCTGTCCAGCATAACTTGTTGCAAATTAGTCATTGGTGCTGTATTTACAAATTATTAATGGAGTTTGATAATTAGCATAACTGTTCTTGTTAAACATATTCATCGGCTGTACACCTCGGTGAAGGCATATTGTTCATGTAATATTAGTTATGCAGTGCTTAGTGTCCCTAATATGGACTATACACTGTCAGCAAATATTAATATGGGACGAGGCGAACTTACCGACTACCTTTAATTTCAAGTATTTACACGCATATTTGCGTCATAGGCTTACGTGTATGGCTTGCCGTAGGGAAGCAAGGGAATTACCTCCCTTTAATAGAATTAAATAAAATATTTTGTATTTGCCTCAAATCTGGTTTATATATTTTGGTTTTTCTTTTTTATCATTGTAAAACTAATTAATGTTTATATTTCAAATCCAATTAAAGCATAAATTATATGTATGTATTTTTTAAAACTGTAGTGATAAACATAAAATATTATTATAAGTAAGAGAAAAGCATATAGCCATCAAATAAGGGAAGTAACTCTTGTTTTAGTACCCCCATAAGGAATCTATGGGGGTTTCTCGTGACCTCTATTGACCAATGGAATGACAAGAATTATGTAGGAGATATTATGGGACAGCTTTGACTACTGTTTGGTGATATATTTGTAATTGGATTCATGGCCGATCTCTTCATTGGCAGATTTTCGCCATTATCGGGAGAAGATAAAAAGCGTGTTTTTTTTTATCTTTTTGCTAATTTTCTTCGATAAAATCATCGGTAAAGGTTTACTCACAGATTATGCTCTATATTTTGCACAAACATTCCAAACATTTAGTCCAAGATCTCCATGTATTACACCACGATTTACTACGAAAACCCACAGAAAAAGGAAAACTACCGCAATATTGCAGGCATACCAATGACCTGACGGTATATACCATTTCCATAACGTACAAATATGTTATCCAGGAGAAAGGTTAGTGATTCGCAAACTTCTGAGCAAGTCCAATTGGTGTGATATTTCATTTGCTCGTCAGAAAAGAAAGCTTTTTCAGCACTACATGCCAGAAATGATGTTTTTTTCCTCGCGTAAATTCTTTCTGGATTAAGTTAGTAAGTTTAATGAGGAAGGGTTGTGTATGAAGTACAAAATTCGTACGTGCTTATCGTGGTGTTCTTAATAACCAGAATATATTTATTCCAGAATTTTCATAAGTCGTATCACAATATAATCTTACATGTTATTATGTCTCCTTCATATTTATATGGGGGAGACATATTGTTTTCGTGAGAGTTGTCTGTCTGTCTGTCCGTCACACTTTTTGTCCGGACGATAACATCAATATGCCTGACGCCAGTTGATTGAAACTTCATATATGGAAAGAGCATAATGAGAGGAAGTGTCATGCACAAGGTTCATAACTCTGGCTTCACTAATAATGGAGTTATTGCCCTTGTAAAAATAAATTCACATTTTTGTCCGGACGATAACTCCTATATGGCTCATGCGATTGGATTAAAACTTCATATATTGAAAAATCACGACAAGAGGAAGTGTCATACACAAGGTCCATACCTCTGGCTTCACTAATAATGGAGTTATTGCCCTTGTAATTTTTTTCACATTTTTTTGTCCGGACGATAACTAGTATATTGCTCAAACCATTGGATTGAAACGTCATACATGGAAAGATCATTATAAGAAAAAGTGTCATGCCTAAGGTTCATATCTCTTGTTTCTCTAATATTGAAGTTATTGCCCTTTGTAAAAAAAATCACAATTTTTATCAGGATGACAACTCCTATATGGCTCATGCCATTGGAGTGAAACTTCACACATGGAAATATTATGATAAGAGAAAATGTCATGCATAAGGTCCTTAACTCTGGCTTCAATAAATTGAGAGTTATTTCCCCTTGTACATTTGTTTAACGCTTTCTTGTCCGGATGATAACTCCTACATAGCTCTTGCCATTGTATTGAAACTTCATACATGGAAAGAGCATGATGAGAGAAAGTGTCATGAACAAGGGCCATAACTCTAGCTTCAATACTTTTGGAGTTAATGCCTTTTGTTACATTTTTGTCCAATCAATAACTCCTGTTCGACTGATGCTATTGGAATGACATTTCATTTATGGAAAGAACATGATGAAAGTAAGTGTCGTGCACATGGGCCATACTTCTGGTGTCAATATATTTGGGGTTATTAGCTGTTATCATTTTCTTCTTGAAAAATGTGGTGTGGAAAGCGCATAATGAGGGGAAGTATCAATCATCAAGTCCATAATTTTTTTAGTGATTTCCCTTTACATGTTGTTTTTATTAGAGGGGAGACATCCATTTTTGTGACAAAAACCTCTAGTTTTATCTTCGTTAATCAAGAAGACCAAAGTAAAGAAAATTTAGTAGTTTTTTCTGTATATTTTTCATTAAAACGCGCTTTATACATGTATGTTTTATGTAGTCTTGGTAACCAATACATGGTAGGAAGTATATATTGTGTTATTTCAATATCTGTTTCAAGTTGTTCTGACTTTTTGACATGGTCTGAAACGATAGTCTTTTTGTTAGTATTTACTGACTTGTATTAATAATTTTCTTCTTCAAGACATCGATATAATGTAACCGTCAAATAGTAATACCCTTATTAGATGCCTTATCAACAGGAACAAAAACGTATTTTGAATAGAAATCCTGTAAACCCTTGTCTAAAAGAAACTATAGATTTAGGAGGAAGAAGGTGTTCAGTTGAGCTATACAATTAAATGCGTTTGACAATTATATAAAAAATAATTTTATTCCAATTAGGATTGGATTACACGGTTACACCATTCCTTGCTAATTGTCTTTCAGCCACTCCCGTTCTAAGAATGTTTTTTTTTCGAATTGGGAATATTCGGTGCCCCGATACACATATGTTTCAGTCTAGTCGAGTAAAAAAGCGTTAAATCAATTATTAATGACAGATGAAGTAAGGTGAATGACTGATGACGTATACAGACAACGGACAGCTAGAACTGGTTACAATTTTTCATTGTGACATGTGTTGTAATAATAACTGAAACAATTCGTAATGTATATCCACACATCCATCTTTCTACATACTCTTTAGACTGGACCTTATTGCGACATCTGTCATTTAGATAGAATGTGGTCGGTCGGAACACGTCGGGAATCAGGTGCGGATCTAGGATTTCCGATAACGGGGCGGGGGGGGGGGGATCGTAGACACTTTTTTGGAAGGGGGACGTAGATTTTTATGTTTTTATGACATAAATAAATAGTGTGTTTGTAATACATGTTGAAAAAGGGCTTAATTGGGTAAGGGAAATAAAACATTCCTACTGAATCATTGTTTTATTGAATTTTAGTAGATACAACGACAATAATAGATACAATAAAAATTTACATCAATTATTTTGTGTTATAGGCAGGTGGCTGCTTAAAGCTCCTATGGGAGCGTTCTGTTTTACTTTCACCTTGCTTTAAGCAGCCACCTGCTCAAAAAACCAACTAATTAACACACTTTAGTGGTCGTTATAGAGAGGTTTTATTGTATATATATCTAAAGTATTACTAATAAAATTGTTTTGGCAATTTTAGGGGGCGTATTCCGGCTCGGCCCCCTCTATATCCGCGCCTGGGAATGTCAAAGTATTTCACCTCTGAAACAGTGTGGAGTGCGTCATATTGACGGGCTGTTTTCAACAGGACGTCGCAGAATAAGGAATATTATTTAAACCCTTACAATATGAAAGGAGTCACTTATGTCGTTTGCAAACAGTGTAGATGCAGATGAGGTCTTAACTGTTTGTAACACTTTAGAAATAATCCTAAATATACACCGTAAACTTGAGCTGAAATACAGTTAAATCCCTCTAATGCGACCACCTAAAATATGTATAATTCTGGGTGGCAGAGGCCGGTGGTAGCTTTATGCAGGACAAACGTAATGCAGAAAGCTCCTAGAGGACCTTTCTGCATTTCTTTTGTCCTGCATTAAGCCACCACCTGCTTATAACGACACCCATGTTTATTCATTAAGTGATCGCATTATAGGGGTTTTGCTGTAGTCAATTTGAAAATTCAACACTATAAGACACCGTACCCCCTTACAAGGGACAATGACAAGCAGTGTATACTGAGATCAGAGGCCCTTGAAGTAGTCCTCTGAGCGGGCCCTTCACAGTTTGCTATACAAGGAAATGACAAAGGTTGCCACAGGACATATTTCTTTTCTGGATCCCTCCGCCATGAAAGATGGATGGGTTTAACGTTTTACCTTGGACGAGTTTCCCTAATATAATATTGGAGTTAACCCACTCTCTCATACTGACACCTTTTGACGGTTATGTTCCATGGTCTATTGATCACAATAATTTCAAAACTACACAATCCTATTTTTTCTTTTTTCTAGTAAATTTTCCCTTTCAGTAGATTTATTGAAAGTGGTTGGGGCTTAAAATAGCCTATGAGGGGATGGGGGTAAATTGTTAAATGTGATTTTACCCAAAAGAACTCAAAGTGAGATATTTAGAATTTAAATTGATTAAACCGTTATACGTTATTTCAGCTTCATTGACATCGATTTCTTTTTGTCTGACTCGATGAACAATTAAGTAATTATTTACATAACAGATAATGCAACTTCGCCGGATTGAATTACACAAGTAAAATTACTATATTATAGGGGTCTGTTTCCGAAGCTTTCCGGAAGCCATCGGGTAGTTACGAATGGCTTTGGGGTATGTTCAAAATTAGCAGAAACTGTTATACAGTAAAATCCCTCTAAACTGGGAGTCTAATGAGGACGGAATCAGGTATTTTCATGCAGGTGGCTGCTTGACGCAGGGTGGTGGTCATGCAGAAAGCTCCCAAAGGAGCTTTCTGCATGTCTTTCAACCTGCATTAAGCTGACATTTGTCTTGCAAACTAACAGTGATACAACTTGTAACGTCCAGTGTAGAGGGTTTTACTGTGTATAAATAATTGCTTAAGCCGTATTGAAAATATAACAACTGCTTTAAGTTTGCTCTGATGTTATATTGCTACTACCGATTTGACGAGGGTTTTATTTTGAGAAAATAATGACCGAGTGTCAAACACCTTAGACCCTTCTGATGAGAAGGGAAAGGGAGACAAACACACATAGAGACATAATGAAAGAGATTAAGAGAGAAAAAGAGAGAAAAGGGGAGACAGAGAGACAGAAATAGACATAGAGAAACGCAGATACACAATAATAGAGAGAGAGAAAGAGACACGGAGAAAAAGAGACACAAAGGGAAAGACAGTGAGAGACAGAGAGAGAAAGGAGCTTTCTGATTGATTTTAAAACTGCATTAAGCTGCTACCTGTCTAACAGATCGACACTGATACAAATTATTACGTCCCGTTTAGAAGGGTTGTACTGTATATAGCGGGGGGGATGTGTGTAAAATGAACTTGCTCAGCAGACTAAAGGTTAACAGAGATCGGATCAGCTAGACGGCTGTTAGATACTTGTTTACATATTGATGGGATTTTTTCCTGACAGAATATACATATTCATTAGTTTGCGGTTAAATGCAGACAGTGTTAATGTAGTCCCTTGGGTGTTCAATATTCCTTCAACGAGAAATATGATTTCCGATTCCAGTTAAGGATGCCACATTTACAAACACACTACAGTTGAACTTCGATAACTCGAACTTCAAGGGACCATACAAATTGGTT
This sequence comes from Azorinus chamasolen, assembly GCA_963576725.1. Lineage (NCBI taxonomy): Eukaryota > Metazoa > Mollusca > Bivalvia > Cardiida > Solecurtidae > Azorinus > Azorinus chamasolen. The sequence continues at coordinate 61,396,189 of OY755240.1, read as the reverse complement.
CCAGATAACAGAAGTTCGAGTCATCCGATTTCTAATCTGAACAATTTCTCAAGGCCATTGCTTAATACAGTTCTAAAGTAATGCTGAAAGCTCCTAAAGGAGCTTTCAGCATTACTTTAGACCTGTATTAAGCTGTCACATATGTTTCTAGGTATCTGTAGAGATATAAGTACATTTTAGAGTTGTTTTGAAAGGACTGAACGTTTTGTTCGAGTTATCCCGAAGTTTGAGTTATCGAAGTTCAACTTCAAGGAGATTTAATTTACTACAGATTCTATAATGAAACTTCAATATTAAATAGTTTGCTGTATAGAACTAAAAACTAGCAATGTGGTTTGCTGTTCGTGATCTAGCTCACTTTTGCAAACAGCTGGACCCCTGGTAATTGGATGCTCAATCAGGGATTGAAACATAAAATAACTCTGAAAGTAATTTAAGAATACAGTAGAACCCCTATAATGCGACCACTTAATGAATCAAAACGTGTGTCTTTTATAAGCAGGTGGTTGCTTAATGCAGGGCAAAAGTAATGCAGAAAGCTCCTCTAGGAGCTTTCTGCATTACTATTGTCCTGCATTTAGCTACAACCTGCATCAAGCACTCGGAATTATACCTCTTTTAAGTGGTCGCATTAGCGGGGTTTACTGTATGTGGATATGTGATTCATAGTTTGTTTCAACGAAGGTTTAGAGAGAAAACTGCGAGGTACTCGAGGTAATTTACCATCGATATACGATGTATGGTATGATACCAAGGTCGTTTTCTTGTCATCTTTAGCTGCCTTCATTTTCAGCTAGAGTCGGTCCTTTTGTCCGTCACCTCTTTCAAGAATTGCCCATTCACATATTAATAGTTTATTGTCATCCGGTATCTTGATTTGTTTCCTCACATATTCTCATACCTTAAAAAAGATTATCATCCACTGGTGTAAAGTAGGACAAGTAATACATGTATTGAGCAGTCTGAGCAGGTTAAGTGTTGTTTGAACGGTAGAAATGGAAGAACAATGTAGGCGTGGTATAAATGGTAATTTGAATAATTTCTATTCTGTAAGAGATGGCATTCGCATCTTAGGCAAAAAAATCCATACATGTTTTAATTTATATAATTACAAGTACTGTACATCAGGTTAGTGATCCTTTATATTGTAAGCATATTTCAAGCATTTAAAACTCGAAACCAATTATGTAGTGATCAGTCTGTCATTAACCCTTTCCCTTATGTATGCGCATTTTCGCACATCTGCAAACAGAGTAGACCCAGATCAGACGGCTCCTATAGGAGCCGTCTGATCAGGGTCTGCTCTGTTTGCTTATGGTGTAATAAAGATCTGATTCTACAGTTTCTGTCTGGGCCAAAATATCATGTGTTCATATGCCGTTATAAAAAATAATCTAATATATATTCATGACGTCATTATTTCTTACTTGAATGTACAACAGGGAATTGGTTAAGCATAAACAGTGGTTTGATAGCTAATGGAGAGAAGCAAAGAAAGCGTACCAGCATAGCTTGACACTATTTATTAGATGTTAACTCTTCGCTTGCTATTCACGTCAATATACCTACCTGTAAAGAGTGAAGACCCAGATGAGACAGCTCCTGCAGGAGCTGTCTCACCAGGGTATGCACTATTTACAAGTTAATTGTGCAACCAGTGCACTCCACAGCAGTGATTACACAGCGTAATACTTGTACACAGTGAAGATACATTGTATGTGTACTTATACAACAGGACATGGGTAAAGAAGGAGAAATGTATTTTAAAATTCAGCAAGAGAAGGATTAATAGATGATAGGAGACGAAACTTTGCCTTGTCCAAAATCACAAGGAAAAGGCAGAGAGTATAAAATGAAATAGAAACCCTAGAAATCCAAGAGATTTCTGGCAATATTTTAGCAAGAAAAAGAAAACCAGTCTAAAACAACCATTAAGCTCCTTTTACGAATATTTTTCTCAGCTTGAGAATGATATTTTAATAATGAAGGAGCAGACGATCTCATCATTTTAATGATACAGAAAATAATTGTCTGGAATTGAATGGAAAAATTACTATTACAGATGTAATGCAGACTATTAAATCCCTGAAAAGGGCAAAGGCATAAAGGAATGATATGTTTATTAATGAATACTGTATAAGGTCATTGGTATATTACTGTTCTCGTATGTGTGATATATTTAAAGCAATGTTATCCGGATAAATGGACTGAATGAGTTATTATTCCATTGCCTAAAATGATGACAGAGGTCATTTAAATAATTACAGAGGGATAACCCTAGTCAGCTATTTGCTAAGCTGTCCACGAGTGTTTTAAATAAACGCGGAGTAGAGTACAGTAAAACCTCTTTATAACGGCCAGTAAATTACATCAAGTATTTTGCGTAAAAGGCAGGTGGCTGCTTAAAGCAAGGTTAAAGTAGAACAGAACGATCCAGGAGCGTTCTGTCTTACTTGCATTAAGCAGCCACCTGCCCTTAACCCTTTCCCTCATAGGCTATTTTTAGATACAGCCTCTTTGAATAAATCTACCGAAACGGAGCATTAAGTAGAGAAAAGGAAAATTTTAGAATTTTGTAGTTTGAAACCATTGTGATAAATAGAGCATTTGCTCCTATAGGAGCAAATGCTCTATTTATCACAATGGTTTCACAGTGACTTTTGTAGAGTCGTCAAAAGTCGTCAATATGAGGGAATGGGTTAATACCAACTAATAAACACAATTTAGTGGATTTTATAGAGAAGTTTTACTGTAATGTGAAAACAGTAATATCTTATCTGACTGTCAGTCTGGATAACGTACAGGTAGATCTACTATTGATTCACTATATATATTTGCAGACTATTGTTCTGAATTCTTTGAATACAAACGAAATGTTGTATTGTGTTATTGTAGATTAACAAAGCTTATAATTGTATTGCAATAAACACTGGTTAAAAGTGTTAATGTGTGGGATTTGTTGGACATATTGAGGGTAACTTGGAACCTGTATTACAATATAAAATGCTGTGATGATTACTTGGGAGCTTTGAGTATGCTGTTGTATTGAGGCAAATAGGGGGGGGGGGTTATTCTAAACACAAGTCAATATTTAACCAGAATTGTGATGTCAACTTTTGGACGCATTTGTTGTATCTATATCAGGTATGCCTCGGGTAAATGGGGATATGGTGAATCGAATGAAATGGAAAGAATCGACTAAAAAATCGTGAGTCCTAAATATGAGAACAACCACCTCTACGATGGAAGTGTATGATAAATTAGGCAGGTATCCCGTTTGGTATCCCCTTTACATACCACCCCGTTTGGTGTCCCCTTTACATATTAGGCTATGTCAGAATAGTAAAATACTATTATCAATTGTTGAACACATGATTCTATCACCTTGCCTAAAGTTTATACATGTGTTAAGAAGATTGGGTATAGCAATGGGTATAAAATCTACTGTTTAAATGTGAAATATATATTATACAAAAATTGATTTGCTTTTATTTGGGATCAGCAAAATATAGTAAATGTTAAAGCATTTAACAGCATTTTCAGACAGCATCTGTTGAATAATTTATATCAATTTTATTTCATTCTCAGTGTTGTTATATTTTCCAGTCCTTCGGGATGTTATTAGGTTTGAAAATTGAATACTGTTTAAGCCGGTGCTAGGGAACGTGAGTAGTGTTGCACTTTTAATTACTACTCATTAACAGACTCAATAAAACCGAGTCTGCAATTTTCTCTTCTCGAATTGCTACGTTTGCTTTCGAAAGATCCCCCACTTTCAGAATATTGGTACTCTGGTAAGGACAGCACTGCGGTTACTGACCTTTATAACAATGTAAACTATAATTGGTTATGAAACATATTTGGATGTCTACTGATGTAAGAACTTACAACACTAAAGCCAGTTTTCGGCTAACACTTTATATACACAAACAAGTAGCTATTACAGAAATAGGCTACCGAGAAATGAAAGGTATTGTTTGTATTGTAGATAGGCTTATATAGAGAATACACGCCATTTTGTTTTTATTAAATGTGCATGTTTTTCTGTTCTAAGAAGAACACAAGTCAAAGTCGATTTTATAAACAGACCAAGCACGATGAGGTTTATTTCATTATTGCAAGCAGATGATACGGAAACTCTTTAAACGTGGCGAAGTATTTAAAAGCCGTATTTGCACGTTTTTACGCTTAGTTATAATACATAGTAACTGTTCATCCTTGGAATAATATGCATATAGAAAATTCTAAATAGCAAATAACGTGACATAACGTAATATAAACTTATATAACTTATAATACTTACTATAATCAGATATTGTATTTAATTATATTAGACTTGTATATGTATTAACGTGTATGTCATATGATATGTCAATATGTATATCAATATAATTATTATTGTTATTATTATACCACATTTATATAGCGCTCTTTTCACACAGGATATGTGCGTTCAAAAGCGCTTCACATGGACGAAATCACTAACCGGAACGAACCGCATGATTATCTATCCAGGAAATGAAAACAATACAATAGATATACAATAGCTATGAAATCACCAGCCGGAACGAACCACATGTTTGTCTATCCGGTCAATGAAAGATATGAAAAAGATATACAATAGATATGAAATCACAAACCGGAAGAAACCGCATGATTGTCCATCCGGTTAATGAATGCTATGCAATATATATACAATGAATATGAAACCGCATGATTGTATAGTAAAATAAGATTGGTAAAATCTGTGTTTATTCCCCTGACCCTCCGGCTGACGCATGCTCATGGACGATAGACATTCGCCCCCAGACGCAACGAGGCCAGCCACAGTAGAACCCAGTTTTACTACATTCCTTCCCTCTTTAATTATGAGGAGGAAATGGGTGAATAAAATAACCCAGTTCCCCGATAAGGCAAAATGGGAGTTCAGGTAACTTAAATCCAATCCCTGATGCTAGTTATGGCTGAGTCGCAATGCGAACAAGATACCCGAGATACCAATATTAAGGATTCTCTGTTAGATTACATATCTCCTAAGCATTGGATAGGGTAACCCTGCGGACACCACACCCGCACGAACATATCAAGGGGATTCCTATGATAAAATAATTAATAAGCCTAACTAACTAGAATCCGCCTCCACCAAAATAATTGGCAAAGGGCGGCCAGTTAAACCAACCCAAATGCCACTCGTGCCATTATATACACAAAACAGAGAAAGTATAATTACGGAATAGTGCATACAGTAACCCAAGGGAATGAACACCCTACAGTGACCATAGGAGTTCAGTGCAAACAATGGTAATATATGAAAACGATAAAGCTTCCTCACAATCCAAAGTTGGTCGGAAAGACCACTCACAACCAGAGAATAGGGGCCAAGGTCCTGCTCTAACATGAAAATATGTATATTTATATCATTGATGATGTACTGATGTACAAGTCTATAAATATATGTTCTGCTCTATTGTCAACTGTGCTATGGAGGCCGTCATGCAATATAGATATTAATTTAAAAAGTATAAGCATTCAAATACCCGGTACACTCTTTCTGCTTATGCGACACACTTAATGCAGAATGCTGCATGTAACTAAGGTCGGCTGACTGACTTCTTTTATGAAATGATATACATGTACAATGTAAATTTAAATCAAAATAATGTGTATAAACCTACTTGATAAGCCTACTTAATAAGTAGCAACATACGGCCATTGTATTAACATCCACTGAACATAAAATGTACTTATATTGTATGCTAAACCATTTTGTCGTTTAGGTAAGTCAATCTTAAAGTTGAATATCAAATTTAACAGTAAAACCAGTCTAACGCGAACAGCAAACTAGGGTATAATTATTGGTCTTAAAGGCAGGTGATAGCTTAATGCAAGTAGAAGCAACACAGAAAACTCATGCAGGAACTTTCTACATTTCTTTCGCCCTGCATTAACCCATTTGTGCCCACGACCCTATGTATGAGATATAGGCAAACAGTGTAGACTCTGATCAGACGCCTTAGGAGCGTTCAGGTTTACTTTCGCCTGCCACCTGCTTCAAATACCAACTAATTTAACACAATTTAGTGGCCGTTATAGAGAGGTTTTACTGTATTTTCGTACGGACCTTTCGTAAGTTTTGTTGCAGCGATAACTGCATTAGTCAGTCATTTGCGAGAATAGATACGTTGATCCTCATCTGAATTTTCCAAAAGTGTTGAATAACTTAATAATTTCAAAACTATTCAATGATATGAAAAATCGAATAATACTACTTTTCTAATCATCGCCTCAAGGAGGTTTCCCTTTGTCGGATAAATTCATATCTTCTATGAGATAAAAAGAATATATTCGGCAAAGAGAGACGTCTTTGAGACGAGGCTGTTGTGGTGCTATTTGGGCGGTTGTGTGCTTTGTATGCGGTGTTTCCGGCATGACTCATACATATACTTTTATTCACTATACTTATAAAACACATATTTTGCCCAGAAACACCTAACAATGTTACTTGGATCCTTCACTGCTCACCTAAAACAGTAGATTCTGTGAACTATTGAGAACAAAACACATTTCTTCCGAACTACAGTTTGAGTCATTTATCCATTCTTAGACTTGTTGCCGTATCACATTATGTCTTTCACAATTTTGTAATGTCACCAACAGGTCATCAGAGGTCCGGATAAGATGCAATAATTAACCCTTCGCTTGCTGAATTCTAAAATACATTTCTCCTTCTTTACCCATTGCCCTGTTGTATAATTACATATATCTTCACTGTGTACAAGTATTTCGCTGCGCAATCACTGCTGTGGAGTGCACTGGATGCACACTTAACTTGTAAATAGTGCAGACCCTGATGAGCTGTCTCATCTGGGTCTTCACTATTTACAGGTATGTATATTAACGCGATTAGCAAGCGAAGGGTTAATAATTGATATTTTCAAGAATAGTCCCTTTATTTCTCTACCAAAAGACGGTGCTAAAGAGTGGTCACAGAGTGGTCACAGTATTGAGTTTGGTGGAGAAATGACGATTTTAGTATTTGTGTACGCACCTTTACCCGTAGCCCTGTGTTATATTATCAAAAACGCAATTTATCTGTTCAGTTGTTTTAAAATCACGACATAATCAAATGAGGGGAAATAAATAAAGATATCCCATAGTACAATTCTGCAGAATTAAATCAGACCAGAGATTACAGGAGACATTTGCAATTATATCTATGTCGAAATGGAGCTATAATCCAGCCTAAGATACATATGTATTTAACTCATGAATATTCATGGTAGAAGTAATCACACCATGAATATTTATTTTCTATTTAATTTGTATAATGGTATATGAACACAGGAAACTTTGACCGAAGAAGAAAATGTACATCCAGATATATATAATGCAATAAGCAAACAAAGACCCCCCATTAGTTATTATATACTGTTGGTGTTGAACATGCAAGGAGCAAGTTTCTGAAGGTAGTATATGTGTGAGCGCGTACTGCACTTCCGGTGCTGTTGTGACCTTGCATGTGTCATTTCCGGTCTGATTTTCGTTCCATGCTTTGTTAGTAATCGTCCCGTAAAGTTGCATACTATTCTAGTCCGAGGTTCTGCAGATACCGCGCGCGCAAACTGTTTGCGTTCACTCTATGGTAGATAACTTGAAATGGTCATGACTATGCCTGCAAAGTGTTCCTAAACACTGCTGAGAGCATTTACAAATATACCGTTTCTGTTGTAGCCCGAATTATTTTGTCAGTTTTGTCTATTTCCTATAAAACAGTTATAGAGAATCTAACATGAGTGTTCATTACAAATTGTTTCATTAAAACGGGTTTTAATGAACACGAATGTAAGATTCTTTTTATCACATAATCCTTAAAAGTGCAATAGAAAGCGAAACAGACTATATCTGACGGCTGGTCCGGTCATTGTTTACAGCGTAGTACAGGCAGTTTAAACTGCTCATTTGCACACAAAATGTTCTAGTGCATTTTTGTGATTTACGGCACTCTGGTACGGCACCCTCACATGACAGATTATGTGATAAATATCTATAGAGTTATATTTCCTTTTCTGTTTTTAAAATCTCAGTGTATAAATGTTTGATATTTATTACGTCACTTAATTTATGACGTCACTTGTTTACTGTTTCAGTTTATTTGAATAGTAATTGATTTTGACATCGTTACTCATTTTGTAGAGTTGTCTGGAGGGATAATTCTACTTTACATTTTGACTGATGGGATAAGCATGAGGTTGGGTACCCACAAACCTGGCTTAAACTTCCAGTATCCATTTCCTTTGCCTACTGACCGTTACAAGGATTTCACCCTATGGTCTATGTTGTTATTTGTTTAATATATGGTATATGGTTAATGTTCTATGCTTTTGCGTTTCGTCGCGTTTTCTCTTGTGGTTGACCGGACGCGTGGCTCAGTGGTAGAGCGTCCGCCTGCGGTACGGAAGGTCGTGGGTTCGATCCCCGGTCGCGACAGACCAAAAGTCGTTAAAATTTGGTACTAGTAGCTCCCTTGTCTACGCTCGACATTAAAGGTGTAGTTCTAGGACTGGTCGGCCCGGTGTCAGGATAATGTGACTGGGTGGGATGCCCTTGCCATGTACCTGCGGCAGGGGTATTCCAGTGAGGCGGCACTATAACTTACGGGTGCCGTCTGCAAATAACTGAAATACTGTTGGTCGGACGTAAAACCCTACTCACTCACTCTTGTGGTTGTGCTCTTTTGTGTTTGGTGATGTTTGGTGCCGTGTCATTTAGGTGTGACGCTCCCTGTATGGCTGTTTATCAACCATTCTTGTAAATTTTCACTCCAATCCAGTCTGGGGCTCTGGAGATACTGTTGGTACAAGGATGTTTAAATGCACTTGATTGTAAAATTTGAAAGGAATGTCCAGCCTGATTCTCTTGATACATGTACATTGCGAAATGTACTATTCTGCAAAAACAATACAAGTTGTCAAAACATGTCGACAAAATGAATAACAATGCTTGCTATTAAATCACATATGTGAGGTTTCATCTAATTCAAAATAGTGGTCTTGGAGATATTGCGTCCCTAAAAATGTGTCTACAGACAGACGAACAAGCTGATCTCAGTATAACCCGTCTGATCGGGGTTGTTCGGGGATATAACAATCCTAAACATGATGCGAATTTCATATCAATAACGATGGGACAGTCGTAGCTTATGATATTATTACATTTTTCTACACAAAGCAAATTGAATGGCAACACCAAGAAACGGTGTATATGGCTCAATCACTGTTGGCTTCTCGTATCGCATCGCTTATAAACGCGTATGAAAGTCGTTGCACATTATCTAGCTAAGATCTAAATAAAAATAAATACTAGGGACAAAAATTAAATATGATTCAAAATCGAAATAAGCATATAAGCATACAAAGAGACCAGTACCTATAACATACTAATCTCACCAGACTCTTAAAGCATATGCATGCTGATATTAGAAGCTTTTCTTACAATCACAAACAGGTCCTCAGTGATACAGATGGCGTATTTACACTGTCTTGTGGAAACATCATACACACGTTCGCTCGTTTATGGAATCGATTGAGACCCTATTATTTCAGCCTTTCAGCTGATGAAAATGGTTGACACAGACAAGAGTAAAAGTAAACATGAAACTACATGTGCATATGTCATAGTGATTAAAGTGAGTATTAATACTTTTAGAGCTGTTTATAAGAGAGACACTGATCCAACTGAATATCTAAACTCACAGTCAACTCATATCTTACTGACCAGTATAGTACAACAAGAACCTCATTTTAAATACTCTTTTATGCAGCTTTGGTTTCATTTGGTATACCGTTACAGGTGTCATGGGAAATAAACAACGAAGAAGGGTTTATGCAAATTGCATTTATACTTATATTCTCTTGAGACTCCTGGTCATGCAAAGTTCACACTCAATATATTTACAGCTTTAATTATACTGGACAAGTGTTGGGTAGAAAGCTCCATAATACTTGCTTTTGGCCTTCAACGAAATCTAGCATGTACTTTTTCTAAGCATAACATGTAATGACGGTTAAACCCCCACTTATGTAAGTAGCAAATTATTTAATGACGATGTTTGTGAGCAAAGCACCGAGAGTGAAAGCAATGACTGGATCCGATACTGTAAAACAAAAGCTGGGTCCATGCTTATAACACTTTTAGTTGAGTCAGAGTTCGTTCTCAAGTTTTTGATTGGTCAGATTTAAGCCTTTGGTTTAAATTTGACCAATCAAAAGCTTGAGGACTCAAATCTGACCAATCAAAAGCTTAAGAACGAACTCAGACTCAACTAAAAAGCTTTATAAGCATGGACCCTGACTAATTACTACTTGAAGTGCGGGTGGTAGCATCAGCTCCGTGTTTGATATGCGAGACTTCCCCTGCAGTTACTCTGACTTCAGCCAAGTTATTGAGTACATTTTATTTGGGTTTACATGGTTTGGTTTTTTATGATATGTTTTTCATACTGTCCTGTGTTGACCGTCTTCTATGTTATGGGAACGTCCGTAGGGTATACCTTTATTTACACTTTTCTACAATTACTTTGTTTGCAGCTCAATCATTGAGTACGCTAGCGATAGGTGGGTCCATGTTGTTTCATATAAATATGTTTTCGTTTTGCATGCAATTTACCATGGTATTTGCCATCGTGGTTGTTGTAGATTAGTGGGAGAGGGGATATGCTTATTTACACAGTCTTTTAGAGTGGGGGTGGAATATGTGTGAGGTTTTGCGCCCCTAAACCGGTTTAAACACCCCAGTGACAATTACTAACCGTTCCAAGGCGGTACTTCCATCTTTCCCCTATTGTTTGTTTGTTTTGTCTTTGTGCGTCTCTTTTTGTGTTTTGATACATTTGTACATTTGTTTACCTTCTTGTCGTGGTGCTGTGTGTGCGTGCGTGCATGCGCACGCGCGTGTGTGTGTGTGTTAATGTGGTTGTGTGTGTTACCTACTTTATGCCCCCACACTTAGTCGGCATTAAGTTTTACCCCTGTCCGTACGTCGGTCCTGTAAAATGTACGTCACAGATTTATTGACTTGTGTATGCTTGAATAATTTGATATTTTGTCTGAAGCATAATCATAGAGAGTGGTACTGTGTCTCTTTTTTCAGGTTTGTCGTTCATCTACCTCCTATTCGTGGCTCTTGTATGCTCGAATGATTTTATAATTGGTCTGAAACATACTCATAGTAAGTTGCACCATGTCTCTTGTTTCAGGTCTGTCGTCCATCTACTTCCGTCTGTCGTTCATCTACTTCCTATTTGCCGACGCGTTTTAATGAATTTTGGTGATTGTTAAATGAGAAAGGTTTTCGTCAAACTATTATGCTCGAATTATTCTATATTTGATCTGAATCATAATCATAGTCAGTTGTATCGTGTCTCCCCTTTGCAGGTCTGTTGTTCATCTATTTCCTGAAGCATACTCATAGCGAGTTGTACCGTGTCTCCAATCATAGCGAGTTGTACCGTGTCCCCCCTTTTCAGGTCTGTCGTTCAGCTACTTCCTGTTTTCCGACACTTTGATTGAAATTTGTCATTTGGGTGATTGTTAAATACTCTTCTTCCTGTTTATAGGTATAAACGGGGCCGTGCATACTGATGTTATTTGTTAAGTGTGCTCTGCGTTTCTGCGGTCTAGAAATGTATAGGAAAAATGCCAGTTCGTGGCTAAGTTGTCGTAATAACAATGGTTTACTGTGAAACAAGTTTTTATTTATACATAATCATTTATTTTATTTATTTTGATTCATATAATTATCTCAGCATATTTATGTTGGGGTTATTTCTTTCTTTTCTGCCATGTAGATCTACCAGTTTCAGTGAAAATGCTAGTGAATTAGGTATAACTGATTAAATTCACATTTCCAACCATAGCTGTCAGCGTGGTCCAGGGTTATAACGATGGACTAGGAAATGCGAGGTCGTGGGTTCGATCTTCGGTGGAAGCTTAATTCATTTTGTCCTCTCATATTTTCTTAGCACCCGTAGTATACGTGATTTAGGTTTAAAATCATTTTGTACATAAAAATATGTCTTTTGTTTGCATTTTGGCTTTGGAAAAGTTATTTAGCTGAGACATTTTACTCGAGGTTTTGTTGACCGCTTTGCATATTTTACCATTGTGCATGAATTTGCTTCAATTTAAATGTTTATCTTATACTAACCTGTTCTTAATTTGGGGACAATATAAGTGAAAAAAAATAATGGGCATTGAGTCGACCTATTCGAATAATTTCATGTAGACTATAAGTATGGGAGTTTGTATGCCTTGTGAATATCACTTAATGTGATAATGGTTTCTACGTCAGTGTGTTTCAGCAAATGAATAACATTAATCTGTGACGTTGTACCGTAAAATCTGCAAGTCCCGTAAAATATTCAAGTCCGCGATAATACGCATGCGCAGAAATATCGGTCAGTTCCGGTGTAAAATCTGCAAGTCAACAATTTCCGGTACACAAATAAATTAATAAAATTCTACATTTAATAAATTTAGCTATCAAATAAGTCTATTTTATGTATGCAACGAAGAAGCACATTTAGTTATGAATTCTTATGATAACAAATTTGCTTGTTATGTGACTGTTGCAGGCTGACAGGGATATTGTTAAAACCGAAAGTAGCACGATATCGACTTCTACATGATCTAGTGCTATACAAGTGTTGACAAAGACATGGATATTTAAATATTAAACAATCATCATCATTTCTGTATAGACACTAGCCCACTCGGATACTAGACCCCTCAAGATGCATATTAACCCCCCACCCCATATATCCACACAGTAGATCCGTCGTAATTTGCTCACCTAGTTCTGTATGTCTGTAACTTGTGTAAGGCCAAATGACATTTGCAGAAAGAGTAGAACCAGATCAGCCGTCGGGTTTGTAAAATTGATAATCTGATTTGGTTTGTAAGTTAAGATTAGAAATTATTTTCACTACTGTTTGTATGTACCAAATAAAACCAAGTACATTTTCACTATCACAACAGGTAGTGTTAGTGTTTGTCCAAATCATTTACTTTTAAGGAAGTGATTTAATCAGGATCTACACTATTTGTCATTGATAGTTAGATTTTTTTAGAATATAAATCACACCTAAAATGTTGAGGCAAAATTATATTAAACCATGTATGTATCAAACAAAACCAAGTACCTGGTCACTATCACAACAGGTAGTGTTTGTCCAAATCAATCATGTGTAAGGAAGTGATTTAATCAGGATCTACACTATTTGTCAATGATAGTTATATTTATTTTAGAATATAAATCCACCTAAAATGTTGAGGCAAAATGATGTAATACCATGTATGTACTGAAACAAAACCAAGTACCTTTTCACTATCGCAACAGGTAGTATTTGTCCAAATCAATCCCTTGTAAGTTTAAATTTGAAAATTTTAAAATCTCGCTTTGAATTTATATTCCGATCATTGATACAGCTAAACACAACCTCATTAGTACATTAGAAATTAAATTTAAAAGTAAATTATAGCCCATTTAGCTATGAATGTAATCTTCATTTATTCATAAGTTGACCTAATTTTAATTATGCTTTAACTACTACACTGTATTTTTATTTGCAGATTGTAACTTTAAATTTGAAAATTTAAGAATCTTGCTTTGAATTTATATTCTGGTCGAGGGTTTCTTCTTGAAATTATCTAAAAGTTGATTTATAACCCATTTATGTTAACATATGGGGTTTCGTCTGCCTTGCTACATTCGGCAATCATGGGGTTGTGTCCTGTGGGGTTTTGTCCTACTGGGGTTTTGTCCGTACCCCGCTTTAATCAACTAATGATTTCGAATAAAAGAGAAATTTGATAAATTGTTATATGTAATTTGACTAAAATGTGCACAAAACAACCCTATTTTAGAATAATTCAATGTTCAATTCATGATTAAAATCATATTAATATCATACTTTGGTATTCACAAGCAAAAATAGTTGCAAATATATAAGATTTTAGTGAAGTACCATTATAAAAATGGTCTGATTTGACCCTGTCTGATTTGGATCTAATCTGATTTGACTCCGGTCTAATTTGCTTGTGGTCCGATTTGACCAATTACCATTGGGACAAGAGCCCAATGAGTTTAAAACATAAGTATTCATAAGTCAACAGTGTAGACTTAAATTACCATTATAAAAACTGGTCCGATTTGACCCTGTCCGATTTGGATCTAATCTGATTTGACTTGGGGTCCAATTTGCTTGTGGTCAGATTTGACCAATTACCATTGTGATATTTCTACCCATAAAAAATGCAAGTCTACCCTTAATATTCCAAATACTGCCATTTCAGATGGTGAAATTTATTGAAACATCAACATCTACCTACAGCTCACTCATATTCAGCAGAAAATCAAAGATTTATTTAGTTTAGAGAAAATAATTAGTCATCATAGGCCATATTGTAGCAGAAATGTGATATTTCTACCCGTAAAAAATGCTAGTCTACCCTTAATATTCCAAATACTACCATTTCAGATGGTGATATGTATGGAAACATCAACCTCTACCTACAGCTCACTCATATTCAGCAGAATATCAAAGATTTAGTTAGTTTAGAGAAAATAATTAGCCATCATAGCCCATATTGTAGTGGAAATGTGATATTTCTACCCATAAAAAATGCAAGTCTACCCTTAATATTCCAAATACTGCCATTTCAGATGGTGAAATTTATTGAAACATCAACGTCTACCTACAGCTCACTCATATTCAGCAGAAAATCAAAGATTTATTTAGTTTAGAGAAAATAATTAGTCATCATAGGCCATATTGTAGCAGAAATGTGATATTTCTACCCGTAAAAAATGCAAGTCTACCCTTAATATTCCAAATACTTCCATTTCAGATGGTACAATGTATTGAAACATCAACCTCTACTTACAGCTCACTCATATTCAACAGAACATCAAAGATTTATGTAGTTTAGAGAAAATAATTAGTCATCATAGGCCATATTGTAGCAGAAATGTGATATTTCTACCCGTAAAAAATGCAAGTCTACCCTTAATATTCCAAATACTGCCATTTCAGATGGTGATATGTATGGAAACATCAACCTCTACCTACAGCTCACTCATATTCAACAGAATATCAAAGATTTAGTTAGTTTAGAGAAAATAATTAGCCATCATAGCCCATATTGTAGTGGAAATGTGATATTTCTACCCATAAAAAATGCAAGTCTACCCTTTATATTCCAAATACTGCCATTTCAGATGGTGAAATCTATTGAAACATCAACCTCTACCTACAGCTCACTCATATTCAGCAGAATATCAAAGATGTATTTAGTTTAGAGAAAATAATTAGTCATCATAGGCCATATTGTAGCAGAAATGTGATATTTCTACCCGTAAAAAATGCAAGTCTACCCTTAATATTCCAAATACTGCCATTTCAGATGGTGATATGTATGGAAACATCAACCTCTACCTACAGCTCACTCATATTCAACAGAATATCAAAGATTTAGTTAGTTTAGAGAAAATAATTAGCCATCATAGCCCATATTGTAGTGGAAATGTGATATTTCTACCCGTAAAAAATTACAAGTCTACCCTTAATATTCCAAATACTTCCATTTCAGATGGTACAATGTATTGAAACATCAACCTCTACTTACAGCTCACTCATATTCAACAGAACATCAAAAGATTTATTTAGTTTAGAGAAAATAATTAGTCATCATAGGCCATATTGTAGCAGAAATGTGAAATTTCTACCCGTAAAAAATGCAAGTCTACCCTTAATATTCCAAATACTGCCATTTCAGATGGTGATATGTATGGAAACATCAACCTCTACCTACAGCTAACTCATATTCAGCAGAATATCAAAGATCTATTTAGTTTAGAGAGAAAAAATTAGTCATCATTGGCCATATTGTAGCAGAAATGCCCATATTGTATCATTGCCCATATTGTAGCGGAAATGTGATATTTCTACCCGTAAAAAATGCAAGTCTACTCTTAATATTCCAAACACTGTCATTTCAGAAGGTGAAATCTATTGAAACACCAACCTCTACCTACAGCTCACTCATATTCAACAGAATATCAAAGATTTATTTAGTTTAGAGAAAATAATTAGTCATCATTGCCCATATTGTAGCAGAAATGTGATATTTCTACCCGTAAAAATGCAAGTCTACCCTTAATATTCCAAATACTGCAATTTCAGATGGTGAAATCTATTGAAACACAAATCTCTACCTACAGCTAATTCCTATTCAACAGGATAACAAAGATTTAATCAGTTCTGTGGGCACAAGGGGTTCTCATAGCACATATTATAGTTGAAATGTGATATTTGTATCCGAAAAAAGGCAAGTCAGGCATCTATATTTCAAATACTGCCATTTCAGAGGTTATATATATATTGAAACATAAATCTCTACCTACAGTACAGCTAACTCATATTCAACTGAATAACAAGGTTTTAATCAGTTCTGTGGGCACAATGGGTTCTCATCATCATCTTCAATTATGGCCACACTCTGTGAAGAGTATACTGTAACTCTCGATTTGGTTTGTGGTTGATTAGTTGTTTGTCACAGTTTGTTTTATTAGCTACATTATGTTATTTGTCATTTACTTGTCAGGATTTAATTGATCTCATTTATTAGTGAATTGCCTTAGAACAGGTAATTATAAATGTGATAAGTGGAGTTGAATTCAAGTTAAAATAACCATAAAGACTGCAGAGTATGCAACAAGCAATATGTGTTCTATTCTTTTTGGAATATGTCACTCTCACACTAAAGTAAGTAATGGTTACTGCTTTTATGTTTCAGCCCCTCGTTTGGAACGAAATTTCAAAGTTCCAGTATTGTTTATGCAAGCGCTTTTAAAGTTTCGAGGAAATGGCAATAACTATAAACGAATCCCTGCGTCTTTGTTGATTTTACAAGAGAATTATCAAATCACGGGCAAACATAAAGGAAATCACTATCCCATTCTCTGAAAAGGCCGGCCGCTTAGACAGCCCACAAGCAGATACCGGTATAACGCAACAGCGCTATATAGCTGTCTTTTACAGTTTATCGGGTAGTTTACACATCATTAACAAGAAAACCTGCAACGGACATTTTTATTTGGTACAGATGTAAAACAGCTAGTATCCGTAGAATTAAATCACATAAACAAATATATCAAGAATGATAGGGAAAAGTTAGCATCTTTACTTTTCTATGTGTTTCCTCGACCGTATACACACTGATCAATATATTCGTTTCTGCCCTCCAAAATCATTGTTTTATAAAAAATTAAAACAATAAGCTAATCGGAGATATATATATATATACATGTATATGTCTGGCGAAATGTTCATATCGCATAGATTCGTTTTGTTTTCTCAATTATAGGTTTCAATGTTTACATTCCGTGTGACTATAAAATAGACTTGCAAATTTTACGGCTTGCACTTTTTACAGCAGCAGCGTAAAATTTACAAGTCTGACCGGAAACCGGAACCGGAACTTGCAGATTTTACGGACTTGCATTTTTTACGCTACAACGTAATGACATTTGAATTATTGGTGTCATACACAGGTATTATGTCATGGCTCATTAAAATATTCCCCCGTTTCTGCTATTAATTTATACATTACAGTCATGTTTCCCAATGTACATGTATATGTTAATTAAAAGTACTAAACATTATTGCTCCCTCTTTTTCTTCTATCCTGCTTAAATACATGTTACGCAGCCATTTTACGCTTGCGTAAAACCTTGCTTGTTTGTATTTAAATGTTTTGTTGCGAATGACTGTGGGTGTGTAACATTTTTTAAAGTATTTTACACTTCTCATTATTGAAATCTAGGTCAGGATCAAATATTGGTCATGTCAGTTATGAAACTTGGTCATTATGTCAAATCATCACAGAAAAAGGTTTCTAACGCTCAAAAGACCACTTCTTACCTTTTCATATGCCCTTACATTAATAGTTTCACATGGTCTACTCTAATCATCTTGTTAGAGCCATAGTGGATCTTGTTTACATATGTAATGCTCCAGATAAAACGGTGTAAACCCCTTACAGTCAAAACTAAACATTACGAACTCGCTTAAGTCGAATTTACCCTTATTTCGAAGTTAAAACATAACATAGCCACGTTTTAACTCCGAAAAAAGAGTAAGTTTGACATAAATGAGTACGAATCATTGAAATTTAGCTGAAGAAATGCGGGTTAGCTCGACATTTCAGTATCGACATGTCAAAGTATTTCTTAAAGTGTTTGCTTCCTGCTTCAACCAAACCACATGTTTTGACCTCTCTGTGAAATGATTGCTTCAACATGATTTCATTAAGTAGTCACATTACAGGGTTTTGCATATTTATAAAAAATGTTCTTCAAATGTGCACCTTCTTTCATTTCATACAATACTATTAAACAAATATGTTCTTAATGGTTATATATATGCACCTGTATAATTGATATAAGCATGTTACATGAATATGCATGTATTCACAGACTCAGTTCTATTTGCACTACGATGCAAAGCTCACTATATCCTATTTCGGTGACAAAGTTAAAGGAAAAACAATTAAATCTTTCCATGAATAACTCCTAACTTAAATTTTCAGTCATGTTTCCGTCCTATATTTTTTATCCCCATAACAAATTCTGCTCCAAGTTTTATTCATGAGTCATGCTCATATACAATTACATGTTAATTGCCATGTTGTTAATTAGTTTATAGTTTGTTTTCCTTAAACAGTATAACATGCCTTATCCCACATCCTTCAATACCAACTTTGGACGACGGATAAAGCAGTGTGTCAGTTACAGCAGATGTCGCTTAAGTCCAACTGAACAGTATTCCTTTAGTTGAGTTCAGATAGCTTGAATTCGCTTAAGTCGAACTTACTCTTATTTCAAAGTTAACACGTGGTATAGCCACATTTTAACTTGCAAATAAGGGTAAGTTCGACTTCAGCGACTTCAAATTATCGAGATTCAACTGTATGATATTCAACATTTGGAACCGAACATCATTGTTGAATAAAGCAGGGTTTTTTTTATTAACCAGGTGTCGGATAAGCCAGGTTATACTGTACATGTATATATTGTGCTAATGATCACTAGACTTGCCAACTATTGTGTTCCTTTATTATGATAGTTATGTTATGTTTGACGAAAATAGAACACAGCTCCATATAATATATTTACAGATCATGTATCATATCGTATGTACGTACTACAAACAATTCTATAATCATTATAACTCCTAGTGTCAAATTTCAACTAGTCTAAGTAACATTCTAATTGTCACCACAGCTTTTGCATAGTTTTGAAACAATGTATTGCAACATTATTCATTGTGTAATTGGTTAAAAACAGTAGTTTGTATATCATCTCAAATTCAGATATTCAGTACCCCAAATACAAATTTGTAAGCCACTTATTTGCAAAAGTTATTGCTCCAAGCTTCAACCAACCTATATGTTTTCACCACTCAATAAAATCGCTGCTTTAGCATGATTTCATTGACAAGTCGTGGCCGAGTGGTTAGGGACACTGTGACTAACAATCACTCACATCCTCACCGCTGTGAGTTCTCGCCCGGTCTGGGCCAGTCCGAAATTTTCAAGTGGGAAAGCCTTCCAGCTGGCTTGCGGAAGGTCGGTGGTTCTACCCAATTGCTGATTTGTACATGAAAAGGTGTATAAAGGGCATCTGGGGTCTTCCTCCACCAGTATATAGCTGGACGTCGCGATATGACTGAAATGCTGTTAAAAGCGACGTTAAATCGAAATCAATCAATCATTGACAAGTCACATCATAGAGTTTTCATACTACCTTTTGGTCCGGTCCATGAGTCAAAAAGTATATTACCTAGTCAATAGCTACCAACATGAAACTTCTCATGAGTTTTAGGCCGTGCACAATTCCTTTGCTGCACTCTTGCAGCAACTGCGTACATGTTAGTAATTTGTAATTGTAGTATATACAGAATTATCAAGATATTAGCTTATAGTAAATTATTGTGTCGCATGCGTTTTGCAGAGGCGACATACTGGGTTAACTATCCGTCTTGCATCGTCGTCACCAAACAAATTCTGTCACATTTGTCTCAGGAACCACACAGGCCAGCCTCTTGGTATTTGGCTCAGAGTATTAGTATGGATAATTGTCACGAGTAAGTCAGTTTCGAATTTGCCACATGTCAACTTCCTGTTTGACGGAACTTAGAGTATTTTCGATATAGAAAAACAACCATGTCAAGACATGCTAAGAGTATATCTACTGGGACGATATAACAGGGGAAACACAAAACACGCCCTATCCTAAACCTACGTTTTGGACACTAGAGAGATTGAATGGGTTCTGTTAAGCACTGAAATACGGAAGGACACGACTTACAATATTGACAGGGACGATTCAGAGGATATATCTGCAATGCAAAAAGCTCTACGGCAAGCATTCCCAAAGTTTCCATGGAGTCAAGACATCATCACATATTCCGCTACACTGATCAATGGCGATAAGTTTGTACGAGATTAGTTTCCAATTGGAACAAAAAAGGTATAATATTATTCCTGTCCAATACTCCCGTTACGGCAGATATATATATGTCTCGGTTTTGTTTCTAATCGTAACCGATCGGCCTAACTATCACCACGGCGTCTTCTAAGGCGCAGGACAATGTCGGAAGTAATGTTTGGAGAAGACAGAACTATCAGACGGAGTAGCGTGCATACTGGACGGAGTAGCGTGCATACTGGAACTACGACGCTTACGAGACTCATCTCCATCTGGCCTTCAATATCTTGTAACAGTACATTAGAGTGTCTGGGATGGTAATCTCCATTCTCAAGATGAAATAAAAGCAACATTAAACTATGCCATTTAAATGTTGACTGGTTGAAAAGAGGTTTAGACAGTCGGTGTGTCTTTAACATAACAAAATGAAATGATTCCATAACATTTGCTGTGTAAATGAACCCCACATTAATCATACTGTCAATGTAGATATAGAAGTGGCAACAGTTCAATAGGGTATCCAGGATATTATTGTCATTCTGAACATGAAAATATATTTAAAAAACAACGACATTAAACTATGCTCTTTAAATGTTCATAGGTTAAGAAAATTAGACTACCGTGATTTCTTTAACTTAACTGAAATGATTATGACATGTTCTGTGTAATGAAACGTACATTGATAATACTGTCATTAGATATATAAGTTGTTTTTCTTTTTTACTAACATAAGAAAACAGACATATGGAAGATAATAAGAAACATCGCTATGTACATTCGAAAATAGCTTACTCCCCAAATTACTGTCCTTGAAAATAAATCTGAATATACTCGTATATACAGTGTGTCAAATTCAATGTAAAAGTACTCTTAAGCGACACATGTGACCAAACGCTATTGGTAATATCTACTTGTCATTCGAAAATTTACATCGTTAAGATTGAAAACGAAATTTCAGAAAAAAACATGCCCTCAATACAAGTATGTTACTCTAGGTTGTGATACAAATTGAAGAAAATGTCAAATCTGTGGTGTAAACTTGTGTATTTGATCTACACGTTGGGAATATGTTTAAAATTGACCATGACGCATGTGCTTTTTCTTTTGACATTTGTTTTCTATAGCATGTCCATACACCTCGGAAGGTCTTAGATCCATTCGGTCTAAGATAATTCGATATCTGCAGATACAACAACAATTTTATTGCGAATGGTAGAGTACTTAAAGATAAGAATATAGGCACTTTCAATTTAAGAGATCGGTGATTGATAATGCGATCGCAACCGCAGAAAGCCTTCAATAGAAAACCTTCAATATTATTTCTAATTTCGAAGTACAGTTGAACTTGAATTTCGAACTTCAAGGGACCATACAATTTACTTCGATATAACAGACGTTCGAACCATCCGATTTTAATCTGGATAATTTCTCAAATTCACAGCTTTATGCAGGTCTGAAATAATGCAGAACGCTCCTGTAAGGGCTTTCAACATTACTTTTGACAAACATTCAGCTGTGAAATGTGTTTGTAGATATGCATATAAATGATGCATTTTTACTTTAGTTATACAAAAGTTTGATTTCGAGATATCGAAGTTCAACTGTATAAGAAGCGTAAGCTATTTCATCAGAGGCGGCACAGAGCGATGTGCTTTGGTGTTTAAGCATCGCCAAGAACCCATCTTTGAAATTTCTATCAAGTCTATATAGATACTAGATACGTCCCAGTTACCAGTTAACTAATAGTTGAATAATTTATTTTACTAATTTTACCAATCTTGCCTAAATGTAGACAATTGAATATGTCATATGTCAAATATCATATGTATTTTCTGCCATTGCAGACAACGCGTCCCCTGTAATACTAGTACAATTCATACTCCACATTTCGGATAACTAGCCTTGTGTTTTCCCCAAGTATCACCATAGACGAGAAGATGTAATCTCGACAGAATAGATTCTGGGAAACGTCTATCAGCTGATAGCTAGTCAAACTCAAGTGCACAGGCACTATAAAAGAACAATGGCATTGTCCATTAATAACCATAAACATTCTATTCAATTTAAACTTAAGCTTACAATCATTAACAGTAAAACTCCAATATGATACTGGTAGTTCCTGAAAAATCTAAAAGCCAAAAGCAAATCACAGTACTGAGATGACTGAAGACGGGATCAAGGTGTTTGACTTTTTATGAAAATAGAAGAAACAAAACTCAAGTTTGGATCAGTGCTTACTTTCTTTAAATAATTGTTAGCATTGTGTTCGAAGGTAAGACAATCAAAATGAACATGATGACTCTAAATCGTTTACCTGCTACTATATGAAAAGCTTGCAATGCAGTAAGGTATTGTTGTTGTATGAAACTACTTCCGAGAAATGTGACAGATGTTTAAGTCAGAATTAGTTGAGTAAAAGTATGTAGAAGTAAAACCAGTGGTTTACGGTAAAACCTTTCTTAAATCATTCCCTCCTAGACTATTTTAGACCCAACCTTTTTAGCTCACCATAGCACAAAGTGCTCAGGTTGAGCTTTTGTGATCACCTGATGTCCGTCGTCCGTCGGCGTGCGTTGTCCGTCGTCCGTCGTCAACAATTTGAACCTTTAAAAATATTCTCCTCTGAATCTACAGTGTTTTCAGCTTTCATCTTTGGCACATAGCATCATCTGCAGGTCCTCTACAAAAGTTATATAAATTATGTGCCTTTGGGTCAAAATTGGCTCCGCCCCAGGGGTGCATTGTTTTCTATAGAAACATATAGTGAAAACTTTGAAAATTTTCTCCTCTGAAACTAGAAGTTTCTCAGCTTTTATATTTGGCACATAGTATTATATTCAGGTCCTCTGCAAAAGTTATATAAATTTTGCCCCTGGCGTCAAAATTTGCCCCGCCCCAGGGGTAGCCAGTTTTCAATAGAAACATATAGGGAACATTTTGAAATTCTTCTCCTCTGAAACTGGAAGGTTCTCAACTTTCATAGTTGGCACATAGCATCCTGTTCAGGTCCTCTACAAAATTATATAGATTATGCCCATGTGATCAAAATTGGCTACACCCCAGGGGTGGACAGTTTCTAGTAAATTTATAACAGGCTGTGCTTTTAAGCATCTTATCTTTACTAGTCAGTTTATTGGAGAGGCCATAAGGTCAAGCATTGGAGAGGGAATAACCAGTGGCTATTTTAGTGTACCTGTATTGCTGTTGTGTAAATGATCAAGCTAGTGATGATAGTGGGTCTGTCTAATATGTGGTCATAACCCTTTCCCTGTTCTATGTTTATTATTAATTTGAATGCCTACTGCATATTCATGAACAAAATAATTAAAATTAAGTATTGAAGGTGGAACATTGTAGCCATTTTAGAAGTAAAGAAACAGATTTATCAAATTCCATCAGCAAACTTTCATATTCTGGGTCTACTCTGTTTGCAAATGCATGAAAAGGGGTTTATATGAGCGAATGGGTTAACAGCGTCATTATCTCAACGCTTTTCCCCCTCGGGGTGCCTTGTTTTATATAGAAACATATTGTGAAAACTTTGAAAATCTTCTCCTGACACTGGAAAGTTTTTATATTTCATATTTGACACATACGCATCATCTTGAAGTCCTCCGCACAAGTTAAATAAAGTATGCCCCTGGGATCAAATTTTAAATGAGGTCCGCCATAGGGATGACCAGTTTTCTACAGAAACATAGAACTTTGCAAATCTTCTCCTCTGATTGTCTGTCGAGCAATATCAGGGCCATCATGACCCTCTTGTTTAATTAATCTACCGAAAAGGAGCATTAACTATAGAAAAGGAGAATATTAGAATAATTATTGTGTAATGTTGAAAGCATGGTGATAAATAGAGCTTTGCAACTATGGAGCAAAATTAATTCTCTATTTATCACAAAGGTTTCAATAAATGAGTTTTACAGAGGCGCAAACAGGCGTCTGTCAGATAGAATGGGTTAAGTGACAACCAACATGCATTAAACACCCACCTGCTTTTGAGTACACGTGTTTATTCATTAAGTACTGGCGACTGTGTGATAATCTTTGTAAACAATTTGGATCCAGATGAGATGCCGAGTAACTCAGCGTTGCATCAGGATCTAAACTATTTAATACCGCTACTATTATTATATTTACATGTTGTTAAACAGTTTTGTCTATCACCTCGATTTGATGATCGAGTGTTTTGTTTTATTTACAAAGGTCTGAAGATTATTACTAGTGTGTTGAAACTGCATTATAGCATTCTACAAAACTGTACTTTATCCCATTTCAAATTTTCATTATAACTTATTTTCATTTACAGCCCTTTTTGTTATATTGTAAAGGTCATGTCGCAGCTTATTTCCGCTTTACATCACGCGATATTTCATAATTAAATTTTAACCGCACATTTACTTTCTCATTTACATTAAAATATATGGTGACATTATTCACCTTTAAATTGTTTCATTTAACCTTTAGCCTGCTTGGCAATCGTTTATTGGTAGGAAATGTCATATACTTATCACATATGATTTATCTTGCATTTCTTTTCAACGGCGCATCAAGCAGTTTGGACTCTGATGAGATACCGAGTTATTCGGCGTCGAAACTGGTTCCAAAAGTTTTGCATATGTGATAACTCATCCGCCCACAACAGTCTAAATGTTATGCTTGATATGTCAAAGCGGGATTCATACTATTCTTTGAAAAAGCTTAAACGTGTCAATACTAAACATTGTTTCATTGTTGAACAGTTTACTATCAAAGTAACTCCGGTAACAGTCGCATTCCATCAGACAGTAAGACCGCTTCATGTGAACGGCACATGTAAATTTGTTTCAAAACTGAAGTTTGTCATTGTGACACTCGGACGAATACCAATAAACTGGAAGTATTGCTTAATTATTAAGAAACGCTTACTTTTCTAAACAGTAACATACCTGTTTCGGGATGGTATAATGCAGTTTCACCCTTTAGAACCTGGTTGTAAATAAATTTACTACTATGTTATCAAACTTTCTTACTTACAGTGATGCAATTATTTATTAATTTTGTTGATAAAAACTACGATTTTGCAGAATATATATGTTTTATAAACATATTCTTAAACCAACAAAGGGTACATTATTCCTATACAGTATATTGGGCCCCAAACGTCCAAAGAGTTGGGTCCCAAATGTCCAAGGAAATGGGTCCAAAACGACCAATGACCTACATTTTGGGATTGGATCCGAAACGACTTGGGTCCGAAACGACCTGACACCATTAAGACTTTTGGTAATGGTCTTATGAATTATGACCAAAATAGGGTACTTAAGTAACAATGTTCAGCAGAAGCTATTTAACTGATTATATACAACCAATATTCAATAATATGATGTAATTTGGTGACACAATATCAAAAATTAGACACCAACTCGTTTGAGATCACGGACCGGCCGGTGCATCTTAATACCCACAAACGACCAGAAACGTCCGGAGACATTACCAAATGTCCTCAAACGAGTTAAAGCTATACTGTAGTACCATTTATACGTATATATTACTATCCCAAACAGTGTATTTATGTATTACGATACAAAAAGTTAACTCGTTTGGTTATGTTTCAGTCACGTGATCAACAGAACGCCGTTAGCGTTTTATCGGAGCCTTTTTAACGAATAAATTCTAGTTTCCTTTTCAATTATAGTCTGGATTTTAATCGATGAACTTTTCTGACCTAAACACATATATCTTAAATCTTATACACATCACTTTAATGCATTCATTTATTATTTGTCTTTATTTATTAGATAGAATTTACTTTCTTTAAACTAGTCCTTGCTACACGTTGCAGAACAGTAATAGGCAAAACTTGCCACTGTCCCTCGCCCATAGCACAAATCGAAAACACATTCTATAGGATCGCCCCCGAAGGGCGATCAATGATTCTACAATTTCTGCCACGTTAAACTATTCCCATGAGCATAATGTCATTATAAAAATATAACCAACTGATATTACCAATGTCAGTATTTATCACCAAAAGGTTAATAATAGTATAGATGTAACTAAGCATGCCAATTATGGTATATTAGCTTGTGTCCCATATTCAAAGTTTTTTGTTGCATTTACAGTGCATCCTTGTATAAGTGACGTAGATGTATTATGACATGTCAAGCATGACTTTCTCAATTTGTTAGCTCAGACCCCGATGTCATAAAACGTTTTGCTTGAGTCTGAGTTCAGTCTGAAGCATCTCATTAGTATTTGGCATTGGCCGACTAATTACATGTTTGACATTATCACTAGAGAGAGGTAGGTAGGTAGGTAAGTAGGTAGACAGGAGTAGGTAGGTTGACAGATAGGTGGGTGGGTAGGTAGGTAGGTATATATATTTGTAGATATAATAACAGAAAGACAGGGCAATAGACAGACAGACACACGGACGGACAGACAGACGGACAGAAAGTCAGACATACAGGCAGATAGATAGATAGATAGACAGTCAGATAGATAGATAGATAGATAGATAGATAGATAGATAGATAGATAGATAGATAGATAGATAGATAGATAGATAGATAGATAGGCCAGCACAAATTAGTACATACTTTACATGTGAATACAGTCACAGCGTATCTATAACAAGAACTTGTTTTGTGATCTGGTTTTAAAAGAAATCTCAAGGGATCTTTGACATATTAATTGTGCTTTGAACGACTACACGTTGCTTTGTACTTTTTCCCTGGTGATAGCTGTCACAAACTGCTGAATAGTGACATACTGCTGTATGCAAAAACAAATATGATCACATACAGAGGTAATACAATTTCTGAATCGGAGTATGAGTTCATTCTCAAGTATACGACTGGTCCAAATTTAACGAGCAAGCTAAAGTATTGTCCTCGGTGTTGGTATCGCCAATTGGGATGACGATGCTAGCTAATCGGATACATCCTTGATGTCAAGTCCTAGGGAACTGAAGGGACATATCAGCAGGATGTCGAATCGGAAGAAGTGTCCTCTATTTAAGGCCATGCAGAGGAAGAGCGTACAGGCACAGAGCCTTACGCAGTTTTGTAGAAACAAGGGAGCTGCATCGGGGGTAGAGGAGGCATGTCATTCCTCAAGATGCTACTTGTATCGTTCGATGGCAAAACATTTGTTTGAGTTTGACGCCACAGATAGATCTTTGTTAGAGCCTTCTTTGCAAACTGTCATTGACAGGGAAAGTACAAAAATGAGTCATACAGGAAACACCACATACAGAACAAACAGTCGCCCGAACAGCAACACAAGGAATCAGCAAATGTGCATAACTATAAAAAACATCAAGAGACGCACAAAGACAAAACAAACATACAATAGGGGGAAAATGGAAGTACCGCCTTGGAACGGTCAGTGACAAAAGTCACTCGGGGGTTAAACCGGTTTATGGGCGCCAAACCTCACATTTATTCCATCCCGACCCTAAAAGACAAACAGTGTAAATAAACATATCCCCTCTCCGACTCATCTACAACAACCGCGATGGCAAATACAGTGGTAAAGTGCATGCATAACGAAAACATTTAAGTGAACAAACTGTATCCACCTATCGCTGGTGTACTCAATGATTGAGCTGCAAACAGAGTAACTGTAGAAAAGTAATAAAGCGTACGACAAAAACGAAATCGTACAGATATCCGACGTCCTCCTTCCGTTTCTGGATTTAAGAGGTCGCTTTCATAGAGTACTAAACCTTTCTTGTCGGCGTACATGCAAAGAGGCCAGCGTGATTG
Source organism: Azorinus chamasolen (assembly GCA_963576725.1). Lineage (NCBI taxonomy): Eukaryota > Metazoa > Mollusca > Bivalvia > Cardiida > Solecurtidae > Azorinus > Azorinus chamasolen. The sequence continues at coordinate 61,367,891 of OY755240.1, read as the reverse complement.
CCAACTGTAAAAGGGTTGACAACCAAATATGCAGTATGTTGTAGTACTATAGGATCATATCCCTTTTTAACATATTTGATGAACAAAGTGAGAAAATGGGTATGTCCAATAATTTTACGAAGTTTGTAAATCACATCACCATAAAATTCAGGATATGAAATACCGTGTCGCAGAAGTGCCTTGAGATTACATTGGTACTTGCCAATAAGTGAGAGATTTCGATAGTAAAACTTAGAGAAAGTTTTTCTTAGTTTATGGTATCTATATCCTTGCTTAAGCAGCTTTTCAGTTAAAGGTCGATCCTGTCTTCTGCAAGACAGATAATGACGTTTTGTACCCATAGCAGAAGGAGATAGGACTTTATTGAAACACCAGCCGCCCAACAGAAAGTCATGAGGGAATAGAACCGTGAAATCGATAGGCAGGCAGCACAGCTTGAGACAAAACTGCCAAATCCCTTGAAAAGCAGATAAGTCAACTGGCAGCTCACTTTGAAACTGTTGGTATATCTGTAACCGATATGCAAGAGTACATCCGGGGGGGGGGGGGCTTAATTAGATTTACCAATTTGGACATAGACTTTGGTCTCTCAAAAATTATCAACAGGAACATTCTGGCTATCACTTGCTGATTTGACCACTGTCATCCTGTTGCCAAAGTGCAGAAGAGAGGTTTCCCTGAGATTATTATGAATTTTCGAATCGAAGATTCTGTGAAGAAAGCCAGAGCAGCAATACAGCAAATATATATGTTAATGAGAATCTAACGAAAACACATTACTGATTGACGAAAGTGCTGCTGTCCATTATGAAGGCCCAAGAATCCACAACTGCTGAACGTCTTTAAACGTAAAAAGCTGTTGACTGAGACAGATCTAGATATACTTAATATTTTATGTGTTATTCGATAAGTTAAGTAAAAACTGTCTCAGAAACGCCCGTTTCTTGTGTGTAGCATGTTTTGTCCATGTCTACAAGAAAAATGTAGTTCATATTGTATGTCATTGAAACCGGACCCTTAATAATGTTGTAATAGCTTGTGGTTAAGTTCCATTTCAATGTATTTGGGGGAATGGAATACATCTAAACCAACGATTATGAGTACATGTATTTGTACAAATTAAACGCTCTTTTCTGCGACAGATGTCAATTATCGTATTTAAACACAATACCAGAGGTAGATATGGCTAAAAGTTGTTAAGGCCAGTCACAGAATATATGTGGGTGTCTTCAAAACTGGTATTTGCTTAATTGCAGACTGAAAGTAATCAAGAAAGCTCCTATGGGAACTTTGGTTCTGTATTAAGCTGCCACCTTCCTTTACGATTAAGTTTGGTATTACTTGTTTCAGGACTGTTTCCTTCAAACAAAGCTTTTCGCCCCCACCCCAATCTGGATCCAAACTGTTTGAAACTGCAAGTCAGATTACGCTTAGCACGCGAAGGGATTTATAATTTATTATATTTATCAAAACAGATACTTACATGACATTTAACCCTTCGCTGGCTAATCGCGTCAATATACCAACCTGTAAATTGTGAAGACCCAGATGAGACAGCCCCTGCAGGAGCTGTCTCATCAGGGTCTGCACTATTTACAAGTTGATTGTGCAACCAGTGCACTCCTCAGCAGTGGTTGCACAGCGCAATACTTGTACACAGTGAAGAGATATGTAATTATACAACAGGGCATGGGTAAAGAAGGGGGGGAATGTATTTTAAAATTCAGCAAGCGAAGGGTTAATTTATACTTGACTAGTCTATAATGTCAAACATGTTCAGGCGCATAAATAAGAGTGCCTTTCATTTTGTTAGTTTTGATACAAACACTGAGGATAATCTATTCATACATGTTATTGGTTTATCCAGAAGAACTGGTGCGAATCACTTGTATAATATCAAAAAGATTCCTATGAAATATTTGGAATATAATAAAAGTACAAAAATGAGTCATGCAGGAAACATCACATACAGAACAAACAGTCGCCCGAACAGCAACACAAGGAAACAGCAAATGTACATAACTATAAAAACAACAAGAGACGCACAAAGACAAAACAAACATGCAATAGGGGGAAGATGGAAGTACCGCCTTGGAACGGTCAGTGACCAAAGTCACTGGGGGGTTAAACCGGTTTATGGGCGCCCAACCTCACACTTATTCCATCCCCACCCTAAAAGACAAACAGTGTAAATAAACGTTAAATGTTCTAAACCCTTTCTAGTCATGCAAATGTCATACCTCTAAGTGATGGGCTTGTTTATGTTAGAACTTCAAGTCAGTAATTCTTGATTAATCTATTACCTGATGGAAATGCATTTTGCTACATTTACGTACAAAGTAGACCCATATCAGGCGGCTCCTTTAGACACCGTCTGATCAAGGTCTTTTCATGTTTCATTTGTTTCTATACCTTCTGAAATGACCCAACATTTCCTTTATTGATTTGACATTATAAACATCCGTTAATGATAGATCATGAAGTCATGAATGCTGGTGAAAATATGTATGAGGTAAGAGGATAATATTCCAACACACGGTTGTAAACAATAAATTGTATCTGTTATGTATCAGAACTAGGGATTCACGACATTAAATGACATATATGCATTATTATAGTTTATATGATATTATATTAACCAAACGATCCTGAAAGACAACCCATCCTGTAAGACATGTTCATTTCACATAAATATCATGGCAAGCTCCCGTCCAATACTATCGCTGCTGCAGGTACGAGAAGTAATGATAGTCTATCCAAAATATATGTATTAGATTGACGTATCACTAAGCAAGATTGCATGTCCTACGAAAGTTCCCTGTTGTAGATTGGTACACCACTAACCTCAATGCTACATGTCATACGAAGGTTTCATGTGTTCTACTGACACGTCACTAATCCAGATTAAATATGCTACGAAGTTTCAACGCATTAGATTCCCCCAACTCAAATCAAGCTTACATTATGCTACGAAGTTTTCACATTCTTCTTTGTCACATCAGTAGCTCGCGCTAGTCATTCGATAGTTCTGTGTTTCACATTGCTACAACAGTAATCCACGCTGCATGTATTGCGAAGGTTCCATGTATCAGACTGCCCTAACCTAAAACAAGATTGCATGCTCTACGATCAGTCCATAGTTATATTGACACCACACTAATGAACGTTATTATGTATTACAAAGGTTGGCTGTTTTGTATATGGACACATAACTAATCCACGATAGTATGTCTTATGAATGTTTCTGTTTAAAATTGACACATCACTAATCAAGGCTATCATTTACTTCGAATGTTTCATGTTTAACCCTTTCGCTGCCAAACTCTGTCGTCTGCTAACTTTGTCGTCTGCTATAAATTTTCATTTTTGTTATTTTTTTCATTTTTGTTTCAAAAACATATTAACAGTAACAAACAGTTTGGATCACTGAGTTACTCGGCGTCTCATCTGGATCCAATCTGTTTGCATGTGATATCATAGACCCGTCATTGTGGCACGGAAGGGGTTAAGATTGACAAACCACTAATTAAGATTACATGTCATACGACAGTTCTCTGTTTTAGACTGAAATAACAGTAAACAGCGATCTGTGTATTTTGGATGTTCCATGTTTTAAAATGAAACAACACTAATTAGCGCTACATGTCCAGTGAAGTGTCCAAAGATTGACACAACACTGATCATGAATGCATGTCCTACGAAGTTCCCATGTATTACATTGACACATAATTAGGAAGCGTTGTATGTCCTACCAAGGACCCACGTTTAGATTGACACAACACTAATCAACGTTATTGTTCCTTCGAAGTTTCAATGTATTACATTGTCCCATCACAAATCAATAGTGCGAGTCCTACACATCACTAATCAACATTGTATACATGTCCTACTAAGGTTACATGTTTTACACTTGACTGATACTGTTCTACGAAGAGTTCCTATATTTGTTACTAATCAAAACTGTATGTTCTATGAAGGATCCCTGTTTTGACTGATAAATCACTAATCGTTCCATATTTCAGGTTGACCTTATAGATCAATGCTGTATGTCCTACGAATGATCCATATTTCAGATTGTCACACCTCTTATCAATGCTGTTTGTCTCACGACGAATCCATGTTTCAGATTTACACATCATTTACCATGGATGTATGTGTTACGAATGATTTATGCTTCAGATTGACACAGAAATAAAACATATTTCATGTTCTAAGAAGAGGAATGTATTTTACACATCACTGCATGTCCTTCGAAGTTTCAATTATAACATTGTCACACTCTTAATAATGTTGGATGTTCTGCAAAGATTCCCTGTGTTATATTGACACACCACTAATCACGATTGCACGTCACAGGATGGGTCATCGTGTTAGACTGACATATCACTTATCAACATAGTATGTCTACGAATGCTCCATGATTTACATTGGCACATCACCAATCAAGATTGCATGGCCCTATGTGGTTCCATGTCTTATACTGACACATCATTGATGAACAATGCATATCCTACGAAGGTTCCATCTTTAGATCGTTCCAATACTAATCCAAATTGTGTTTCTTAGGATGGCTTTGTGTTTTAGATCGACACATCACTAATAAACGATGCAAGTCCTATGAAAGTTCACTGTTTAAGAATGACAAAACATTAATCATCTCGTTCATGTCCCATGAATGTTTCTTGTATTACATTTCCAAGGAATTATCGAGATTTCATGTCCTAGAATAGTTCCGTTTTTTTAGTATCACAACACAAATCAAAGTTCTTCATGAAAATCAGGTTCATTGTCCTAGGCGTACACAAAACTCGTCAAGATTGCATGTCACCTAATTATTTAAATACGTTATCCGTTAATGTTACAACGATGCGCCTTTTTAAGTATTTACAAAAAAGAGTAGGCCAATATCAGCATGCTTCTCTTGGGGCCATCTGGTAAATTTCTGTTATGTTTACTTAAGGAATGATAAAGGTCTGATTCTTCAGTTTCTGCAATGGCAAAAGTTTCCTGCACATTTGAGCCACTACAAAAAGTCAGAATATTAATATTATTATTTTGTACATGAATATTCATGGAATAAAGGGTTAATCATGATTTAAGTCTACATTCCTTCACATAGTATACCAAACCATCCATGAAGTGGTACAATAAAAAGACTGATAACGATTCATGTAACTGACGGGAAATGCTTTATCCAGATCACTCAGCAGCAAATTGATGTCTCAACTGATACCATCTGTTTTACTTAACCCTTTACCTCTTCCATGTTTATTTCAAACTTTGATACATATTGAATATTCATGGACAAAGTAGTTATAACGAAACATGAAAGGTAGAAAATAGTAGCCATTGTAGAAAGTAAAGAAAAGGATATTTCCAATTCCATTAGCAAACAGAGCAGACCCTGATCAGACCCTGATCAGCCGGCTCCCCTTCCCTGTTCTATGTTTATTCCGAATTTCAATACCTACTGAAGATTCATGGAAAAATAGCTATAATGAAATATGGAAGGGGGAACATTGTAGACATTTTAGAAAACAAAGAAACAGATATATCAAATTATATTAGCAAACAGAGCAGACCCTGATCAGACGGCCCCTATAGGAGCCGTCTGATCTTGGTCTACTCTGTTTGCAAATGCGTGAAAACACGTTTATATGAGGGAAAGGGTTAAATGTATGGGATAACGTTTGTCTCACTCACGAATGCCTCCAATGGAGAGACCTTAATTACCTTTGCTAACAGTTTGAATCCAGATGAGACACGGAGTAAGTCAGTGTCTCATTATGAAGCAAACTGATTAATGATATGGTTATCTCTTGAAAGAAAATGGAAGAACATTAAACACTGAAAATTGTAGCGGATTACTAAATGTAGCAGAATACATTACATGGCAGATAATTGCTAAATTCAGAAGATCGAAACAATTTACAAGAGGGTGGTCAGAAACCATATAACTGTTTGTAATTCATGAATGAGTTCAGGAAGCTATCCACATCGCGTGACAGTCATCTACGACGAGGGGCCGATAAATTGTCAGGGGCCTACGGACTTTTTTCGGCACTCATCCGCGCAGTGGCGGAAACAGCCGATGACTTTAGAGAAGTCAGTGCTCTGATGATGGATATTGTTGCCACTTGTCTTAACCCTTCTCGTGCTGAATTTTAAAATGCATTTCTCCTTTTTTACCCATGCCCTGTTGTATAATTACATATATCTTCACTGTGTACAGGTATCTCGCTGTGAAATCACTGCTGTGGAGTGCACTGGTTGCACAATCAACTTGTAAATAGTGCAGACCCTGATGAGACAGCTCCTGCAGGAGCTGTCTCATCTGGGTCTTCACTATGTACAGATGGGTAAATTGACGTGAATAGCAAGCGAAGGGTTAAAGATCAATAATGATAAGTAGTTTAGTATTCGAGTAATCCAGTTTTTCCTGTACTGTTTTATGACTGATTAGATGACGTGTTTGAAACCTGGCAGACAACACAATGGTTCTCTTGACAATATGCAGCATAATCAGTTGATTCGTTTCATTTTATATTCAAAGCTTTGCTGCCAAGTGCTCTACTTTTCGTGCCCATGGACATCATTAACACTTTGAAAACAGAATTTTGAAAGTGCAATTATACACCATATTTTAACAACGGGGTCATTTCATTAACGGAGGGAATTTTTTGCGAGGAATGTTTTAATGACAAACGGTGCAGACCCTGGTCAGAGAGTTCCTCTAGGAGCCTTCTGATCTGGGTCTACAATGTTTGCAAATATTAGTAGACTCTTATCCCGCATCCAGAGGGCTAACACTTTCACTGCCAAATTTTGTCGTCTGCAGACTTTGTCGTCTGCTACAATTTTGAGTTTTCATTTTTTCTTTATTTTGTTTCATAAAATAGTAACAGTAACAAGCAGTTCAGATCATGAAGAGACACTCGTCTATTCGGCGCCTCATCTGGATCCAAACTGTTTGCATAGGTAATGGCAGGTGTGACAATGCCAGCGAAAGATTAGCCATTAGGTGAATGTTTCAGGTGCTAAACCGCAAACGTGATTATATTTACCTAATGGGGTTAATTGTCTATACAGCGAAAACAATAGCTTGTCTTTATTGCATTTTTGACATTTTAGTTCCTGCATAATATATGACATGTCATACCACTGCTTGTCAATACTCTAATCGAGGGAAATGTCATGCAAATCTACATTGCGTGATGATTGTATGTAGTTAATATTTCATACTAATATGTTTTGTATGGACATGGTATAACAATATACTGTAAAACCTCTCTATAACGGCCACTAAATTGTGTTAATTAGATGGTATTTAGGGTATGTGGCTGCTTTAAGCTAGGTGAAAGTAAAACAGAACGCTCCTATAGGAGCGTTCTGTTTTACTTTAACCTTGCTTTAAGCAGCCACCCGCCTTTAACACAAAATACTTGATGTACTCTAGTGGCCGTTATAGAGAGGTTTTACTGTTCTTCATAATATGTCCGGGAACATATATCATCAAACTAATAGATATATTATAAACTGTCATTCTAAAATAGATTTGGAAAACGAAAACCATATAATATGTACTTCAACTATACGATAATGTGATAATGTTATTACATTTGTACTACAAATTCACATATATTGCACATTACTGGCGCATTGTAAATAATTGCCAATTACCATCAATTTGCTTTCGAACGAACAATATATGTGACTTAATAGGTCATGCAAAGCGACTGTGATGTAAGAGATGACAACAATGAAAGACATTTATTTCCAGACTTCACAGTTAGAAAACTATTTATTGAGCAAACAGAACCATATAATTAGAGCAACCGATGTACTCTGGGAGCCAATGGGGTCTACCGTGCACCCCTTCCCCTAGACTTTTTTCATGGGTATCAAAATGTTCAGAAAAGTCTCCTGAATCAGAATCGCGAATGTATTCAAGTTTAAATTATTTTGGGCTATGTGTATTTTAACCGTCTCCATGGCAACCTCCCAGTTTTCGTAATCATGACCCATACCATAAAATTTCGCCCATATCACAGCCAGTTTTTGTCCCAAACCTATAAAACTGGTACCCAATGGAAGATAAGACGTAATTTCCAACGTGTTTGTTTAAATTACCTTATTTGCATACTCATGAATATTAATGAGAACATTAAAAATTGCAAAGAAAAGGATAGAAATAACGTAAACATTTCATTTTTTATCCTAAAAATGTCAGAATATAACTTCAAATGCAGTTTAACATAATGACAAAAAACAAAAGGAACAAAATATCCAATTAGAGGACCAAAGCAATAATTTTAAGTACCGTTTTCACCGTTTCCATGGCAACACCCCAGTTTTCGTAACGATGGCCCGTGCCTGCAAAATCATGCATATAACAGCCAGTTTTTGTCCTAAACCTATAAAACTGGTACCAAATCGGAGATAGGACATTGTGCTTTTATTTCCAGTTTGTTTGTTTTACATTACCTTATTTGTATACTCATGAATATTAATGAGAATATCAAAAATCAAAAATAGTAAAAACAATATAGAAATAACGTAAATAATGTAAACTATTCACTTTTTATGCTACAAATATCAGAAAACAACCTCAAATGCATTTTAACATGATGACAAAATCCTCAGAAAACAAAATATCAAATTTGAGGATCAAAAGTTTAACTCTAAGTAACGTTTTAACTGTTTCCATAGCAACCATTCATTTCACTCTGTTCGCACATATTTTGTTAGTCGACACCTACCTGCAAACATCTTCCATATCACAGACATTTTTGTGCTAACTGTATAAAACTGGTACCGAATAAAAGTTAAGACCTTGTGCTTTTGTTTAAAGGGTATACTTAGGAATTACCTTATTTGCATACACATGAATATTAATGAGAATAATTAAAAAATAGCAAACAAATACAGAAATAACATAAACCTCTCAATTTTTATCCTACCAATATCAGGAAACAACTTCAAATGTAGTTTAAATTAATGACAAAATACTCAGGAAGCAAATTATCTAAATTGATACCCAAACAATGAAGTGTAAGTAACATTGTAACGGTTTTCATGGTAACGCATCCTTTCACAATTTTTGGAAATTTGACATATACCTGTAATACTCCACTAGATCTCAGTTATTTTTGATGAATCATAAAATCAATTGTTACAAACATAGATATGAGGCATTGCTTTAATAGTAAATATTACTTTTCTGATATATACTAATGTGCATATGTATGAATATTTATGAGAACAGTAATAGATGTTGAAATTTTCGACAGACGCCAGTCTTTCTCTTATAAAGCAAACAGAAATGCAAAAATAAAGAGTGGTCACAACATAGGTTTAGGTTGAGAAATAAAGAAGCTATTCTTGAAAGTGTTTGTTCTGACGCATCTTACCTCGGCATATTATGGTTCTATACGGTTTGCCTATGAGCCTTTTAACCTTTGTTGGTAGAACATACCATCGATTTTAATTGTTACAGTTAATTTATCTTGCATTTCTTTCCAACAGCACGGTCAGATATCAAACAATTTGGACCCTGATGAGACTCCGAGTTACTCGGTGTCTCATCTGGATCCAAACTGTTTGCATAGGTAATCACTCATCCGCCCATAGCAGGCTAAAGGTTATAGAGACACTACGCATAACTTTTTAACACTGAATAGTCCATCAGTATTTAACTAATGAGTCTACTCCGTATGAAAGGTTTAACCCATTCCCTCATAGGCTATTTTTATACCCAACCGCTTTGAATAAATCTACCGAAAAGGAGCATTAACTAGAGAAAAGGAACATTTTAGAATTTTGTAGTTTGAAACCACTGTGATAAATAGCGCATTTGCTCCTATAGGAGCAAATGCTCTATTTATCACAATGGTTTCAACATGTGACTTTTGTTGAGGCGTCATAATGCGTCAATATGAAGGAAGGATTCTGAATGGCAAACAGTACAGACCCTTTTCAAAAGACTCCCCCAGAAACCCTCCATATTGTACTCGCTATAAGGTCGCTATAAGGTCATTCTACTGCACCCGCGAGATCAACTGTCATTTCAATATAGAGCTATGTTTAGTCTTTGTAAACAGGAGTATTAGCAAATAGTGTCGACCCGGATATAAAGATGGCCCAAATGAGCCTCCATAGTGTCGACCTGGATATAAAGATGTCCCGAATGAACTTTCATTTAGGATCTTATATGGAGGTAGTAGTTTATCAAGTTATAACACGAGCTTCAATGAAATCACAAAGTTCAATAGCAATAACAATATGACAAAAATGCCTTTTCTTTTTTTTCAGATGAAACAAATCAAACAAATAGTTCAAGTTGAACAATTAAACGATGCAATTGTAACATTGAGTATTATTATTGAGTATTACTTTGCAACAAACTTTGTTCAGAAATTAAACCTTTATTGCATAAATACGATTTTTCTACGCCTTTGCAACAGCATAGGCCAATATCAAATGGGTCCTGAAAGAACCCTCTGACCAGGGTCTGCTCTTTTTTCTTACAACATAATATAGATCAAATTATGAACTTTCTGTATTAATTAAATACATTTGCGTTCATGTGTTATTTTAACCTTTTCACCGCCAGTGTCGCATAAATGCACCACGACAAATAGTGTAGTCCCAGATCAGACGCCACCTTTTCCAGGCGGCGTCTGATCTGGGACTTCACTTTTTGCCCCAAATTCTATTTCTATATCTGTGCTTTATTCCTTTGAAATTTGCATTTATTTATCTCATTTCTTTATTTTACCAAATGACTTAGCAAACGTGGTTTGCAGACAACTATTAGAAATTTGGCGCCGAAAGGGTTCACCTGGAGTAAAAGGTTAAGATGAATGTTTATTAATCCTTTACCTGGTGAAAAAATGTCAGCATGAATATAAGTTGGCTGACATTTTATAATGGCCTATTAACCCTTTCCCTGTTCTATGTTTAGTCCAAATTTTAATACCCACTGAATATTCATGAACAAAACAGTTATAATAAAATATGGAAGGTGGGACATTGCATCCATTTTAGAAAGTAAAGAAACAGATCTATCAAATTCCATAAGCAAACAGAGCAGACCCTGATCAGACGGCTCCTCTAGGAGCCGTCTGATCTGGGTCTACTCTGTTTGCAAATGCGTGAAAACACGTTACTATAAGGGAAAGGTTTAACACATGGTATTTTGGAAACTGCAGAAACTGTATAATTCCATGAGCAAACAGAGCAGACCCTGATAAGACGGCCTCTACAAGAAGAGTCGTTTGATCAAGTTTTACTGTGTTTGCAAATACGTCCAAGTGTGTCTATATGAAGTAAAGGAATATTATGAACAGAAAGTTGGCTGCATTGTGCAGGTTTCGAGTCTTGCACTTTAGATTGCTAGAATGTAAATACGGATACATTTATATTATCAATTTCATAACCTCTTTAGCAGCTGTACTACATATCTCATTTAGAAATTTGGCGCCAATGTTTCATGCGAGCAATCATATTTCTCATTAACCGAATATTAACAATCACGAGGGACACCATAAACATCCAATGTCGACATTCTCGATTCATGAATATGTGTACGCTGTTAGGAAATACATAAAAGACTCTATTAGGTTTTCATATATTCATATAGCCTAAATCTTGCAAGTGGATGAGTCATTACCCATGCAAACATATGCAAACAGTTTGAATCCAGATGAGACACCGAGAATTTCAGCGTCTCATCAGGAACCAAACTGTTCGTGTCGTTGGAATGAAATGCAAGATTAGTCAACTGTGATAACTGAAGCCGATGACATTTTCCACCTAAATAATTTGCTCAACAGGTTAAAGATTAAACTGACAAATTGCCATCTGATTCAGTTATAAAGTTTGCATGTTGAAGAGATATCGCTTCACATAGTGCCTCATCTCTATAAAGCCGTTTGTGTTGCAGGATTATAGAGTTGTGAGGCTAACACTTGTATCATATAGATAAAGAAAAGTCAATGTATGCCCATCCGCCCGCCCGAATTCTTTTCCGTCCTGTATCGCAGAAATAGCCTGCTTGGGTTTCGTTTTCTTTAAATTCTACCTGTAATTGCCTTTCTGTTTTGTAGGGTCATTCTTGTCCTGATTACTTCTTGTGGATCTTTCAATCTCTTGTTTCATTTCACAGCATTGGTCCAAAGTATGTGCTGTATCCACTTATCGCTAGCTTTAGAATATGGATTGGATCGAAAGCAATATGCGTACAGTAGAACCCCTCTAATGCGACCACTTAATACATAAACATGGGTGTCTTTATAAGCAGGTGGTTGCTTAATGCAGGACAAAAATAATGCAGAAAGCTCCTCTAGGAGCTTTCTGCATTACTTTTGTCCTGCATTAAGCTACCATCTGCATCTAGCAACTAGAATTATACCTCTTTTAGGTGGTCGCATTAGATGGGGTTTACTGTATTAGGATCCTCCCCTTGACGCACTATAACTACACTGATAGCCCGATTCGGCATTTTCTAATGCAGTAAAACCCCTTTAATGCGACCACTTTTTGAATAAACAAATGCCTTTAAAACATGTGGTTGCTCAATGCAGGGCGAAAGTTATGCAGAAATCTCCTGCAGTATTTTACTGCATAAGTTCGTCCTGTATTAAGCTACCACCTGTATTTAAGACCAGAATTAGACCTGTTATGGTGGTCGCATTAGAGGGGTTTACTGTATGTTGAGTACAAGTCAAAATAAACTACGAGCTAAACATATGGATATTGTACATGGGTATATTTACAAACGAGTTATTGGCAGATATACACTATGAAATGTCATGCATGCAGGGGTGATACATCTTTGGTGTTTTACGTGTACGTAAGGATACCACAATGAATAGAGAACAGACATAATTATATGAATAATGCCATTGAAAACAGAGGACAGAAAACAAGAAAATGGCGAGCTATTTAATGAATTGTATTTACCATAATTTGTAATTATAATATCAACAACTAAATGGACGGATCCTGGGAGATACTGAAGAAAATATCAGCAAAAAAACCCAAAACAAAAACTAGAGGTTTTCTTGCTTAATCTCTGTCGTAGTTTGATATCTTTGACCCAACTTCGGCACAAGGGGCTTGTGAATGGTGCTATCCGACATGATGGCGGATTGAGATACATGGCATATTGCATTTTTGGTTCGATGTTCCTTTAAGTTGTCAATCATGAAACGCTGATGAAAGTAGCACTCTAAACTATATTTAGCTTCAAATCCTGACCCAGGCCCAACCAGTCTTTACCCTTATCACGTTAACCACGACTTCGCTGGCATATTTAAACAATTTGGACTCAGATAAGACACAGAGCAACTCGGCATCTTATTATGATCTAAGCTGAGTGAGATTCGGTCAATAGTTTCCCAAAATATTGATCGAGTCGGACGTAGTCAAATTACATCATATCCTAATTTGATCAGTCGTTATTTTTTCACATCGAGTAAAGAGTTAGCTTTATCGTCATAATTATGCTGAGCGCTAAGCAAGGGAGCAGTCTGTATCATCACTCGTAATTGAAGAGTTTGGTATGACACCTTGGTATCGCTTGACCTATAATAGAACCAATAGACTCTCACTTTGGAGATCAAATGCTCAACCGATTGAGCGAACGAGGTGGGTCATGCATGCATTTCGCTAAATTAACCGATTCTCTCTTACTAATGCATTTTTGACGCCTCCGTAAAAATCGTCTTTGAGATGCTCTATTTATCACAATGGTCTCAAAAACTACATAATTCTAAAATTCTTCTTTTCTGTTGTTAATGCTCCTTTTCGGCAGATTAATTCAAAGAGGTTGTGTCTAAAATAGTCTAGGAGGGAATGAGTTAATTGCCTCTAACTTACGTCACTGTTGATTATCTGGTCATACATTTACCCATGTCAAATTAACCATTACAAATAAACATCAGATGTCCATATAAGATGCATATATTAAACCAATTTCAGGAATAACCTCTTTATTTCTCCACAAAACCCTATTGTGTGACTACTCTTCGAGATGTTTCTAAAGAGTGGTCACAACATAGGGATTGGAGAAGAAATGACGATTTTAGCATTTGAGTACGCACTTTTAATTTAACCATTTCCCTCATATTGACGACTTTTGACGACTCTGTAAAAGTCACTTTGTGAAACCATATTACAATGGTTTCAAACTGCAAAATTCTATTGTTTTCCTTTTCTCTAGTGAATGCTCCTTGTCGGTAGATTTATTCAAAGATGTTGTATCTAAAAATAGCCTATGAGGTAATAGGTTAACTGTTGCTCTAAAACACGTCACAAAAAACGTACTTTTGATTTACCAATGTGCCAAATACACTACGTATTGCTAACAAGGTCCTGCCATTGCATACGAACTTCCATTTCCTCTCATCCTTTGTTGTAAATTATATTAAAACGGCATGTATTGAAATTCTTAATATCAAAAGGTATGTCTGCTTTGTTATTGTCACGGTCGTGCATTGACCTTAAGAATAAATATGCAAGCACCCGTTCTATCATACCATTTACCCTTAGCATGCTGTGGACAAAATGTGATAACTTTTGCAATGTGTCTGGATCTAATTGATATTCTGATATTAAATAAGAAAGGAAATGGTAAATGCTTATGATGATGTTATGCTTAAGTCCTAATTAGAGAACAAACTTAACCCTTCCCTTCAAATAAAAGCTTTTTCGAGCATTTGCAAATGCATACATGTATTTGCAAACAGAGTAGATCCAGACCGGGGTATACTCTGCTCTGTTTGCTTTTGAAATGATATAGTTCTGATAATACAGCTTTTGGCAGAAAGATCGAATTATAAAAATCAGCTTAAAATATTTATGATGTCATTATTTCTTATATGAATAATGAATAGGTAAATGGTTAACCCTTTCCCTGTTGTATATTCATGTAAGAACTAATGACGTCATGAATATTAATAAGGTTATTTTTTATAATGGCATATGAACAAATGACACATTTGCTCAGACAGAAGCTGTAGAATCAGATCTATATTACACCATAAGTAAACAGAGCAGACCCGGATCAGGCGGCTCCTATATGAGCCGTCTGATCTGAAACTACTCTGTTTGCAAATGCGTGAAAATGCGCTTGCATAAGGAAAAGGGTTAAATAGTAATAAGGAGCTTTATTCTTGGCGCCACCTGCCTGGTATTACCTCTTTGCAAAGTTAGCAAATCCAGATCAGACACCGAGTAGTGTGGCGGTTCATTAGAAACCAAGCTATCTGACATTTAGTCCATAGTTTCTCAAAGTTTTATTCGAATCGAAATACGCCTTCCTGTACCTTCGCAAACAGAGAAGACCTAGATCAGACGGTTCCTTTAGTGTCTGCGCTGTTTCCTTATGATATGATATAGATATGATTCTACAGTCTCTGTTATGGCCAAACTTCCTGTGTCAATGAGCTATCATACAAAATAATCTTATTAATACTCATGATGTCATTATTTCTTATATAACATTCATGGAGTAAAGGGTTAATAACATTTTCCAAGACTCGTTTAATATCAGTTTGTACAAGATCACTGCTCGCAACATATCCTATATGTAATTCGAAAGTGAGTAATAGATTCATCAGATCAGATTTTGAGCGGATATCATTTTTATAGCAAAGCATGATAACCGGATACAGGAACGTAGCTGAAGCCAAATGCAGTGTACGTGCCGTGGCTATAGCAGTCCGGGAGCATGATACCCCGGGACAATTTAGAATTGTGTAATATTGAAACCATCGCGATAAATAGAGCATTTGCTCACACATGTATAGGGGCCAATGCTCTATTGATCACAATGGTTCCAAACGATGCATCAAAAGACGTCAGTATGAGGGAACGGGTTTAAACCCACATGGCAAGACAGAACGTTTATCGAACTCTACCCCCCCCCCCCACTTTAGCCTCCAAGTTTTGTTCCATGTTTTGGCCATAATAATGTTTTCATCGTTCACATTGATATTATGCACGAGCGTACATGTAAGAACGTATCGCTACATACATGTACGTCCCTGGAACAATAGAGAGCTGGTCGGATTGAGCGGTACACTTGTTGTTTTAGTATAGATACCAGTGACGTGCTTAACTTTAGAGCAATTCAATTCAATTTAATTCAGCATTTATAACAATGGAGTACGCCAGTACGATGGAGAAATTTTAATTGTGTTCTTGCTTCCGGTGCATGATCTTTTGAGCTGTCTCCGCTGACCATAGTTTTTCGGGAGTGGGAAATTGTTAATTGTGTGCTCTTTTCGCTCTTTACTTCCACTTTATAATCATTATTAAGCAAGGTAAAAAGTGCTGGGACAAATTGTTTGTAATTAGCCGTGAAGAAGTCTCAGAAGGATTAAACCGAAAGATTTAGGATTGTTCCAGCGTAAAGGCTAAGATATGTAGGATCTGTCACGACTTGTCGTTGAGTTTTTCTGAAACGAGTCCAGAAAATATGGTTATTAACTCTTTTGGCGCCTAATTTCTAATTGTCGTCTGCAATCCAATTTTGTTAAATCATTTGGTACAAAAGGGAAATGAGTTTAAAAGGAATAAAGCACAGGTATAGAAATAGATGATTTTTTTTGTTACATAACTGATTCGCTCAACGTCGAGTTGTAGACGAAGGGGTAGAAAAATAGTCGGAAATTCGCTTCATCTTTGGAATACTGACTAGATTCTATATTTAGTAACATAGATGAGTCCATGCCAATACAGAATGGTTATTGCAATGTGTATTATTACTGTATACACAGACGCAGGAAAACAGATCGTGTGTACCTGTCATGTGGATTTTTGTACATTTGGTTTCCACAACAACTAGACTTCTAAAATAACAAACACAATAAATAATTATTATTTTTTATTTGTGACATCGAGGACTTAGCGCAAAACTGTTATAGCTACAACTTATTATACAAAAGTTTATTTGCATTTGCAAAACACTTTGCATACAGTACGTAGCGTCTCACTGGCTTTCAAAATGGTTGGCTCTCCGGTCGTGGTTTGTTGTCAATAGAAAATCAACAATATATATAATTTTGTAAATGCATATAAAGTTTACAATATGTAGTTACAACAATTTCGCACTGAGCCTTTGATGCAAGTATGTCAGTGTGTCATTCCAAATAGAAACGAATGGTATACAGCAAAATCCCTCCAAATCGGAACTCTAGTAGAGAAGAGTTTGGATACTTTGGGGCAGGTGGCTGCTTAATGCAGGGTGAAAGTCATGCAGAAAGCTCATAGAGGAGACATCAAAGACATAATTATATTTATGCTTAACTGAACGTCCGATTTAGATGGGTTTTACTGTACAGCGTTTATGCAAGACGTTTAACCCTTTCGGCGCCAAATTTCTAATTGTCGTCTGCAATCCAAGTCTGTTAAATCATTGAGTACAAAAAGAAAATGAGATAAAAAAAAAATGCATATTTCCAAGGAATAAAGCACATATATAGAAATAGAGATTGAGACAAATAGTGAAGTCCCTGATCAGACGCCGCCTTGAAAAGGCGGCGTCTGATCTGGGACTGCACTATTTGTCGTGGTGCATTTATGCGACTGCGGCTGTGAAAGGGTTAGCCTTCTCGCTGCCATTGACGAATTCGTGATTACCTTTGCAAACAGTTTAGATCCAGATGGGACGCCGAGTAACTAGGCATCTCAACAGGGTCCAAACGGTTTAACACTGTTGTGTTGCAATATATCAACGATAAAGCCTGTGTAATACTATTTTCTACTGACGATATGTTGCTTAGCAGGCTAAAGGTGAAAGAAAAACCCCACGCTTACAATTTCCCTGTCACTCATTGGAGCTCTGTCTTGATCAGCAAGAAACCTTAGGCCTATGATTTGCCAATTACTACAGCATAAACTGAGACTATCCTGTAAAACTTCCTAACCAGGGCTATTTACTAGTCACTTCCATTATCGGAGACAGACTCGTGGTACATTCGTTTAGCAGAGCTATAGATAAATATGCGTACTCAAATACTAAAACCGTTCTTTCATCACCAAACCCTATGTTGTGACCATTCTTTAGAATCGTCTCGAATAGGTAGAAATGATTCTAAAGTGTGACCACAACATAGGGTTTGATGAAGAAATAAAGTTATTTTGAAAATGTTTTAATTTGCGCATCTTATCTAGACCTCTGGTTTTTAGCATGCTGAGTAAATTGTGGACTGCTCCAATTACCACCCAGATAAGTCATTCGGGAGGCTTTTCTAAGACGATTCGAGTCAGTGTGTTAATTTCTTCGTTAATATTTTGTACAATAAATACCTGAAACCTTGACGTTAAAGTAATAATGCCAAGTCGCACTCTTCAACCAATTTACCAGAAATAAAAATCATACGAAATTGTGCCATCTTGAGTATTTATTAGATGAATGTTTATAAATGCATATGAACAGATATATATTTGGCCATGACAGAAAATAAAGAATCAGATTTACTGTAGAACCTGTCTTAAGCGGCCATTCGTTTATTCAACATAGGAGTCTTAAAAACCATGTTCTTGCTTAATGCAGGGCACAAGTAATGCAGAAAGGTCCTATACAGGACATAGTTTTTACCTATTTTTAAAACAGGTTCTACTATATATTGTACCATGAGCAATTAAAACAAACCCTGACCAGACAGATCAGACTGAAACCATCTAGTCGAGGTCTACTTTATTGGCAATGGCGTGAAAAGTCAAGACGACTATATCAGACAAAGGGATAATGTAATCAACGGCCAAAACGCTCTTCATAACCACTTTATTTCCACAGAGCCGAATAAAGATAGAATCCCCTTCGGGGAACACGTCTGTATAATGTGAGATAAATACGAACAAATCTTATCCCGGACGTATTGCCTGATAACGCTCTTAAATTTATTCTGGACATATCGACAGATAACACTCTTTCGTAACAAATATCTGAATTTTGCACTGATAATATATTTGTTATAGACCGACGTTATAAATTGAGTATATTGAGAATATCGCA
This sequence comes from Azorinus chamasolen, assembly GCA_963576725.1. Classification (NCBI taxonomy): domain Eukaryota; kingdom Metazoa; phylum Mollusca; class Bivalvia; order Cardiida; family Solecurtidae; genus Azorinus; species Azorinus chamasolen. Next base: position 61,348,867 of record OY755240.1, on the reverse strand, counting down.
ATGATAGGAGCATGCACAGTGTGATTTAACCGTATATAATTGATGGATTTATGCAGTTTAAAAGACACGTGATCATTTATAATTGAACTTCGTCATAAAGTTACCTTAGATGTTGATAACAGGGACATTAACGCTTTCCTTCATATAAACGCATGTTCGCACATTTGCAAACAGAAGACCCAGATCAGCCATCTGATTAGGGTATGTGCTGTTTGCTTATGAAATTATAAAATATTTGACTATACAGTTTGTACCAATACTAACAAATCCTGTATACATGTACATATTTTATTATAAAAATCAGCTTCATAAATACAGTAAAACCCCGCTAATACGACCACTTAATGAATAAACACGGGTGCCTTTATAAGCAGGTGGTTGCTTAATGCGAGACAAAAGTAATGCAGAAAGCTCCTCTAGGAGCTTTCTGCATTACTTTTGTCCTGCATTAAGCTACCACCTGAATCTAGCACCCAGAATTATACCTCTTTTAGGTGGTCGCATTAGCGGAACTTTACTGTATTCATGATGAATATGCAACAGGAACGGGATTAATGCATAACCTCATAGACTACTTCTAGATCTTACCTCTTTAACCCTTCGCTTGCTGAATTTTAAAATACATTTCCCCTTCTTTACCCATGCCCTGTTGTATAATTACATATATGGTCACTGTTTATAAGTATATCGCTGTACAATCCCTGCTGTGGAGTGCACTAGTTGCACTATCAATTTGTAAATAGTGCAGACCCTGATGAGACAGCTCCTGCAGGAGCTGTCTCATCTGAGTCTTCACTATTTACAGGTACATATATTGACGCGATTAGCAAATGAAGGGTTAAATATATCTTCCGAAAATGAGCATTAACTAGAGGAAAGGACATTATCAGAATTGTGTAGTGTTGCAACCATTGTAATAAATAGAGCATGTGCTCCTATGGAGCAAATGCTCTATTTATCACAATGGTTTCAGAAAGTGACGTTTACTGGGGCGTCAAAAGGCGTCAATATGAGGGAATGGGTTAAGCGAATTTTCTATTTCTCCACCAAGGCCTATCTTGATGCTATCCATAATAATCCCATCTCCGAGAGGTTTGGTTGAGAAATAAAACATTTTAATAAGCCATTACGCATCTATTCTACAGCCACGTTAGGTCACTTAACCATAAGAATACAACTTTTTTCATGCCCACGTACTTGCAGGATTGATATCACAAGGGAATATAGGACATGGGGCTATCAATTCCATATAAGCTCCTGATATGTAGATTATATACTATCAGATTCTGATACAGTACATCGCTGATACTCCTGTTGCAGGAGCTTTCTGCATGGCTTTCGCCAGCATTAAGCTGCCACCTGTCTCCTATACCGATATCATTCTGAATTTTACGTCCGGATTTGAGAGTTTTTACTGTATATAATTTTAAGGTATTACATAGTTCTTTTAATCGGAGGACCAGTAAATAATGTATTAATCAACATTTTAATTTTTACTCCGCTACGTGTGAATGAGGGTTAACCTATGCACACAGTTTGGATCCAGCTGAGACGCCGAGTAACTCGGCGTCTCATCAGGACCAAAACTGTTTGGCACATGCATTTTAGTAGACTAACTGTTTTATTCTTGAATTTTGAAAGTTTAGTGGATGAAAAGTAGTGTAAAAATAATTTACTCAGTGGGCTAAATGTTAAAATACCGCCCATCACCCACCCCTTGTCCTAAATCAGACAGCGGTTCTCGGTCTATACATTCGTTTGTGTTTCTTTTTGTCTGTCTATAAGATAACTACATTTTTTACCCTTACGTGTCAAGATACACGGTAGATACTTTCTATTAAAGTAAAATTACTGGGCACAAATTATATTATTTTGTAATCAATGAGTAAATGTTTACTTCCCTATGTTTACCTGCTCCGTTCGTATGTATAACCGAGGCTGCATCTTGAAGAATGTCATGAATGTGTATAAGCAAGGGGGTATTTTATTGTAACCCGCTACCGCAAGGCAGTTTTATACCGAATCTCATTGAATAAATCTATTGAAACGGAACAGATAGTAGAGAAAAGGAAATTTGTAGAATTGTTTAGTTTTAAACCATTGTGATCAATAGAGCATTTGCTCCATAAGAGCAAATGCTCTATTGATCACAATGGTTTCAAAAAGTGATTTTACAGAGGCGTTAAAAGGCGTCAATATAAAGGAATGGGTTTAAATATTCGGAATTTTATTGAGGTGTAAAACAGTTTATATACTATCTACATATAGTCTATACCATCACTAAATCGCATTCACAATTAACAGCATTATGTCTCACAAAAGTATAACAACATAGAAGGTACGGATGAGCTAGATAAGCATAGTTTCTCAAGAACCTCCATGCAATAGATGACAATGTATATATAAATATTCCGCTATCTCTGTAGACCGAAGGAACACTTCCAACTTTACAGGGATAGGTAACTTTAATGCATAAAACTCTGCACTTCGAATAATGAGAGCCCAGCACTTCGAATATTGACAGTTGATATAATCAAACTACCCTGCCTGGAACAGCACACGCATTATCACACAAAAAAGCATTTTCTGGCGTTCTTTTGTAAAACCCTTCTAAACCGGGTGTTCAATTTTGTATAAATATCGGTCTTAGAGGCAGGTAGCAGCTTTATTGCAGATTGAAAGTCGTTTAGTAAACTCCTCTATGATAATTCTGCACGAGTTTCACCCTGCATTAAGCAATCACCTGCCTGCTTAAAAGTATCTAAATTATTTTTTACTAGAATTCTGTTTTAGAGGGGTTTTACTGTACTGTTTATTCACATTTAAAGCGCATTATCAATAGCACTGTGCTCTGTCTCAATTCCGCACCCACGTAGACGGGACTTAATGTATATGTTCAACAAAACATCGCAAGAGGAGAAATTATATTTCTGTACATACATAGGATGTGACAAAACCTAAATGTATTTCTCTTTCAATTACAGTAGAGCCTCTCTAAATCGGAATTAAAGTTCAGAAAAATATTGGTACTTTTAGGCAGGTAGCTGCTTAATGCAGGATGAAAGTCATGCAGAAAGTTCCTAGAGGAACTTTCTGCATGACTTTCATCCTGCAATAAGCTGCCACCTGTCCCCAATGCCGATATTTATTCTAAATTGGACGTACGGTGTATAAAGGTTTTTACTGTAGTTCCCTTTCAATTATATACTGCGGTTGATATATAGGTACAAGACATTTTCTGTTGATCAGCAGTACATTATCCAGCATGCGAAGATTTGATTACTTTTAATATAAGAAGTTTTGCAACGAATCGATCCCTGATATTTATCTTGTTCCTCGTACATCTTGCATTTATTCTATAGACATATATTCCAGATATCTCTGCTTGATTATTTGATGCTGTTTGTCCTGAACGAGACTCATTGTTGACAATGAACCTTGTTTTCTGGTAGTTATTGGGCAATTGTACAGCACGGAAGTACATAACTCGTTAAATCTGTATCATCATCATCGACGTCGGCGTCGTCGCCGTCGTCGCCGTCGTCGTAATCATCATCATCATCATCATCATTATCATCAACAACAACAACAACTACAACCACCGCCGCTGCCGCCGCCACCAACACAACCACTACCAGCTATTTTATTATATATGTCAAGGTTTTATAAAAAACATATACAATTCACTGTATCATTCTTTAATTTTGCCTCGGTCATAAATACAAGCGCGGGGGAAATATTTCGGGAATCTCACAGCTGACTGTATATGTAGTTTGGCGCCCAAACTAACGCCCTTGAATGTTCAGTCATGACAAAATTAAATTGCTATTAAAATCTTATCTTTTAAAATCAAATTTTAAGTCACAATAGTAATGTTTTAACATGCTTACGCCTTTCGTGATTCTAATTTATTGAGTAGCTTTACAACACTAAACTCCGATGTCTGACTCTAAGCTGTTCTACATCGACTGAATAACATCCGCGACTTCATACATGTAGCACAACGAATGTATTAATCATAATACAAAGTAAATTTGTATCTGAATGGTTAATAAGTAGTAGACGTCATTTGAAATATCTTGTAAGCAAACTGCAACATCATAATTTCAATAAGAACAGATATTTTACGATCGACTGAAACTGGTTTCCTTGCAACGGGATTATCCCGTTCAACTCTGAACATTAAGAGTGAAATACAGTAAAACCCCTCTAATGCGACCACTGTATGAATGGAAATAATATTTATTTAAAGGCAGGTGGTTGCTTCATACAGGTCGAAAGTTATGCAGAAAGCTCCTGCAGGAGCTTTCTGCGTTACGTTCGACCTGTATTTAGCTACCATCTGCATTTAAGAGCCAGAATTATACATCTTTTTTGGTGGTCGCATTAGAGGGATTATACTGTATCCAATTAGTGATTTACTATAGAATCACCTCAGTAGGAAAACACTTAAACTTGATGTAGGATTTTGAATGACAAACAGTGCAGAGTCTGATCAGAGGGCTCCGCTAGGAACACACTGATCCGGGTATACGCTGGTTGCAAATGCCAGTGCATAGGCGTTAAGCATTCAAAGGGTTAGACATTTAGACATGTACATTGAATGTTTATCCCAGTCAGAGATACAGATAAAGGTGCGTACTCAAATACTAAAATCGACATTTCTCCACCAAACCCTATGCTGTGACCACTCCTTAGAATCGTCTCGAAGAGTCGCCGGTACTGCAAGACTCGAAGAGACGATTCTAAAGAGAGGTCACAGCATAGGGTTTGGCGGAGAAATAAAGAAGTAATAATTTAAAATATTTTAATTCACGCATCTTATCTGGAGCTCTGAATTTTCAGTACAAATTTTGACGTGTCGTATACCATAACGTGAACGCGAGCTTAAGTCATGTTTTTTCCAAAAAAAAAACTGCCAGTAGACAGAAATAATAGAATAAAGTATGAAATTAAGTTATTAAAGAGATTAAACATTGCAATATAGTATTTCTGATTTACAGTTTCTTCCAATGGTACTTGACTATTTATTCCCGTCTGGTAAAATATTACCCCCTCCAACTGGACAGGAACTGTTTTCATTATCCTGGAATAAGTCATCAACTTCCTTGGGAAGCAACTGTATAACTAATATGGTCAGGTGACATAGCAATGATGACGTAACGTCTACTGCTTACACAAATGCTAATCAAAACCGAAGGCCTATATAGTTTAACGGGACTTAACCCTTTCCCTCATACATGTATAAACGTCTTTTCACGCATTTGCAAACAGAGAAGACCCAGATCAGACGGCTCCTGTAGGAGCCGTCTGATCAGGGTCTGCTCTGTATGCTAGTGGAATTTACCTTTTAAAATGGCTACAATGTTACACCTTCCATATTTCATTATAAACTATTTTGTCAATGAATATTCAGTAGGTATTGAAAATTGGACTAATTGTAGAACAGGGAAAGGGTTAACCAGCATGTTTTATTCAGGAGCGCAACGTTATCAATATTATCACAAATTGAATTCAGCCATCAGTAGAAGAATCACTGTCTGTCAGCTTATCTATCATTAAGAACGTTTCACTGTAAAGAATGAATCTCAAAGGAAAATACAACGCCAAGGAATAATATTACTAATAAGAATGAAAATTGCCATTGACATTTATCTGATTCTATGCAATGTTTATGTCACTTACTAATAAGACTGAAAATTGCCTTTGACATTCATCTGGTTCTATGTAATGTTTATGTCACTTGCCGTGTGCATCAGAATTCATTTGGCCACTGGAATCAACAGCACGAGATTCAATTTACGAAAATAGTACTTTTTGACAGTTGTCACTATATCACATTCATATAGTAATCTGATCTTAACCAATCTCTTGTATAGTGTGAATGTATTAAATTTGTCCATTTACACGTTAGCCTGGGTAGGGAACAACTAAAAGTTGGTTAGTTTTAGTTTCATAAGCAAACAGACCAAACTCTGATCAGACGGATCCTACAGGAGCCATCTGATTAGGGTCTACTCTGTTTGCAAAGGCGTGAAAAGCGTGTACAGTAAAACCTCTCTATAACGGCCACTAAATCGCATCAAGTATTCTGTGTCAAAGGCAGGTGGCCCATTAAAGCAAGGTGAAAGTAAAACAGAACGCTCCTACGGGAGCGTTCTGTTTTACTTAAACCTTGCTTTAAGCAGCCAGCTGCACTAAATACTAACTAATTGACACAATTTAGTATCCGTTATAGAGAGGTTTCACTGTATATGAAGGATGTTAGAATAATCGTTGGTTGCAATAAAACATTCTGCACTGGTCAGCACTAGTATTATATTTGTATTGCTAAAATACAATGTGTGTGTGTGGGGGGGGGGGGATTGAAGTCCGATCGATGATCGTGTTGGGTTAATTTGTTACAGCCCAAAGTCGTAGCCCTTTCTCAGATGTGAAAACGTATTTCTGCTCCCATTTTGACTTCATCTGAATATATTATGTTTTTATGAAGTACTGACCGTGTATGGTATAGCATGGATCTTAATGTGACTCCAAGTTACTCGAGTTGGGTTTATTTGTCACAGCCTAAATCCGTTAGTTCGTAACCTTTACTCAGCTACGAAAAAACAAACCAAGTAAAATCTCGATTATTCGAACACTAAAATCTGTATCGTTATCAATCTTTAAGACAGGTGGCAGCTTAATGCAGGGTGAAAATCATACAGAAAGCTCCTCTAGGAACGTTCTGCATGACTAGAACCCTGCATTAAACAGCCACCCGCTTAAAAGTGTCTAAATTCTTCTATATTCAAATTTAGAATAATCGAGATTTTATTGTATGCTGACATTTTACATTTTAACTAAAAGTATCTAAATTTTTCTTTACTAGGAGTCCGGTTTAGCGAGGATTTACTGTATACACATGCATACTATTAACTTTTACTTGTTGATATGCTAATGCTTTTGTTTAAATGTCAGCAAATAGCTATATGCTAGTGACAACCGACGTTAAACAAAGCTTCTTGTGCCTACTTAGTCGTGCATTCTGGTTTCGGTGAACTAATTGTTGAACATATCCGCATGTTCTTTCACAAAATACATCCAAGATCTGATCGGCCTTGAAGACAATAAACCGACAATCCATACAGCAGTGTCATTTATGTCGTTTGACCTAGAGTCGTGACAGAGCTTAATACGATGGCTGATCAGTATAATAAAAGGTGTCCCTGTTTAAGTTAACACAATACAACTATATCCCTTGGAGCATCCGTATCAAATGGAAACAAATTTAGTTTCAAAGTTTGTCTCACAGGCTCTGATGTTGATTAAGTTTGAAAATTAGTGTAAATAATGATTGTTTTCCAAAATGCATTGCTACATCCCCATCCAAAGCCAATATCCCAGAAACAGCTCGTAAAGACTCGTACCATATCGCAATATGCACCGCGTGGCTTCATTATGCCCTTAATCTATCTATATATACAGTTGAACTTCGATATCTCGAACTCGGATAACTCGAACTTCGAGATAACTCGAACAAAACGTTCAGTCCTCCCAAAACTTACAATACAGAGTTTTCTCTAAAATGTATCGCTACAGATATCTAGAAACACATGACAGCTTACATGTAATACAGGTCTAGAGTAATGCTGAAAGCTCCTACAGAAGCTATCAGCATTACTTTAGACCTGCATTAAGCTGTGAACTCGAGCAACTGTTCAGATTAGAAAGCATATAACTCGAACTTCTGTTATCTCGAACTAATTTGTAATGGTCCCTTGAAGTTCGAGATATCGAAGCTCAACTGTACACATTTGCAAACAGAGTAGACCCATATCAGACGGCCCCTGTATGAACCTTCTGGTCAGGGACTGTTCTATTTGATTATAGAATTGCATAAATTTGATTTTACAGTAAAGCCTCTCTATAACGGCCACAAAATTGTGTTAATTAGTTGGTATATTAGGGCAGGCGGTTGCCTAAAGCAAGATGAAATAAAAACAGAACACTCCTATAGGAGCGTTCTGTTTTAATAGCATCTTGCTTTAAGCAACCACCTGCCTTTAACACAAAAAACTTGATGTAATTCAGTGACTTTTACTGTATAATGTTTACCAGAGCCAACACTTTACTTGTTCATGTTTCAAAATAAATATTAACCATTCGCTTGCTATTCACGTCAATATACCTACCTGTAAATAGTGAAGACCCAGATGAGACAGCTCCTGCAGGAGCTGTCTCATCAGGGTCTGCACTATTTACAAGTTGATTGTGCAACCAGTGCACTCCACAGCAGTGATTGCACAGCGAAATACTTGTACACAGTGCAGATATGTGTAATTATACAACAGGGCATGGGTAAAGAAGTAGAAATGTATTTTAAAATTCAGCAAGCGAAGGGTTAAGCTAATTATTATTTAGGCATACAATAATTCTTACATGAATATTCATGTAGTAAGGGGTTAGCAGTTAGATACACATTTGACACGACAAGAAATTCCCAATTGCATCTCACAAATTAATATTCAACAAGATCCCCAGGTAGTCAGTTTTATTGTACGTCATATATACTTAAATACAAATATTCCTGTTTATAGTCTATAGAACAGCACTGACTGCGTATGCTGTATGGCATGTCCCACGGGAACCCAACTAGCGTTTAACTACAGAAAACCCGGTATTATGTCTGCAAACTTTAATTTAAACATTTCACTGGAATGGGACACCGGGCGCTTTCTCGTAGTTTTCACTGATTTACCAAATATACACACGTGCATAAATAATACTGATGATGTCAGTTGGTGTTTAACCCTTTACTCCATGAATAATCATGTAAAAAAAAATGACATCATGAATATTAATTATATTATGTTTTATAATAATACATGGACACATCATTTTTTGGCCATGGCAGAAACTGTAAAATCATATCTATATTAGATAATAAGAAAACAGAAACAGAGCAGACCCTGATCAGACGGCTCCTACGGGAACTTCTGATCTGTGTATACTCTGTCTGCAATGACGTGCAAAGACGTATTTACGGAGTAAAGGGTTAAAATCCACATATTAGATAACAGAATCATTAAACAACATCTTTGTATTTTTATCGTCAGTCTTCGTCCTTAATACGTTTCACAATGACCCGATACCAGTTTAACCCTTTCCGCGCCAAATTTCTAATTGTCGTCTGGAATCCAATTTTGTTAAATCATTCGGTAAAATAAGAAAATAAGATAGATAAATGCAAATTTCAAAGGAGCAAAGCACATATATAGAAATAGAGTTTGAGACAAAAAATGAAGTCCCTGATGAGACGCAATCTTGAAAAGGCGCCATCTGATCTGGGGTTGCACTATTTGTCGTGGTGCATTTTTGCGACATTGGCGATGAAAGGGTTAAAGCTGGTAATATGTTTTTGCTGAAAGCTATGCTTCTTTTAAGCTTCTCTGCTTCGGATTATATTTTCTAATTTATAAATACTTTCCATTTATTGTATGCTTTTTAGAATGCAAATTTCATTCTGTACCTTTGAAAAGAAACAAGATAATTGGAAAAGTGTAAACTATCAGAGTAATATTAATAAATTTAACCCTTCTCTTGCTGAATTTTAAAATACATTTTTCCTTCTTTACCCATGCCCTGTTGTATAATTACATATATCTTCACTGTGTACACATATTTCGCTGTGCAAACACTGTTGTGGTGCACTGGTTGCACAATCAACTTGTAAATAGTGCAGACCCTGATGAGACAGCTCCTGCAGGAGCTGTCTCATCTGGGTCTTCACTATTTACAGGTAGGTATATTGACGTGAATAGCAAGCGAAGGGTTAATACAACCTATTTTTGTTTACTGGTGTATGGCTTGCTAGGTCGAATTTTTTATCGTGCAGCCACTGTGGTCAGGTTACGAAGTAAATATTTTAAACTATTTATATTTAAACCAACCCATTAAATTCCAAGGTATTTTAGGTTAGTAAATTTTGAATGAAATAAGGTGCCTATTTATAGCTTTCAACCAGGGTTTCAATTATAACTGTATTTTATTAATTTACATAGGCTGTTTCGACTTTGCAATAGTCACGTCTTCCTGGTTGATACAGTATGACATGACTGTTAGTCTCCCATCGGTGGGGGAGGGAGGGGCTATAGGTTTGCATTCCGTGTGCCTGTCCTTCCATCCACCCATCCATCCTTCCTTCCTTCCTTTCGTCCGTCCTTCCCTCCATCCGGAGTTTTGTCCGAAACATATCACCCCTCTAGGTTACTGAACTGCACACATTATTTGGATACTTAATTTCCACCTCTGACAGTTAGGTCAGGGCCATTGTTCTTCAAAACTCAAAGTTAACGTTAATACCAGTGTTACATTCTAAACCTTTTGAAATTACAAAGACGTGGTCGTCTGTTAAGCTAAGCGAACAAACCTAAGATATTGGCAATTTTACATCAATTTGCGTGTAGATGAATTTGCTGTCCGGAGAAGCTGATGTTCACATTCCCGTTTCATTTTTAGTTCATTCACGTCGGTGATGCAGTTGAAGAACAGTTTGTTTATAAAAACAAGAATGCTTCGATGTCATTCTTAACAATTGATTTCAAGCGCAGACAGTTGTAATATTTATGAGATTGAGCGTGTCGAGACAGCTTTTCAAGAGAATTTCGTCATGACCTTGCAAACAACATAATTATATCCCCGTAAACAAAGTTTACTGGAATCAAACTGGTGGCCGGTCGGCGTAACTATTTCCCCCTTAACCCATACCCTCATATTGACGCATTTTAAAGCCTTTGGAAAAGTCACTTTCTGAAACCATTGGGATAAATAGAGTATATGCTCCATTGGATCAAATGCTCTATTTATCACAATGGTTTCAAAACTATACAATTCTAAAAAGAATTTCTTTTCGGTAGATTTATTCAAAGAGGTAGGATCTGAAAATAGCCTATTAGGGAATGGGTTAAACTTTGAGTATTTTCATCTGCTTCAGGTTTCAAAGTGGCGTTTTTTTTCAATTCATTTACAAAAAAATACAATCCGTTTAAAAATGTTTGGATCCCCGGGTGACTTCTCCAGATCCAAATTGTTTGCAAAGGTTATTACGGATTCGCCTTTGCCGGCGAAAGAGTTAATCTTACCTCATATGCTATTTTTAGATATAAAATCTTTGAATAAATCTACCGAAAAGGAGCATTAACTAGAGAAAAGGACAATTTTAGTATGTTGTTGTTTTAAACCATTGTGATAAATAGAGCATTTGCTCCTATAGGAGCAAATGCTCTATTTATCACAATGGTTTCACAAAGTGGCTTTAACAGAGTCGTCAAAAGTTGTCAATATGAGGGAATGGGTTAAATGTTTAACTATATTTGCCCTGCATTCGGCTAACAGTAACCATTACAGTTTTATGTAATTGCTCGCACATTTTCATAAAGAAATGTTACGATTACAGGAGATTACTGGTGTATTGGCAACATTTGGATAAAAATGGCCAATAATTGCATAACATAACATAACTGTTATACTGTTAATTGAACGCTGTAAAACATGTCTCCTCTAATATTTATCTTGTGCAAGTTTGACTATTTCCGATTCAATCAAGTTTTTCAGAAACTTTTGATCGAGTGTTAGAAAGCTTGGATCCTGATGAGATGACACGTACTCGGTGTCTCATCTGGATTCAAACTACAGTAAAAACCCGCTAATGCGACCACCTAAAGGAAGTATAATTATGGGTGCTAGATACAGGTGGTAGCTTAATGCAGGGCAAAAGTATTGCAGAAAGCTCCTAGAGGAGCTTTCTGCATTACTTTTGTCCTGCATTAAGCAACCACCTGCTTATACAGACACCCATGTGTTGCATTAGATGGATTCTACTGTATTTTTTGAAATGCGAGTCAAGTCGGGAATAACGTGACATGGTTTTATTCAAAACAACAAAAAAAACCGCTTTCCAGTGGTATAGTTAGTCCTTATGTCCACCTGTGCTTTTGCAATTTTAATCTGATACTTACAGCTGCATAAAATGCCAATCCATTGTTTATATTGGTAATGATATAGTGATCAGAATGTCGGTAACGTAAACTGTTCTGATATAGGAACAGTCGTAGGCGTGTATTTGTGTCTCCAAACCGCTGATGGTTTTCGCCATTTGTGTATGGTAATATCTGTATATTTTTTATTTTTATCATTAATTTCAAATGACTATTAAGTATTTATGGTTATCAAATACAGTAAAACCCGATTCTACGATCTTTTAGTAATTAACTAGTTACCTGTAAGTCTTTGTAGATATATTTTTATTTTTATCATTAATTTCAATTGACAATAAAGTATTTATGGTTATCAAATACAGTAAAACCCGATTCAACGATCTTTTAGTAATTAACTATTTAAGTCTTTGTAGGCAGGTGGCTGCTTAATGCAGGGTGAAGGAGCTTTCGGCATGACTTTCACCCTGCATTAACCCTTTCCCTGTTCTATGTTTATTCTAATTTTCAATACCTACTGAATATTCATGGTCAAAATAGTCATAATGAAATGTAGAAGGTGAAATTGTAGCCGTTTTAAAAGGTAAAGAAACAGATGTATCAAACTCCACAAGCAAACAGAGCAGACCCTGATCAGACGGCTCCTCTAGGAGCCGTCTGATCTTGGTCTACTCTGTTTGCAAATGCGTGAAAACACGTTTATATGAGGGAAAGGGTTAAGCTGCCACCTGTATAAAATAATTGTACGTATTAGAGTGTTCGTAGCATCGAGGTTTTACTGTACTTACCTTGAAAATGATCATGTTATAGATAAATATGGTTGGCCATGTATTATTATGATGTACCCTCGTTTATGAAAGCAACACTGGTTCTGCATCAACTGGTGTCTTAAACCATTTGCTCCCACGATCCGATATATGGGCCGTATGCAAACAGTGAAGACCCTGATCAGACACCGCATAATGCGGCGTCTGATCAGAGTCTACACTGTTTGCTGATAGGAATTTCAATATAAAACAAAAATGAAATTGAAAATTTAGGCCTGGCACCCCTTACATAAATGTAAAAATGGAAGAATCCACTGGGAGCAAATGGGTTAAAATAAATACAGTAACTCCCTCGAAACCGGAATTCTAGTAGAAAAGAATGTACATGTAGATACTTTAAGGCAGGTGGCTGTTTATTACAGGATGAAAGTCGTGTAGAAAGCTCATAGAGGAGCTGTCTGTGTGAATTTCTTTGAGGAGCTTTCTGCATGAACTTCACCCTTCAAAAAGATGCCGCCTGTCTTCATGACCAATATTTATACTATAAATGTAGCGCCAGGTGCAGTAAAGGCTCAATAATGCGACCACAACCATTATTAATATATAGTTGAACTTCGATATCTCGAACTCGGATAACTCGAACTTTGCGATAACTCAAACAAAAAGTTCAGTCCTTTCAAAATTAAAACTACAGAATTGCTCTAAATATATCGCTACAGATAACTAGAAACACATGTGACAGCTTAATACAGGTCTAAAGTAATACTTTAGACCTATATTAAGCTGTGGCCTTGAGAAATTGTTCAGATTAGAAATCGGATGACACGAACTTCTGTTATCTCGAACTAATTGGTATGGTCCCTTGAAGTTCGAGTTATCGAAGTTCAACTGTAGGTGTAATAGGCGGTTGCTTAACCCTTTCCTTCATATAAACGAGTTTTCACGCATTTGCAAACAGAGCAGACCCAAATCAGACGGCTCCTATAGGAGCCGTCTGATCAGGGTTTGCTCTGTTTGCTTATGAAATAGCTCTAGATCTATTTCTTTACTTTCTAAATAGCTACACTATTCCACCTTCAATAGTTCATTATAACTATTATGCCCATGACTATTCAGTAGGTATTGAAATTTGGAATAAACATAGAACAGGGAAAGGGTTAATGCAAGGCAAAAGTAATGTTGAACGTTTCTGCGTGAGTTTTCGATATCACTTTCGTCCTGTATAAAGCTACCACAAGTTTAACCCTTTCGGCGCCAAATTTCTAAGTGTCGTCTGCAATCCAAGTTTGTTAAATTATTCAGTAAAATAAGGAAATGAGATAAATAAATGCAAATTTCAAAGGAATAAGGCACATATATAGAAATAGAGATTGGGACAAATAGTGAAGTCCCTAATCAGACGCCGCCTTGAAAAGACTATTTGTCGTGGTGCATTTATGCGACTGCGGCGGTGAAAGGGTTAAAACATCCAGAATTATATTTCTGTTGAGTTGTCATTTCAGCGACACTTTACTGTATATCAATTATATATACGTGAACACTATTATACAAGGGAACGTCAAATATAATATGTCATGTTTAAAATATAACAAACTTTGATTACGTCTAATATATAATAATATAGTATATAATTATAACACTTTGGCCACAGTGTCAAAATATGTAAAGTCCCCTGTGGCGGCTTTAAAATGTCACCCATACTTTATTCTCAGTGTTGCTATATTTTCTGGTCCTTCAGGATCATGAATTTTTAATGCATTTAGTTATGGCAATTGAATACCACTTAGGTCGTTGCTAGGTGGAGTGAGTGGTGTTGCACTTTAATGACTTCTCATGAACAGACTCAATAAAATCGAGTCTGCATGTTTCTCTTTTCACATTGCTGCGTTTGCTTTCGAAAGATCTCCTACTTTCAGAATTTTACAATGATCCTGGTCAAATATCCATTAATCATTTCGCTGTTCAATATTCGTGTAAGACATAATGAATATTTATCAGCTGTATAATGATACATGAACACATTTTTACCATATGAGAGAATCTATACAAATTTCCTCATATAATTCTACAGGAACCTCTGTTCTGGGTCTACTTTTTACCAAAGGTATTAACTCATTTGCTCCCAGTGGATTCTTCGATGCTTATATATTCGATTAGTCTATCTTTTAGCTAAGGGATGTCTGGTGTAAATTTTCATTTTTGTTTTATATTGAATTTCCTATCAGCAAACAGTGTAGACTCTGATCAGACGCCGCATAGAATAATGCCTACGTCCCATATATGGGATCGTGGGAGCAAATATGTTAAAAGACGCTTATATGAGGAAAATGTTAAGATTAAGAAATATATTATTTATAAAGTTCAAAAGTTCTCGGTCCTTGTTTTTAACATATGGCGTTCGGTGTATTGTCAGTAATACATGTACCCTGAATGTGTTGTAATGGTCAATGAACAATGGGTATAGCCATTACATGTATAAGTTCTGCTCTATGAATATTTAAATCAGTATATAACATAAGATGTAAACTCTCACCAATTAATATATCAGTTTCTTAACATTGCATACTTGATTTCAGTGATGATGAAGAATGATCAAGGTATAACAGGTAAACATATGCATACATGGTATCAAATATGATTTGGATTTTGGAGTAAAACACCACATTTAGCCATACATCAAGCATCCGTTGAACAAACCATCTGTCTTGAATTAAAGGTATACAGTAAAACTTCTCTTATTCGGACGTTAAATTTAGTATGAATATCTGTCTTGGAGACAGGTGGCAGCTTAATGCATGATGAAAGACATACAGAAAGCTTATCTATTAGCTTTCTGCATGACTTTCACTCTGCATTAGCAGCAACCTGTCTAATAGTATCTTAATTCTTCTCTACTACAATTAGGGTTTGGTGGGATTTTACTGTGCATAAACAGCACTAGCCATCTGTTGGTAAAAGAAAAAGCGAAAGTAAAGATGTGAATAATATACATTGTAAATATGAAAGGATGAACATCTATGCGAATAATGAAAGATTTCATACGTATTAGTACATGTATATAGTGGGAGAGTAATCGTGATCCGTACCAGTAATGTAAGTACCTTTGGAATACATTTTCAAGGTACATGTATATGGTATGGTCATATTTCCCATAGTACACTACAGAGACAGAACAATGTCAACATTATTGCATATGAACCACATCTCATAGTTTAAGCAAACTATATTCAGTGTCCATACAATAAATAAGAGTTGGACTCTTACAACAAACTGATTTATCTAGAGGAGCCGCCTGATCAGGGTCTGCTCTGTTTGCTAAGGAAATTAAATATATCAGCATCTACAGTTTCTACGAATACTAAACATCCATATGTACATATATCATAATAAAATACAGTAAAAGCACGTGATTACTTAACCCATCTGCGCCCAAATGATTCTTCCATGTTTAGATATTGGATTAGTCCATTTTTGTCTAAGGGGTGCCTGGCCTAAATTTTCAATTTCGTTTTGGGTTTTTTTAAATCCCTATCAGCAAACAGTGAAGACTCTGATCAGACGCCGCATTATGCGGCGTCTGATCAGAGTCTACACTGTTTTCCTACGTCCCATATATGGGATCGTAGGAACAAATGGGTTAATGCTGAGAGCTAAGGTGATACAGAAATCTCTTATATGAGCTTATCGTATTCCAGTTGTCCTGCAATAAGCTACCGTCTGTTTTATCAATCCTTAATCAGACTTCTTAGCAATGTCTAATGGTGCAATGAGGTAGACACGACTATCTCTCATTGACCATTAATGGTCGTACAAGAACAGCAACATGACTATTCGTAGCCCTTATCCCGCTATATATCCACAACATGAGAGCTTGGATCCAAGCGAGACGCCGAGTAACTCGATGTCTCATCAGCATCAAAGTTTTTTCATACTTGATGGTTTCTCAAAATATTGATAGAATCGGAAGTAGTCAATTTTGCACCGTGTCCAAATTTGTACAGTACAGCTCCTCCAAACGGGAGGTTTATTTTAGTATCAATATCGGTCTTGGAGATAGGTGGCAGTTTAATGCAAGGTGAAAGTCATGCAGAAAGCTCCTCTAGGAGCTTGCTGCATGACTTTCACCCTGCATTAAACCGCCACCTGTCTAATCGTATTTAAATTCTTTTCTAATAGAATTTCGGTTTAGGGTCTATTACATTTTGCTCATACAGTTATCGAAGGCTTACCGGAGTTTGCAATGTTTCTTAGTTGATAGTAAATGCTACATATTAGTTGCTACATTCAGAACAGAATGTCCAGTTGATGCATGTGCTACAAAATGTTAACATTGTTAAAAACAATCATATTGACAAAAAACTACCAGAATAGGCTAGTTGTGTTTGACCCTTTCCTTCATACACATGCCTTTTCACGCTTTTGCAAACAGAGTAGACCCAGATCAGTCAGCTCCTATAGGTCTGATCTGTTTGCTTTTTACATGATATAGATCTGATTCTACAGTTTTGTCAAAGCAAAACGTTTCCATGAAAAGCTCACATTATACAAATTCAGTCAATGAATACTTATGATGTCATTATTTCTTACAATAATATTGAACAGGTAATAAGCTTTATAACTCCGGTCATGATCAGAGTATCAAACAATTTTTATTCTGATTATACACCGACAGGTAACATGTCATACAACGCCGATGGATAATGGTCAAAGGTAATTGATAAACACCTGAGGTTAATCTCGAGGGTTACCAAACAACGCATGGGATAAGAATCACTCACCAATCATTCTACTTAGTTCTTGTATGGTGGGATACTTTGCGATAAAGGAAACATAACATCCCGAAAAGTAATTAACCCTTTCCCTGTTGAATATTCATGTAAGAAATAATAACACTTAAACAAGCTTGCTCTACAAAATCAGAATCAGTCACAAAATAAATTGTTTTATTTGACTAGTTTTTGACATGTTTTAAATACCCGTTGTTGACTGAACCGTGTATAGTATACTCTAAAACTGAGTTTGCTAATATTAACCTTTCGCTTTCTCCTTCTTTACCCATGCCCTTTTGTATAATTACATATATCTTCACTGTGTACAAATATTTCGCTGTGCAATCACTGCTGTGGGTGCACTGGTTGCACAATCAACTTGAAAATAGTGCAGACCCTGATGAGACAGCTCCTGCAGGAGCTGTCTCATCAGGGTCTTCACTATTTACGGGTAGGTATATTGACGTGAATAGCAAGCGAAGGGTTAAGCCTTATAACGCTGAATCTTGAAATGGACTAGTCAAAAAAACAAATGAGATCCAGCTAAGATGACGATGAATATCTAAGGATTTTTTTTAAAGTAAAGTGAAACATGAAAAACAGTACAGACCCTGCGCTGTATGCAAATGATATTAGTGACTCGTGTCCCGCACTGTAAGTGTTAACTGATTATAATGCTTTCTTTGGTTTACGGAAATGTATCCGCATCTGAGAACTGAAACTTATTTTTCTAGAAACATATTCCTTTGTCGAGACGATTTCCGGGAAGGCTTATTCATATGCAAAATACAATAATTTACTATTATGCTACATGGAATATAATTGTAAGATTACTTAGCCTTTAACCTTTAGTCTGCTATGGGCGGGTGAGTGAATACCTATGCAAACGGTTAACTCGGCGTCTCATCTGGATCCAAATCGTTTGATATCCTGATTGCATTTTGGTAGATAAATTGATTTTAGCTTGAATTTTGAAAATGTACTACATGTAGGTACATGAAGAACATTCTATAAAGATAATTTGCTCAGCAGGCTAAAGGTTAAACTGCCATTTTCAAAAAGATAGTTTCTGGTTACTGTTTCAAAGAAGATGACTTCCCTACCTTTTTAATATGTAATCAGTTTGAAACGTTTAATTTTTGTGAGACGATGAATAATAATTATGTTTACCTCTTACCGGAGTCCGAACTGATTTTGAACGTTTTCAAGAAGTGACCGTTACATTGCATGCATGATAAATGTAAACTTTTACAGCGCTCTAAAAAAAACAATGTCTGCTCATTTTTTGGATCTGTTCAATGTTGATTACGTCCGATTCGATTAATGTTTGAGAAAGTAAAGTGAAGACAGAGTGTCAAACAGTTTGGACCCTGATTACACGCGGAGTAACTCTTCGTTTCATATGGATGGATCCAATCTGTTTGCAAATGCGAATCAAGTTGCAGATAGTTGAATTGCAGATACAGTAGAACCCCTCTAAAGCGACCACTTAATTGATAAACATAGGTGTCTTTATAAGCAGGTGGTTGCTTAATGCAGGATAAAAGTAATGCAGAAAGCTCCTCTAGGAGCTTTCTGCATTACTTTTGCCCTGCATTAAGCTACCACCTGAATCTAGCACCCAGAATTATACCCCGTTTAGGTGGTCGCATTAGAGGGGTTTTACTGTAGTGGAATAAGGGTTAATAAAAGCCCTATAATAACTGTAAATAATTGGTTGAGTCTAAAATCCAATCAGCATTCACAGCATGGATAATTGGCGTTACAACGTACTTACAATAACTGTCAACGTTATCCTTTGCTTGATCACGGAAATATTGGTCCCCTGCAGATAATTAAAGCTTATTTAATTATGGTTCACTTGCTATTGAATGCCGGTGCAGTTGAAATACAAGAATTATACGAAATTTACTTAATTCATAAATTCGGTCATTCACACGTGGCATTGCTCCGGTGGGCTTCACAATAGACGCGTATGGGAAAAAAATGTAAAATAGAATTTAGATCCTGCAAAATGATCTGACCAATATCTACCAACTGAAATAAAGAACCATTGTAAATACTAGTAAGTGTAGAACCGTGTACATCCTGATCAGGTCAGAATGTCTAGACCTACATTACAGTGGAAAGTCTCTATAAATACCACTTAATGGATAAACATGAGGTCCATATAAGATGCGTAAATTAAAACATTGTCAAGAATAGATTCTTTATTTCTCCACCAACCCATACGTTATGACTACTCTTTAGCATTGTCTCGATGAGACGATTCTAAAGGGTGGTCGCAACAAAGGGCTTGGTGGAGAAATGACAATTTTAGTATTTGAGTACGCACTTTTATCTGTTGATCTGCATTGTTATTTATTTACAAAGACCACCAAAATGAAGTCTAATTATGCGTCACAACATTGGTGGAGAAATGACGAATTTAGTACTTGAGTACGCACCGTTTACTGTAGCTCTGAATGAACATATAATGAATCATACATGTTCTTGTATCTAATTATACATTATGGCATCCTCAGTGTACATAACAATATAGGTTAGTAGTTTGGTCTGTTTGGGTTTAGCTCTTTACTCCATGAATACGCCTTTTAATGTTTTTGCTCCTTTATGAGCCGTTTGGTCAGAGTCTGTTCTGGTTGCTTATGAACTTATATAAGAGGGAAATAGCCCAACAGGGGGCGCCACACACAAAACGACACGACACCCAACAGCACCAAACGTAACGCACAAAAACATACATTTTTACCATATATAAAAAGTAGTCTAAAATGCTGAACGGTCATTAGCCAAAGAAGTCTACTGAAGGCTTAAGCCGGGTTTGTAGGTATCCAACCTCACGAGTATCGCACCTTCATCCAAGTGAAAATGTAAAGTAAACCGTAAAGCTGTGAAACTGTAAATCAAGTGACGTCATAAAAAGTGACGTAGTATCCACTAATCATGTTTACGCCAACATTATTAAAGAAGAAAAGAAATAAATCTGATTCTAAAATTTCTATCATGGACGAAATGCCCTGTTTTAATGTGACATTATAATCTAATTAATAGACATGATGTCTTTATTTTTACATAAATATTCATAGTAGGGATTAGGGTTAATTTGATGTTAGAAACCACTTGGTGGAAACAACTTAGAAACAACTTGGAAATCCAGCTTTAGTGTAGTTTTTTTTCCTCAATTTTTCGCGACGAGTCAAATAAACCCAAATAGACAAAGCTACAACCCTAAAACATGTAATATTATTTTATCGTGGCATCGTTACTCATTTTGTAGAAATGTGTGGAGATGGGATTTTCCTTAAATTTTTACTTGGATGAAGGTATGATACGCGTGAGGTTGGTACCCACACACCTGGTTTAAGCCCCAGTGGCCCGTTTTGGCTCCTGGCCGGTCCAATGCAATACTCCTGTTTCTCCCTATGGTTACGTGGTTTGATATGGTAAATGTTGTATGTCTTGTGTGCATTTCGTCACGTTTTATCTTGTACTTTTGCTGATTCCTGTTCAATGAGATTTGGTTACCGCGCCCTTTCGTGTGTGACGTTCCCTGTAGGAACTGTATCCCACTTTTATCAATCAAACTTCATAACTAATAGATTTAAACAGCACGCAAATAAAGCATTTGCGTCGCTTGAATGACATGTAGCTACATACTCGTACATCGTGTTTGAATGTGCATTACATGTAATCGCGTTTGTGTGGGAAGTGTCCACATGCGTTGCGTTATAATTATTCCGTTTTAGACACGAAAATTAACCAAATAAAATGGTTGTGCTTTCAAACCATGGCAGTAGTAATTATTTGATACGTTTGTTCTTTTTATTTGCTATACATTTGATAGATACCCGTTCTTTCCGCCTCCATTCCATTTTCAAAGTTATCCACGAAAAAGCGAAAACCTACCTCGAAAAGTTCGATCAAGTAGATATTACATATTAACGAGGCGGACATCAGCCCACCCGGACAGTAGACCCCTCGATATTATACATGTAATATATGTTTATTAACACTCCCAATTAGGTGAAAATCGTTGTAATTACCCATGATTTATCAAATACGGAAAACAAGTCTCTTTCGGACCGAGGATGTTTGGATTATCAAACACATGCTTGTCATTAATTGGATTATCACACCTTTAAGTGTTTAACTCTTTCCCTGTTATATGTTTATTTCATAATACAATATGGAAGATGGAATATTGTAGCCATTTTAGAAAGTAAAGACACAGATATTCCGAATTCTATTAGCAAAAAGAGTAGACCCTGACACGACGGCTCCTCTAGGAGCCGTCTGATCTGGTTCTACTCTGTCTGCTAATGTCATTTGGCCTTACAAACCTACATAAATAGGTGAGCAAATTACGAGGGGTCTACTGTCCGCCCTGAATATATGGGGTGGGGGTGGGGTATATGCATCTCGAGGAGTCTAGTGTCCGAGTGGGCTAGTGTCCGCCCATCAAAAAATATGAGTGGGCTAATGTCCGCCCTCCACAAAATCACGATTGGGCTAACGTCCGCCCCCACAAAAACACGAGTGGGCTACTGTCCGGCCTTAAAGAAATAGTGGGCTGCCATCCGGGTGGGCTATCGTCCGGTGGGCTAATGTCCTAGAACCAGAGTACACACATGTGAGCTAACATGGTGTGTGGGTGTGGGTGTGTGGGGGGGGGCTATTGATCAAATACAACTATTAATCAATTAAATATAAAGAAATAGGTTTATCAAAATCCAGGTGGTAGCTATTGTAGACTGAAAGTAATGCAGAACACTCCCATGCTAGGAGCTTTCTGCATTGCTTTTATTCTGCATTAAGTAACCGCCTGCACAAAAATGCAACAAGCTCAGGACTTTTAAAATATCAATACATGTATATTAGTATCAGAAAAGTGTTCATAAATTACGCATTACTGACTGTTGGTTGTAAAAAAATAGTTCGACTGAATTGAGACAACTTAATTTATTTGTGTAGCCGGGTAGAGATTGTGGTGAAAAAATTAACAGGCTTTAGACTGTGTGGCTTGATAGCTGAGTTTGTAGAGTGTTGGCACGACAAGCCAAATGCCCTGGGTTCAAGTCCCCGTCGAGTCACAACTTTTTCAACATGTTACATTTGGCGCCCAAGGTAAATCACCAACAGGGCCTGTGTGATATATATATATGAAAAAACTGTACTGATAAGAAACCCATGGAGCATTCTTTTGAGTAAGAATTCGGGATGGGATGTGTGTAGTCGGGTAGAGATTTTGGTGAAACAGTTGATAGACTTCAAATAATAGACTGTGTGGCTTGATAGCACAGTCGGTAGAGTGTTGGTATGGTAAGCCAAATGCACTGGGTTCATGTAAGAAATAATGATGACATCATCAAATACTAATCATTATGAGCCAAATAATTTTTCCAGCATTATTAACAAAGGACGTTTTTTTTACTGCGACAGAAAGTACAGACTCAGAAATGAGATCCATATAATTTCATAAGCAAACAGAGCAGACCCTGATCAGACAGCTCCTACAGGAGCTGACTGATCTGGGTCTACTCTGTTTGCAAACATGCGAAAAAGCATTTATATGAAGAAAATGGCTAACCAGATTAGCGCTTCTCATCTTTAATTATCACAATGTTTTCTCAAAATGGATTTTGTTTGTTCTAGGTTTTGACATGCTGTGGACGGACACCTGACTTTCTTCCGTAGCCCTTTACTACATGAAATACACCATTCTACGCCTTTGCAAATAAAATGGACCCAATGAGACGGCTCATATAGGAGCTGTCTGATCAGAGTCTGCTTCATTTGCTAATGGAATAATAAAGATATGATCCTACAATAATTTATCCCTGCTTCAGTAATATTTTAATATACCACTTTAAAAGTTGACCTAATTAATATTCATGATGTCATCATTTCTAACAAGAATATTCATGGAGTAAAGGGTTAATGTTTTGTGCATTATATCTCCGTAACCCTTTCCTTCATATAAACACGTTTTCGTGCATTTGTAAACAGAGTAGATCCAGATCAGACAGATCCTATAGGATCCCTTAGATCAGAGAATGTCTGTTTGCTAATGGAATCAAGAAAACAACAATGTCAAACAGACTGCTAGTTGTAAATAAGAAAAATACAGACATCTCTTATGTCTCAGCCATTTGCCGGAACACATGTAGTATAATTTGGAAAGTTGAATTAGCTCGGTATTTGCAGTTGTTTCATCGTAGCACTATCAATGGGCATTATTACAGGTAATGAATGCATATTTTATTATGTTTCAGTTTACACAGTCAAGTATACAGAGGATGGCATTGTTGAAAAATTGAAAATAGACCGTCTTAGAAAAGTTCAAGGAGCCCCACAGATTTAGTAACAGCTGAGATGTGCTGTTGATTCAGACATTTATACTGACAATAATTTATTATGTTTTACTGTTTGTTTTAAAATGTATATACCATGTTAGAATATATAATTAGAAAGAATTATTTCATACTCATAGCTAAATGTTAAAATAATTTTAATTCGCCCGAAGGTAACTTCGGTCGTATTATGGTATGGTGTTTGTATGTCCGTCCGTCCGCCCATAAGCCAGATCTTGGTCCGCTCAATAACTTGACAACTATTAGGTATGCTAGCTTCATACTTGTCCGTCCGTCCAAACTTTGTCCGAAGCATATCACAAAATCTGTAATAGATATCAACTTGACACTTCATAGGTAGATTGATCTTGAAGAGGAAAAGTGCAGTGCACAAGAACCACCACTCTCATTTGCATAATTCAGGAGTTATTGCCCTTTGTTATTTTTCATACTTAAAATTTGTTCGGAGCATAACACAAAAACTATAACAGGTATCAACATGGATTTTCGTAGGTAGATTGATCTCGATGAGGAGAAGTGGCACAAGAATCATCACTCTCCTTTGCATAGTTTAGGAGTTTTTGCCCCTTGTTATTTTTCATACTTAAAATTTGTCAGGAGTTGGGGAGCATTCTACCGATTCTCTTGTTACTCTCGATATGCACTGTTACTCTCGAGATGTACTGATGTTTTCAAATTGTATGATCGTTTGACACGATACATATCTTGGATTGGCTTAAGCTATTTTGGGTAATATTCCCCCGTGACTCTGATGTTGAGTCTTAAATGGTGGAACATTCTTCTAATATATGCATTGAATTTTCAACTTGGAGGAACATTCTCACATGGCCTAAGCAATTGTCTGAGTGGGGGAACATTCCCCCACTTTTACTTTTGGCACAAACTGATTGTTTTAGTTTGGAGGAACATCGTTCATGGCTTAAGCAATTTGGGGGAATATTCCCCCGTGGCTCTAATTTATATTCTTGCCACACTGATATTTTTTTCAATTTTGAGGAATACTCTCCCATGGCGTAAGCTATTTGGGGGAATATTCCCCTGTGTCTCTGATGTTGAGAGTCTAAAAGGGAGAACATTCTTAATTTTTCACTCTTGATATGCAGAATTTTTTCAACTTGGAGGAACATTCTCCCATGGCCTAAGCCAATTGTCTGAGTGGGGGAACTCTTGGCACAAACTGATTATTTCAGTTTGGAGGGACATGTCCATAGCTTAAGCAGTTTGGGGGAATATTCCCCCGTGGCTCTATTTTTATATTCTTGACACACTGATTTGTTTTACATTTTGAGGAACACTCTCTAATGGCTTAAGCTATTTGGGGGAATATTCCCCTGTGGCTCTGATGTGTAACTTTCTCCTAAATATTTTTACTCTTGAGATTTGTTCAACTTTTAGGGAAATTTCCACATGGCTTCAGCAATTGTATAATGTAGGGGAACATTCCCCCATTTATTACTTTTGACGGAAACTCATTGTTTAAAATTTGGAGGAACATTCTAAAATGGCTTGAGCAATTTGGGGGAATATTCCCCCGTGGCTCTGATGTGGAGGGGTCTTAAATGGAACAACATTTTCCTAATATTTTTACTCTTGATATGCACTGACTTTGTTTCCCATGATGTAGGGGAACATTCCCCCATTTTTACTCTTGAGTTTTTTTCAACTTTTAGGGACATTTCCACATGGCTTCAGAAATTGTATGATGTAGGGGAACATTCCCCCATTTATTACTTTTGACGCAAACTCACTGTTTAAATTTGGGGGATTATTCCCCTGTGGCCCATTTTTATATTCTTGCTACACTGATTTGTTTTAATTTGGATAAACATTGGGGGAATATTCCCCCGTCTTTATTCTTGACAAGTAAATATATTTCAAGTTGGGGGAACATTCCCCCAAAATTTTAGAAATTGTATGCCAGATAGTTTTACAAACAATAGATTGTATTCATATTCAGTCGATTTTGGGGGAATGTTCCCCTATACTTAGTTGTGAAATAAAGGATTGATATGCATTTTTGAGTTTTGTCCTTTCTTTTTCCCATTAGAACGGGGGAATATTCCCCCAAATCTTTGATTTATACAGAATCTGCCCCGAAATCGTACCCCTAAAAAAGAGGATTGAAGTGTAAAATCCTCTTTTAAAAAACTCGAGTTATAATTAAAACTGTGCTTAACCCCTTCCGTGCCACAGTGACGGTTTATGATATCACATGCAAAACAGTTTGGATCCAAATGACATTAAACATAAACGAAACTATACCAAGCAGACGACAATGCTGGCACCGAAAGGGTTAAAATTAGTTATTATGAACTGAATGCAGGGTGAAAGTTATGCAGAAAGCCCCTCTTCTTCTTCTTCCGATATAAGGATAGGGGTCCTCATGGAACGTATTTTACCTTGTGTTAAAAACTCCTCTAGGAGCTTTCTGCATTACTTTCACCCAGCATTAAGCAGCCAACTGTCCAACAGTATCTATATTCTTCTCAACTAGAGTTCTGGTTTTACTGTATAATCCATGACGTGAATGGACTGGAAAAATGGGATTGTGAACGCTACTTTTTTTGATTTGACAGAGAAAAGTTCTTGCAAATTTCAAGAGACATTCTGGCAAACATTAAACTTAAAATTGCTAAAAAGGCAATCAATTATATGTAACTGCCAGAATGTTGGTTAGCATCCAATATTTTGTGCATTTCTGTAGTAGTCTAATGGGCTGAAATAGATCTACCATGGTGTGGCAATTCTCCATTGATGTGATCACTCTTCCTCATTTTCATATATAAACCTTTCCCTGTTCAATATTAGACAGAAACTATGTTAATATAAAAAATAATAACATCATTAATACTTATTAATTGATTTTTTGTAGTTGAAACTTTTCAAGGAAAGTATTTGTTTGCCCCAAACTGTAGAATCAGATCTATATCATGTCAAAAGCAAATAGAG
The DNA here is from genome assembly GCA_963576725.1 of Azorinus chamasolen. Lineage (NCBI taxonomy): Eukaryota > Metazoa > Mollusca > Bivalvia > Cardiida > Solecurtidae > Azorinus > Azorinus chamasolen. Next base: position 61,322,033 of record OY755240.1, on the reverse strand, counting down.
CAGGCCCTGATCAGACGGCTCCTATAGGTGTAGTCTTATCTGGGTCTGTTCTCTTTGCAAATGCGTGAAAACGCGTTTATATGAAGGACATGGTTAAATTGGTCGTATAAATCGCCTATTAGTGAGACAATAAGAAAACGACCGAGTGATGGAGACTGGGGGAGATGTTGCTAGGATAAGTATGTATGTATGCAACGGTTCAGTAGTTTGACGGTTACGGTTCTGTAGTTTGACGGTTTTGTAGTAAGATCTCATCGTATCAGAATTTATTTATGCTATTACAAACGCTTCCCTCATAGTATGTTAAACCTCCTTTATTACGGCCACTAAATTGTGTTGATTAGTTCGTATTTAAGACAGGTGGCTGCTTAAAGCATGGTGAAAGTAAAACAGAACGCTCCTATAGGAGCGTTCTGTTTTACTTTTACTTTGCTTTAAGCAGCCATCTGCCTTTAACACAAAGTACTTGATGTAATTTAGTGGCCGTTATAGAGAGGTTTTACTACAATGCATTTTAACGACTTTGCAAAAAGAGCAAACCACAATCAAATAGCACCTACAGTTTACTTATGGAATTATATTAACCCTTCTCTTGCTGAATTTTAAAATACATTTCTCCTTCTTTATCCATGCCCTGTTGTATAATTACATATATCTACACTGTGTACAAGTATTTCGCTGTGCAATCACTGCTGTGGAGCGTACTGGTTGCACAATCAACTTGTAAATAGTGCAGACCCTGATGAGACAGCTCATGCAGGAGCTGTCTCATCTGGGTCTTCACTATTTACATGTAGGTATATTGACGTGAATAGCAAGCGAAGGGTTAATCGGAGCCTATTGTTGTTGTTTATCTGCCTAGGTCAAAAATTCCTTTGAATGTTTTACATTATAAAAAGTGTATTAATAATTATTCATGAATTGATCAAATCCGACATAATTTTCATTTACAGTTTGTTATCGATCTGATTCAAACAGAATACATTTTAAACAATTATGTCGTGTCAGTAAGATGACGTCATGATAACAATCAATAATCATTTCACCCACACATAATAACCAAAGAACCTTAAGGCTATAATTAAGCACATTAGGTCAGTCAAAGTAGTTACGGCCTTGAGTTGCTAATCCAATAAACCCTGGAATGAATTGGATTAGTAGGAAAAGGTTTATCCCTTCACTTGATCACAGAAGTTTCATGCCAAATTTCAATGTCGTTTCCTGTATCATGTTGGAAATCCCAGATTATCGAACTGATTTTATGATAACAATAAATGCGGAAAAGCAAACTGCAAATTGCTGATCTGAAACAAATCAGTCCGATTTATTATATTTACAAAAAGATTAACTTCTCTAAATGATAAAGACAACCGCCGTGGTGTATTTGTTTTTTACACGTTTTCTCATTTAACCCTTTCCCTCATAGGCTATTTTTAGACCCACCCTCTTTGAATAAATCTACCGAAAAGGAGCATTTACAAGAGAAAAAGAAAAGATTAGAATTGTGTAGTATTGAAACCATTGTGATAAATAGAGCATTTGCTCCTTAGGAGCAAATGCTTAATTTATCACAATGGTTTCCAAAAGTGACTTTTACAGAGGCGTAGAAAGGCGTATTTATAAAGAAAAGGGTTAGCTCAATAACTGGACAAGATAGGAAATAGAAAGCGCTCTCTATTTCACTCAATTTGCATCGTTTTTCAGAAACACCCATACTAAATATCCCACCAATATAAAGAAGAAAACGCCGAAAGTGCATTTTCCACATGCTAATTCGATCAAGTGTTTCTTTTGACATGGTCGCCTCGTGACGTGTTGGTCCATATAAGGAATGGAGTGTATCATTTTTCGATAGGGATGAATTATATACTGATATGAAAATAACTGACGAGATATTTCTGAAAAAAATAAATAATTGAGCATGCCCAAATTTTCTTTCATCGGAAACTCATCTGTCGACCTCCCTTATGATATGGTAGAATGTTCCATGTTGTTTTCTGCAGTTTTAACTTCTAAAAAGAACAATTTGTTAGCTTTCACACGTTTATATACGCATACTCTCACAGAAGTATGGAATAGCACTTCACCGAAATAAAATTACCGGACACGGACGCGGACGTGGACGCGGACCACGCTCAAGGAACGATAGAATAGTTATAATGAAATCTGGCAGGTGGAACATTGTAGCCACTTTAGAAAGTAAAGAAGCAGATTTGTCGAATTCCATTAGCAAACAGAGCAAATCCTGATCAGATGGTTCCTATGGGGGCCGTCTGAATCGGGTTTACTATGTTTGCAAAAGCGTGAAAACACGTTTATATGAGGGAAAGGGTTACCTGCGGTCCGTTTTGAAGTCAATTCTTATTTCCGCTCGTAAGAGACTGATTTCGTATCTTATTCTGTAGTTGCCCACTTTGATTTTCCAATGTGACTTTCCTGCATGACTTCCACCCTGCGTTAAGCAGCCATCTTCCTAAAAAAGTGCCCCATTCTACTAAATGTTCCGATTAGTTATTATTATTATTATTATACCACATTTATATAGCGCTCTTTTCCCACAGGATATGTGCGTTCAAAAGCGCTTCACATGAATGAAATCACTAACCGGAACGAACCGCATGATCCAGGCAATGAAGGGTATACAGTAGATATACAATAGATATGATATCACTAGACGGAAAGAACTACTTGATTGTCTATCCGGTCAATGAAATATATGCAAAAGATGTACAATAGATATAAAATCACTAACCGCAAGGAACCGCATAAACTGTATTAACAAACTTGATACAGGCAAGTTGACTGAAAGCCATGCTCATCAATATTATAAATTTGAATAAATGGACTGACTGAACTCAGTTGCCACTGTACATGACTATTGGGTCAACTGTTAGGTTAATAGGTTGGCTGAAAGCCATTCTTATCCTGAGCTTAGTTGCCACTGAACATGACTATTGGGTCAACTGTTAGCTTAATAGGTTGGCTGAACGCAATTCCTATTCTGAACTAAACCGTCCTAGTAAAAACCTGTTGAAAATGCGTTTTCAGACACCTTTTGAAACATGCCAGTTACCTTGCGTGGATAATGCCTGACGGTAGAGCATTCCAAAGTGATTGTTTTTGTTTGGACAGTAGGCTACTTCTGGAGTTAAATAATGGAGTTTTATACAGTTTCCATGAATTGTATCCCTGTGAGTACTGTCTGTGTCAATGTACATTTTAAAGATCTGCTGATTCAGACTTTTGAAAAATGGGAGGAATATGACATTTATGATGCTTTTTTGAAATCCCATTATTTCCCATTGTTGTCCAGTGGCAGTCATTCGAACTGGACAATAGGACGGCGCGTCCCAGTTACTGACCAGAAGAATGCATCGACTGTGTAACATATAGCAAGTGTTTTGTTTACATGTATATCGAGTCACCTTGGTATGTGATAGTTATGTCGAACTCAGAATTGTCTCCGAGACTGCTTGACGATAACAAGGAGGTTAAAGCCCGTGCCGATCCATCTTCAAGTAGCAGATTCAGCTGTGATAACATTGAAACAATGCGGAACTAACTATATGGAGATTCTCACCCTTATGCTACTCAAAACAGCAACTCATGCTTCCCTGCTTAACGAAGAACCGCCAAGTCATGCGTCCCTTACCATAGCTCAACTACAGCAGTTCACTGTATATTACAATGGCTATCCTAGAACCATGTTTAAGGACGCGTTGCTACGGGTGTATGCCTGTTGTGATAAGAAACTTCCCGAAGTCAGGATTGATTTGTATGTTAGAGTGGTAAGTCTCGACGGTTTCCCTTATCCTGGTTCTACCCTGAAACGACGTCTTCAAACGCATAGTGGGCGTACCCTAGCAGAGAAGCTCTGCTTATATATCCACACCCTTATTTCGATACTGAAAGGTGGAGACTTCTCGTGCCCAGAGTTGAAAGAGCTATTCAGTGTCTCTAAGAGGAGAGCTTCATCGGTATCTCAACCCTTGGCATCAACACAGGTATCAACGTCTACCTCTCCTTCTGCGCAAACACGTGTCAGACATTGTGACGGTAATACAGACGGTTTTTCAGACAATCTGCACATCTGTATTCTCTCTCTGAAGAATGAATACGGCGCAATGAAACAAGTGCATAACGCGAATGAGCGTCTAAGAACTACTCCAATAGCCGAGCTTAAGGACACGCTTACGTCTGTTCGTGAGGAGTTAACTGGCCTACGAAGCAATGTTGTTAATAGTTTAGCGTCTTTACAGTTATGTATTGAACGCATTGAATCAGTTCAAGCCAGTTGCACTGCATCGTGCAAAGGTGACATCAATGTTATCTCTCAAGACCTTAAAAATTGTGAGTTTAGTCTTAACATTCTCAGTGACAAACTTCAGAGGTCAATCACGGGGAATAGTAGGTCACAGAGACCTAGAGCTAAATCCAACTACACTAGTGAAATAGGTTGCCAATGTGACATTAATGTTAGTTTAGTTTCTGAATGTGATGGCGGTATCTCTTGTCACACGGTTTCGACGCTGGGAGACCCGGATACTGTTTGCCCTTCTGCCGTAGATCCGGATCCTAAACTCGATACCTGTGGGACAGAATCGTCAGATAGTCGCACTAGTGGTTCGCAGACCGCAAACAGTAATGTCTCATTCTATTCAAGCAAAGGTGATGCGAATAGGGATATAGACGAGACAGTGGACCCTAGTATGTCAAAAGCTAAGCATATGTCTTCTATGGCTCGCGCTACAGAGATACAAATGCGTAGTTCTTTTGACAATAATAGCCCTATTGGGGGACACAGGGCGCATGGGGCCAGAATGCTCATGATACAGTAGATAGCCACACGGGACAGCCTCCCGGGTCACCAATTTTGGCCACTAGATTATCGACTGATCATTCAGGACATTGTCCCATCAATAATTCACGTATACCTGTTGATATCCATAGTTTGGAGGAATTTCCTGTCCTGCCGGTTGTGTCAGGATGCGGCCACCCGTCGTCCAGTGCACGTACATGTACCTTAGAGACCAGCTATCAGTCAGAACACAAGGCAGTTACACCGACTAGTGTTGTTGTTAATCGATATGGGTTGATCGGAAAGCCCTCCCAACCCTGGCCCATCCCCTCCCAACCCGTGCCCGCCCCACCGCCTGTAACGCCGCTAATTCGGACAGTAGCGCTCAAATAGATTCAAAGTCGATACCTGTAAGGTTCTCTCATAGAGAAACCTCATTTCGATCAAAGAATCAACTGCATGCACCACGTGATAAATCTGTGGACCGTAGTGACTTCCTCTCGGATTATGTGAGGAAGAAAACCAAAAGATCTTACCTTGGAGGCTTCAAGTATTCTGTGACAGAAAGTGCAATTGCACTTCACGTGCGGGACAGAGGACCTAAAGTCTCAAAGGTAAGCATCTTTCGTAGTAAGTTCAAGCCGCCGGTTTTAAGGTTAAACCTGGAGGATGACATGAATGCTTTGCTGGTTTTGCAAGATGACTTTTGGCGGGACGGTATAGTTTGTCGACCGTAGGTGACTAAGCCGAGATACAGATCGAGGGATACTGATGCTGGTAATAATGTCTCGTCATCGTACCATGTCGAAACACTAGTACATCGTAACAGAGACGAGTGGACTGATCATAATCAATAGTCTGCTCTCTCTCAGTACGAAGTTGATTAATTACTGTTTCGTTATGGAATTTAACTTGCAACTGTTTTCGTGGAATGCAGCATGCATAACTTCAAGTTCCTCTTTCCTCGCGAACAAACTGAATGATTACAGAATTGATGTATGTGGTATTTCAGAACACTGGCTGTTTGAGCGAGATTTACATTTCCTTGGCCGAATTAACAGTTCATACAGCTATTATGCGGCTTCAGATAAAGACCTTAGTTCTCTAGATTCTAGAAAACTTGGTAAAAGTGGGGTTGCTTTATTATGGAAAAAATCATTTGACATCCTTGTATCTAGAATACCATTGTTCAGTGACAGGATTATAGGCATACGGCTTGAGATTAGCCCCGGCAATACTGTATTTATTTTTCAAACTTATATGCCCTCTAAAAACAATACAGTGGACATGTTCAGTAGTTATTTCGATAGCCTTATTAGTACTTATGGTGAATATATGACTAAAGGTTTGGTTATCTTAATGGGGGATATGAACTGCCATGTTAATTGCAGTAAATTCACTAAAGCACTGGACAGGAGAGATATGCAATTTCAAAGTTTTCTTAAAACGTCTAGATTGGTTTCGGTTTCTACCCAAGATACTTGTACTGGTCCAGGATCTACCTATGATTTCAAGACAAGTCGGAGCTTGGTAGACCATATTCTGCTTCCAAATGATAATATAAATTGATTAACATCCTGCAAGGTGGTAGATGATGATGTTCTCTGTTATTCCGACCATCGTCCACTCACATGCTCGTTAAATATTCCATGTCGTTTGGCTCTTGCTAACCAGTACCCATATCAAATTAAATGGTGTAATGTTTCTGATGAGGCGAAGCAAGCCTATTGTGATAGTTTAAATTGTGATGAGGGCCTTCTAGCAGCAGTAGATATGGAGGTTTCGAGCAAATCTGATATAGACTCTCTGTACAGCATAATAGTTAGCGCCATGAAAAATACCGCGCTATTATATGCCCCTAAAACGTGTAACAAGCCCTACCTTAAACCATACTGCTACCATAAGGTTATGAAACGCTGTCGATTGTCTTGGATCTCTGCTGGCAAACCGCGTTATAATTATACTTTTGATCATTACAAAGACTCTAAACGAGTTTTTCGGAATGCTCACAGGAAAGCTGTGGATATATATTTTTCTAAACTATATGATGAAATAGACGAAGCAGCGGAAATCGATCAGGAGAAGTTATGGCATCTAGTTAATCAGAAAAGGAGTAATACAAACAGGTCAGCAGGTTCGGAGGTTATGTTTTATAACAATTCTTGCAGTGACAGTGAACCTATTCTTAAAGGCTGGCATGGTTACTTTAGCGACTTGTACAGCATAGACTCTAACCAATCTTTTGATCATGCATTTGCGGAATATGTGTACGACTTTTTTGTCTCATAAAAGACAGTCTTATGAAGATACCCGTAACTGTAACGTAAAAGCTGATTTCTAAAAGGTTCATTCTCGAAAATACGAAAAATAATAAAGCTCCTGGTGAGGATGAGCATATTCGGTTAGGAGATAATACAATTTTAAAACGTCTGCAGAAGCTCTTTTCTGCCATGTTGCGTTTTTGCCATGTTCCGTTAATAATGAAGAAATGTATCATTTTTACTGTATTTAAAGGAGGGTCAAAAAATTGAAAGGATCCCGATAGTTACAGAGCGATTACATTATCGTCTACAATTTTGAAACTTTTTGAACATGTTCTCCCCAAACGCCTCGAACAGTCAGCTTACCTAATTCATCCTTTACACTGAAGCTTTAGAAAGGATTTAGGCTGTATGATAACATCACTGGCAATTACAGAAAGTATATACTTTGCCAAGGAATACGGTAGCAAGTTGTATATTTGCTTTTTAGACTGCAAACATGCCTTTGATAGGGTATGGCTTGAAGGCCTGTTTTACTCTTTAAAAGAAACGTCGATTGGTGCACGATAAATTGCTTTATTAGTATGTATAAGAAATCAACAAGCATGGTAAGGCATCAATGTATGCTCTCAGCACCTGTCTCCATTATGCAGGGCACGCGACAAGGTGGCGTGAGCAGCCCCTCACTATATCTTCTATACATTGAGGAGTTAATTGTTGAATTAGAACAGTCAGGTCTTGGGTTCTGTATTGCCGGTCACAGTTGTAGTTCCGTAAGCGTTGCCGATGACATGGCACTGCTTTCGTTCTCAAAATCAGGTCTTCGGGCGTTTCAGATATAACGCAAGCAAGTGTCTTGGTTTTAAGGACAGGGCTTAATTGGCGAGTCAGAACATAATAATCACCTAGGTATTAATTTGAACAAGTACCTTAACTTTTCTTAAAATATACAGACAAGTTGTATGAAGCTTCGCAGCACTCTTTTAAGTCTAGTAAATGTCGGGCTACACCCCAATGGTCTGACTACTATGACATCCTACAAGTTTTATAAATCCATTGTAGTCCCAAAATCACTATATGGCTGCGAATTGTGGCCATCTCTATCAAATAGTAAGCAGCTGCAGGTTGAACAGGCACATAGATTTTGTGTAAAATATGTAGAAAGCGTGCCTATGTACACGAAAACAGACATTTGTATGCGCCTTATTGGGTGTAGGATTATAAAATATCACATTGACCTGAAGAAGCTTACTTTGTTTGAACAGTTATGTCGCTTAAATACCAATCACATTTCACAAAATATATTCATGTATAGGTTTCTTTCATTTAAAGATAATGAATATCTCCAAATGGGGCTTGCTCGCGAAATTTACCGTTGGCTCAAGAAGTAAAAATTAGAGAATTTTTTATCAAGATTCTTGAAAATGGAGAATTCCCGTCTAAATATGTTTGGAAGGCGACTCTTCATCAAATAGTGAACCATGTTGCAGAAAAAGACTGGTTTGATCGGGTCAGCTCTAACTTAGTCCTCCGTGATTTTCTGCTCATGAAACCTGTTCTTCAACACCCTCTTAGTCTAGATGTACTGTACATTAGTAGGTATGCTCTTAGTTATGCAAAATGTGCAAATGTGTATCTGCAGATATACTGCAAATTATTTTCCGATACATTTATTCACAAGTGTCCCAGTTACTTATCTGAGGTGAATTCTATTGTTGAGCATGTATTGTGCACATCCAGAATAGAAGTGTATAATGTAATACTGTCTCTGTGGGACAGGGAAAAATGATATCATTTGATAGAGAGTGATAGCATTATTGACGGGTTTTCGAACCCATGTGGCAAGTGGCGACAAGGTTTTATACATCTACAAAAAGACGGACAGATACATATCTGAAATGTTTAAAGTACAAAAATTAGTCATGCAGGAAACACCACATACAGAACAAACAGCCACCCGAACATCAACATAAGTAAACAGCAAATATACACAACTATAAAAACATCAAGAGACGCACAAAGACAAAACAAACATACAATAGGGGAAGATGGAAGTACCGCCTTGGAACGGTCAGTGACAAAAGTCACTGGGGGGGGGCGTAAACCGGTTTATGGGCAACCAACCTCACATTTATTCCATCCCCACCCTAAAAGACAAACAGTATAAGTAAACGTATCCCCTCTCCGACTCATCTACAACAACCGCGATGGCAAATACAGTGGTAAAGTGCATGTATAACGAAACCATTTAAGTGAACACACTGTATCCACCTATCGCTAGTGTACTCAATGATTGAGCTGCAAACAGAGTAACTGTACAAAAGTAATAAAGGGTACAACAAAAACGAAATAGTGCAGGTATCCCGAGTTCTTCTTCCATTTCTGGATTTAAGAGTGCGCCTTCATAGAGTACTAAACCTTTCTTGTCGGCGTACATGCAAAGAGGCCAGCGTAATTGCCAACTGTAAAAGGGTTGACAACCAAACATGCAGTATGTTGTAGTACTATAGGATCATATCCCTTTTTAATGAATATTTTAACATATTTGATGAACAAAGTGAGAAAATGGCTATGTCCAATAATTTTACGAAGTTTGTAAATCACATCACCATAAAATACAGGATGTGAAATACCGTGTCACAGAAGCACCTTGAGATTACATTGGTACTTGCCAATAAGTGAGAGATTTCGATAGTAAAATTTAGAGAAAGTTTTTCTTAGTTCATGGTATCTATATCCTTGCTTAAGCAGCTTTTCAGTTAAAATGAGATTTCAACTGTTAAAATCGTCAATGGATGAACAAGCTCTAGCAAAACGAATAAGTTGAGATATATAAACCCCGTAAGATGGGGCACGGGGAACATCTCCGTCAAGATGAGGGAAATTTACAATATTAAAATCAAAATCATCTCTTTTGTCATATATTTTAGAAGAAATCATTCCATTATCAATGGAGTTCTTTGAATAAATTGCAGGAACCAGATCATCAAAGAAAGGGTTATCTAAGTTAAGAATATCATCCAAATATCGAGAAGTTTCATTGAAGGCTTTTCTAACATCTTCTTGTGATTGTGGATTCAAACGTAAGATGAAATCTCTCTCATAGCAGTACAACAACAACTCTGCGACAAGTGGTGCACAATTCGTACCCATAGGAATACCAATTACCTGACGGTATATAGCATTCCCATAACGTACAAATATGTTATCCAAAAGAAAGGTTAGTGATTCCCAAACTTCTGGGCAAGTCCATATCTATGTATAGCAAAACCTCTCCTTAAATACATCAAATTGAGCTGGACTTTGGTTATTCAATGCAGGTGACAGATCAATGCTGGACATATGTAATGCAATAAGCTCTATAAGGGGGCTTTCAGCATTGCTTCTGTCCTATAGTAAGCGGTACTTAAGTAGGGATATCCGTTTTACCAATATTCGCTCAATAGAGGGAGCACTGTAATATCTTACAAACAGAATACATGTACTTTTTTAGGAGTAGATTGTAGGTAGAAATCTATTGAATCGTAATACATGCATTATATCCTAAATTAAAACAAAGATCATATAAACTGCATGTGTTGTATATATAATGTTAATGTCAATGTATGCAGTGTTGTATGTGTGTTAGCGACTAATTGTGTGTGTGAGAGAGAGAGAGAGAATGAATATGTCGGTGTCTGTCTATATGTGTGTACCTGGGGTATGTGTCCTTGTTGGCGGCGGCCATGGTCCTGGTTGTTTGTTATGTTAAGTCAATTTAATCTTTTTACTTTGTGTATCTTTATACAATGTTTGATATATACTTTGCTTCACTTCCTTTCATTATTTGCATATGCTCATCATATTTGATGGAAATATAGATACAAACAAACATTTTGAAAAATGCCAGTGACCTTGCGTCGCTAATGCCTGACGGTAGAGTATTCCAAAGTTTTGGAGCTGCATACATGAAACTTCTCTCACCGTATTTTACCCTACACCATTTTGGCACAACCAGTGACAATGATCTACTTGCTGATTAGTGAGGTTTTACTGTACATGCATGAATGCTTCCAATGTTCGTCATATTTGACTGGCTACGCTTTCCCAAAAGACAATGTCTCAAAGTCTACTCGCCACAGAACATGACAGGTAAATTGTCCTAAATGTTTCTGGAGAAGACACAGACAATATGCTGTGCGGGTCCTAAATCTTTATATCTTTACGCAGTGAAGCACGCGTCACCAATTTGAGCGAGAGAATTCGTATTATACGTTTCTTAGTATATGTACGTTTGAACTTGGGTATCGCATGCCTTAGGTAACCACGACCATCTTTACATTTGGGCAATAGTAAAGCCTAGTTGACAAAATGTTCTCTTGAGAATGTCTGTTGTACAAATGGAAAAACCATACAATGCTGTTAATACAAGGATACGGATTGAAAGTAGTGTACGCACAGGAATACGGATTAAAATCACAAAATAGTGTACACAACCCCCCCCCCCCACACACACACACACACACACACACGCACACACACACACGATCAAGAGAGGCATATTGGTTTTGCCCTGTCTGTACGTTTGTTTGTTTGGTTTTAACGTTGGCGATAAATTAGTAGCCATTGTACATACATACTTCAAACTCTGGCATGCATGTACAACGTATGGAGGCGAACACTTTTAGGGGCGATTTATTAAAGTCAAGATCATACATCAAGGTCAAAGGTCAAATCGGTGACATAGTGTTTCACAAACACATCTTGTTTGAAATACAGTCTAAACGTTAATACGTATTAGTGATTGAAATTATATTTTGTCCAATGGCGTTGCAGTATTTTTCAAATTCTCTGGCGATTTATTTAAGTAAATCAGCCGTTACTGGCCATTTATTTAGTAAGTGTCTATTTACCGAAGTAAGTGACAATTTACCCAGTAAGTCGGTGTATTTTATATTGCACCTGCGTTCAGAATCAGTTCAGGGACAGGATACAATAGCGGCTAGCAGCTGAAGCCTGTTGGAGCAAATGAAATTGACATGACGCCTCGATATTCCGGACAGTTTTTTAGCAACTAATGTGGATTCAAGCTTTTAAAATGATTTCAAAAAAGGTGGATACAAAAGACACGATTATCACAATAAATATTAAATTGATCTTTTAAATTATAACTCTTGAAGTCATCATGCTGGACGTTAGCATTGAACATAAATGAAAAATAAACTAAAATAAAAAACAGTAATCATTTTTGCTGTCTCTTAACGAAAACAATGTTTTATGACACTCTCAGGGATTTGAATTACTAAACAATGTGTGAATTGGTTGTTAAAGGGGATTTGTGAGTCATTAGCTATAACTTGGAGCCAGGCCGGTTTGAAGCAGTGTTTACTATTTCTCTAAGGAACATTTATAGATCTACACGAATTGATCAATTCAGGAATATTAATAACCCATTTGTTTAATAATGTAAACATTTAAAGGGAACTTTTGGTTCAAACAAAAACTGTAGGATCAGATCTATATCATTTTTTACGGAAATAGAGCGAACCCTGATTAGATGTCTGGCCCTTGTCTACTCTGTTTGCGATAAAGCGTTGATATGAGGGAAAGGGTTAAGACCGGTGTTTCCTCGATCGAGTATAGACAAAGTTGATAAACTACTGTTGCTGCCAATATCGCTGATGGGGACACCAAGTTCTGTCTATAGAAGTCGTTTGTCCGTTTGCATTTATACTTGGAAACTTTGGTCTACTCCGTTTGCAAATGTGTGAAACCCGTTTATATGAAGTAACGGGTTAAACGATTTGTAGACATGCACATTGACGAAAATGAATAAAAAATCGTTCTTGATAATCCAATCGAAATCACGAGAAATCTCTGCAAAGTACAATGTAATCACCTACCGGTTTTATTAGTGAAATTCTGAAGCGGTTATTGAGAACTTGAGAAGCCATGACCTCATGTTTGGACAGTATTGGGTCATACATATTTCAATAAATCAAAATCCTCAATTTATAATTCGCTTGAATATCTACTGCGATTCTCGGAAAACTGTGGTGTTGCTGTCTTATGACAGATGTGACGGGTGGTGACAGGTATGTCTATTACATAGGGCGCGCGACAGTTTGTGAACAAAACATAATTTCAATCACTAAATTGGTTAGTATTTGTTAGTCAGCATTTACAAAATAAATCGGTCGCGGGGCTGCGCCCCGCTAGACCGATTTATTTTTGTAAATGCTGACTAACAAACACTAACCTATACTCAAAATTTTAGAAAAAAACAAACAAATATTTATACGGGAAACGAGTGTACTGGCAGATGCAAACAGTGTCGACCCTGATCAGGTGTTTCAATTAGGAGCCCTCTGATCAGGGTATGCACTGTTTTGTCAATAACCCGTTCCTTCATATAAATGCATTTTTCACGCATTTGCAAACAGAGTAGACCCAGATCAGATGGTACCGATAGAGGCTGTCTGATCAGGGTCTACTCTGTTTGCTTTTGACACGTTTTAGATCTGGTTCTACAACGTTTGTAAATCAAAAGATTCCTCGAAAAGTTAACATTATAACATTTCAGCTAATAAATAGTCATGAAGTCAGAATTTCTCACATAAATACTAAGAAAAGGAAAGGGTTAAAAATGTTTCGCAAATTATATCCTTTTGTACAGAATGGACACTATCATTAAACACTGACGGACCAGTCCACTTTGAAATTGCAGCGATCAAAGGATAAACTTTTAAAAAATTATGTAAAGTAGAACCTGTCCTAACAGGCCATTCGTCAATTGAACAAAAGAGTCTTAAAAGCAGGTGGATGCCTAATACAGGGAAAAGGTAATGCATAAAGATCCTATAGGAGTTTTCTGTGTTACTTGTGACCTGCATTAAGTTACCATCTGCCTTACAAATCCATAATTAGACCTCATTTTGATGGTTGTACTGTATACCAATTGTGTTGTATCATGCATTATTAAGTAAGATGTTCCATTAATATATTGTACTAGTAATTTAGTAAGTACAGTAATCTTGTTAGTACAGTAACAGTATTTTTCTAAATTGTGCATTTGCAACGTTTTGCAACTCTAAATGTCACATAATATATTAACCGTGATCAATTATCGATTAAATACATCATTTCGAATGTCATTACCCTCTTAACCGTGACCAATTATCGATTAAATTCATAGTATCCAATGTCACGTAACCCTTATACCGTGGCAGTTAATGGATTAAATACATCGAATGTCATTAGCCTCTTAACTGTGATTAATTATCGAATAAAACCATAATCTCGAATGTCACATAGCCTCTAAACTGCGATCTGGTATCAGTTAAATTAACATCTAGAATGTCCCATAACCTTTTAGGCGTGATCGTTTACCGATTAAATTAATCTTTTTCGAGACAGACACGTTTTCATTAACTTTAAATTTAGCATGCCTTGAAATTAAGATGCCTTCCATTTCGTATCACATACATGATCAGACAGTGTAATATTCTTATTAAAGTGATAGTCTTTACTTGCAATGCATTTTAAAATGCCTAATAATTACATAAATCATTTGTTTATATGCAGAAACGAAGTATATCGCATAAAAACCAATCAAATAAACGCCGGCGAAATTTAACTTCCATGTGTTTTATATCAAATAACAGGGTCCATGCTTATAAAACTTTAAGTTGAGTCTGAGTTCGTTCTCAAGTTTTTGATGGGTCAGATTTGAGTCTTTGGCTCAAATCTGACCAATCAAAAGCTTGAGAACTCAAATCTAACCAATCAAAAGCTTGAGAACGAACTCAGACTCAGCTAAAAAGCTTTATAAGCATAGACCCTAATGCTATTCCGCAATGTATTAGTATGTATTCGGGCTGCATTTTAGTTCGGTTATCTGTTCGACATAGGCTGATAATAGTTTGTTGTAGAACATGATTTATTTTGTATTTTCGATATACATGTAAGTTCATATTGGCAATCTTCACAATAACTAAACATAACAAATACCAAGTTTTTATGATGCGTTTATTGTAGGCTGGGGCTATCACTTTAAGATCCAAACTATTCCAGTAACATTCTTAAAGAAAAGAACAAACATTGTTTATCTGACACTTCTCTGTAAAACAAAAATCATAAAATAATTCAATTATCGTGAAATGGTATAACAACTAACTTAAAACCTATACTTGGTTTGACTATGGCGTTCACGAATATCGTACCATGAATGCATTATCAACAAGTAGCCAGTTTTCAGTCTTCATTAGATAATTAAATTGCTTTATACGAACAAGAATGCAAGTGAAGAAAATGGTTTGACATTGATACAGATATGGTTCATCTGTCAGAAATATTCCATCTCTAAAATATCGTACATGTATTAACATCGTCGCTACTAAGTATCCTTCAATATGAACCACTAAACAGATAACAGTGTATGTCTGTCTTAATGAATAGCAAACGTAATGCAGATAACTTAACAATTAACCCTTTCCTTTATACAAACGTCTTTTCACGCCTTTGCCAACATAGTAGACACAGATCAGACTGATCCTAAAGGATTCGTCTGATCAGGGTCTGCCCTTTTTGCTTATGCAATTATGGATTTGACTTTACAGTTTCTATCTATATCAAACAATCATGTGTACCTATGCCATTATAAAAGTTCAACTAATAAAATTAATATTCACGATGCATTATTTCTTACATGAATATTAAACAGGGAAATAGGTAAGATACCGCCTCTCTAAATTCTTATTATACTGTAAAAAGGATATTTGCTCAAATGCAAAAACATCCGATTCGTTAAATCTTTTGAGAAATTATTGACCGATTCTCAAACAGCTTGGATCCTGATGGGATGCTGAGCTACTCGACCTCTCATCTGGATCCAAAATGTTTGCCAATGCCAGTTATGTCGCGCTTATCATGATAAGAGATACACCCCAAGCATGTTACGGGTAGTCATTGTGAAAAAGGCGTACTGTACACATTTGATCGGGACTTAACGGTCTGGTTTTTCGTACAGTAAAACCCCTCTAATGCGACAAGCAAAAAGGGGCATATTTCACAGCGGCAAAGGCAGGTGGTAGCTTAATGTAGGACGAAAGTTATGCAGAAAGTTCTTACAGGACATTTCTGCATAACTTTCGTCCTTCATTAACCAACTACCCTGCTTATACAGCCAGCCATGTTTATTCATTAAGTGGTCGCACTAGCGGTGTTTTACTATACTTTATGTCCAAGAACGCAGACCAATTCTGACTGAATCTCATCATCTTGTTTTAACCCTTAGCATGCTGTACATATCTAATATCTGTCACAAAACACCATTTTCCGCATGTTTTAATTACTTGCAATTCGTTTTAGACGTTTGTGAAAATATTAAGCGAGTATTAAACAGCTTGGATCCTGATGAGACGCCGAGTTCGTCTCATCTGGATCCAAACTGTTAGCATATGGATGCAAGGTCGCGCTGTGTATACGAAAGGTTAATTACAAGTCGCGAACATGCCGTTAAACGATGTCAATAATTGGAAACTGTAAACCATGGTATGTATTGGGCACAATCAGTATATCTATTAAGACTAACATTACTGATGTACCATCGCTATGGTCACTTTTCTCCCTCAAATATGGCTAAATCATAGTGATTTGACACACTTCATTAGACGGTTGTCCTGGATGGCCATAATTGAGAGTACTGCTATAATTTTGTTTAGGCATTTGGCCCAAGCATTGTTCCAGCTATTGCTAATCGCATTATATGAGTGAGTTAAGCTATGGATAACCCTTTTCCTCATAAAAACGTGTTTTCATGCATTTTCAAACAGAGTAGACCCATACCAGACGGCTCCTACAGGAGCCGTCTGATCTTTGCTAATGGAATTTGTAAGGGTTGTTTCTTTACTTTCTCTAATGGCTACAACACTCCACATCCATATTTATTTAGAACTATTTTGACCATGAATATGCAGTAGGTATTCAGAAGTTGGAATAACCACAGAAAGGGTTAGAGCAATAGCAGGCATTTCCTACGGAAAGTAATGAACAAATTACCGAATACGAATCTTGAAACGATAACTATACGAGTATCTTTATAGTGTCATTTTCCTATTCTTGATCAATGGTTCAATATACACACAGACAGATTTATCGTTTTCACAGACATACGTAAGTTATGAATGTATGAAATGCAATATTCCCCCTGAGGCCACCGCATACTATTTTACAATAGGAGTCTTTAAAAGCAGGTGGCTGCTTCTTGCAGGACAAAAGTAATATAGATTTTGTCCTGCACTCAGCTTCCACATGTTTGAGATATCCTGGATATGACTTGTTTTGAGTTGGTCGCATCAGAGAGACTTATCAGTATAGTTCTCAACCCATTTTATTTGGACCAGTCCCTTTCGTCCATCTAGACGGTATAGTTCAAAGATATTTATTGGAGAAAACTGGAGTATTCGGAAAATACCCTCAATAAAGTGGTATGGACTGTAATATATTTTCATAGGATAAATTAAAACATTGAAATAAAAAAGCACACCCGCAACTGATGGGCAACTGTTTTAAAACGAAGAAACAGCATCACTTCATTTGACGTGTTACTTGTGTTACCTTGAAATACCCATAAATAAATTCCACTCTCCTTAAAATTTCTAATGATCATTGGCAAAAGACGTGAATGACTGTCAAATATGCAAGATTGTATAACGTGCTATAAAGCAGCGAACATAACGTCACTGTTTTCACTTTTATTATAATTGTATTGCTGTTGTATCTTTTTTTATTTTCATTTTTATGGTATTAACCCTCCATTCCAAGGATACGCTTCTCTCCTACGGGAGCTTTCTGACCAGGGCCTGTTCTGTTTTCTTATGAAATTTTACAGTTTGTATTGTTGCCAAAAATGTCAGTGTCCAGGTGCCATTATAAGAATTAATCTAATTAATATTCATGATGCCATTATTTCTTAAATGAATATTCATGAAGTAAAGGGTACAACATCTAACCATTTTCATCCCAATTGTCCTTTATACTTTACATTCCCCAATAGTATGCGTGTGTCAACAGAACGCCCGTATAAGTACTACTCTCCAATTATCACAAAACTGTATTTCATTAACCCTTACAGCACACTGAATTTTCAAATGGACTATTCCAAAACTTCAAACAGGTCAAACTTACGGTGAATATTTAGGGATGTTTCTAAGAAAAGTGTAACATGACAAACAGCGCAGACCCTGATGAGAGGGCTCCTCTAGGTGATGTGACTCATGCCCCGCATTGCTCGGGTTAACGTGTGATGTGTCTTTGCTAAAATGCTTATCTGCTACGATCCCTTACCTTAATGTAAAATAGTAATATATAGTAGTGGACAAATTTGGATCTGGTGCAAATCTGCCTACTCCAGATTTGACCAAAAGTTTAAAAAAACTATTGACCAAAACAAACAGATTGGCTCCTGATGAGACGTCGAGTTACTCAGTCTTATCTGGATCGAAGCTGCTTGCAGATGGAGGTTGGCTGGATGGGGGTTAAGAAAGTTCATCTGTATAGTCGGTCCCATAGGAGACTACAACGCCAGTAAATAATACCACCTTATCACTCTTACAAATAAGAACGTAAATTGTCATTGACGTTTATTTGAATCTAAGCAAATGGGTATCGCTTTTGTTAGGCCCTTCGGAATTCCGCATTACAGGTCACTGATATGCAAATGAAACATAAGCCAAACGCTGTGGCCTTAACTGTCGGCTTCATGAATATTCATGTAAAAATAATTACGCCATGAATATTAATCATATTCATCCTGTTAATGGCATATAAACACAGGAATGTTTGTTCGTGGCAGAGCCTATATAATTAATTCATATACATGGTGGATTAAATTGGAAATTCTTGTAGACGTTGGTTAAATAATTGGGAATATCTTAGATGATGGGTTAAATGATTGGGAATTCTTGTAGATGTTGGGTTAAATGGTTTGGAATTCGTGTATAGTATAAATGTTGGGTTGAATAGCTGGAAAATCTTGTACATGTGTAGATGTCTGAGTCCATGCTTATAAAACGTTTTAGTTGAGTCTGAGTTTCGTTCTCAAGCTTTTGATTGGTCAAATTTGAGTTCTCAAACTTTTGATTGGTCAGATTTGAGTCAAAGGCTCAAATCTGACCAATCAAAAACTTGAGAACGAACTCAGACTCAACTAAAAGTTTTATAAGCATGGATCAGGTTTAGTGGTTGAGACGTTTTGTAAATTAGATATTGTATTAAATTATTGAGAATCTTTGTATATTGTAAATGCTGGGTTAGATAAGTTGCCATTTGATTAATTCAAATTTCAGACAACTATCATGGATAAGTAAGAAGAGCTTTGATTAATATTGTAGCATTGAAACCATATGAAAAGCATTGATACCATATTGAAAGCATTGAAACAATATTGAAAGCATTGACACCTTATTGAAACCATTTAAACCATATTGAAAGCATTAAAACTACATTGAACCCATGTTGAAAGCATTGAAACCATGTTGAAAGCATTGAACCCATATTGAAAGCATTAAAACCACATTGAAACCATGTTGAAAGCTTTCAAACCATATTGAAAGCATTGAAACCATATTGAAAACATTGCAACCATCTTGAAAGCATTGCAACCATGTTGAAAGCATTGAAAACATACTGAAAGCATTGAAACCATATTGAAAGCATTGAAACCATATTGAAAGCATTAAAACCACATTTAAACAATGTTGAAAGCATTGAAACCATGATGAAAGCATTGAAATCATATTGAAAGCATTGATACCATATTGAAAGCATTACAACCACATTGAAACCATGTTGAAAGCATTGAAACCATATTGAAAGCATTGAAACCATATTGAAAGCATTGAAACCATATTGAAAACATTGTAACCATGTTGAAAGCATTGAAACCATGTTGAAAGCATTGAAACCATATTGAAAGCATTGAAACCATATTAAAAGCATTGAAACCATATTGAAAACATTGTAACCATTTTGAAAGCATTGAAACCATGTTGAAAGCATTGAAACCATATTGAAACCATGTTGAAAGCATTGAAACCATGTTGAAAGCATTGAAACTGTACTGAAAGCATTGAAACTATATTGAAAGCATTGAAAGCATTGAAACCATATTGAAATATTGCAAAAATGCACCACGACAATATTTCAAGCCGGCGTCTGATCTGGGACTGCACTTTTTGTCTCAAACTCTATTTCTATATCTGTGCTTTATTCCTTTGGAATTTGCATTATTTTTATCTTATTTCCTTATTTTACCGAATGATTAAACAAAATTGGATTGCAAACGACAATATGAAATTTGGCGCCGAAAGGGTTAACTCTTTTGTACCATATTATTTAACCCTTTACCTGTTCAAATTGCATTTACGAATAAATGACGTCATGGATATTCATTAGCTGAACTTTTATAATGTAATCTCTTCAGGGAATTGATTTTGCTCTGCCAGAAACTTTAAGATCAGATCTTTATCATGTCTTAAGCAAACAGAGCAGATCCTGATCAAATGAAGCCGTCTTATCTGGTCTACTCCGTTCGCAAATGCGTGAAAACATGTTTATATGAAGGAAAGGGTTAAGGAAACTAGTATATACAGTAAAATCCCACTAATGCGACCACCTAAAGGAGGTATAATTCTGGGTGCTAGATGCAGGTGGTAGCTTCATGCAGAACGAAATTAATGCAGAAAGAGGAACTTTCTGTATTACGTTTGTCCTGCAATAAGCAACCACCTGCTTATACAGACGCCCATGTTTATTCATTAAGTGGTCGCATTAGAGGGGTTCTACTGTATTTTATTTTGGAACCCTTCCACTTTTCATATGAAGGGAGCAGAGCAAACAAACTGTTTGCTGGTATAGGCCATTGATATCTATGGGTTCAGCAAACAGTGCAGACCCAGATCAGAGGGATCATTCAGGAGCCCTCTGACCTGGGTCTACATTGTTCGCAAATGACAGTGCACATGTTTCCTGCACCCAAAGTGCCCTTTTTAAGGAACACTGGACACGAATAGGTTAATGTGATTGAATCATATTCTAATCTGGGTCCACACTGTTTGCCGACGTCCTGTTTAAAGCGGCCATTGTAACCTATAGATTAATATGAATGATTCAAACTCTGATCTGGGTCTACACTGTTTGCCTATGTCCGTTTAAGGGACACATGTCACCACTGGGTTAATGTGAATGATTCAAACTCTCTGATCTGGGTCTATACTGTTCGTATGTGTAATTTAACTCTTCACTCCATGAATATTCATGGAAGATATAATGACGTCATAAATATCAGTTATATTAATTTGCTATAATAACGCATGGACACAGGAATTTTTGTCCATGGCAGAAACTGTAGAATCATATCTATATTATACCATAAGCAAAACAGAGCAGGCCCTGATCAGACGGCTCCTATAGGAGCCGTCTGATCCGGGTCTACTGTGTTTGCAAAGGCGTAGAAAGGCGTATTTATGAAGTAAAGGGTTAAAGGACTCTGGACACCAATAGGTTAATGCGAATGGTTCAAAATAAACGAAAGGACACTTATGTCTATATGCCTCACGCATCATACCGAACTTGATTGGGAATTCAATAGTAGTAATTCGCTTGAAGGTCCCATAGGATCCCGACAGGACCACTTAGCGGGGTAATAAATGAAACACTGATCGGTCCAGACTTTTATATGTCCTAATATGATTACTGATATTCCATATCACAAAAGGCAATTTCTCTGAACGATACAATTTTTTTGCATCGATTTTATAAATATCCACAACAAAGCACAACGCACTAAAACAATGAAAATTTGGCAAGCACTTATATATCGCTTTGCTCTCGTATAAACTATTGTGTACAATAAAACCCCTCTGAACCGGAGTTCTAGTAGAGAAGAATTTAGATACTTTTAGGCAGCTTTTTATTTGAGTCTGAGTTTGTTCTCAAGCTTTTGATTGGTCAGATTTGAGCCAAAGCCAAAGGCTCAAAGGATACTGTATTTAACTGAGTCTCATTCGAGCAAATTCATTTCAGCTGGTTTTAATGTCTAGGGACTGTTATACGCAACTGCTTATATACGCAAGTTATTTAAATAGTCAAAATTAAACATAAAATATTCTATCAATGTATTTTTGTTTATCAACAGCTGTTGAAAACAGCGTAACTCTAGACCAGGTTCGGCATTTTAAACGTGGCATCTGGATTTCGGTGTTTACATGTTGGTACCCGGCCACGGAACGTTCATTTGGACTTACGAAGAACATTGCCGTAGTGAATTGAGAAATCGGTACCCACTTGTGTAAATGCAGTAGATTCCTTTTAACACGGATGAAGCAGTTTATTAAATAAGCATTAAGATAGTTCCAGACAGATGGCTGCTTAAAGAAGAAGTCCCTACAATGAACGCATAGTTTCAATATTATCATAAAACTTGGTATTTGTTGTTATAATTATTATGAAGATTGTCAACTTTAACTTATATCGAAAAATGCCCCTGTGATACAAAATAAACCAATTTCTTCAATATCTATAATTTTTGTTCTACAACAAAGTATTATCGGCATTTTCCGTTTCAATTTTGTTCTGCGTTTTGCCGATAATCACTCGATCCCTCTATTGTTTATGGAACGCCATTCTGCCATGCTAATTGCTAATTACAACATTCGAAATGCTTTTTGCCAATTGTGTAAATTGCTACATGTAAGGAATGTTCCAAATGATGGATGTAAATGACACATGCGAAATGCGGAATGCTTATTGCTTAATACATGTTTGCACTACTAGCATTGAACAGCGCCATTTTTAAAGTGACTGTACATTTGCTAAATGCATGTTTATTTACGTGAAAGCTTATTGCTCTACTAAATTAAAAATGATGCTGTCCAATGTTAGTAGTGCATACATGCATTTAGCAATATAAACATTTCGCATTTGTCAATTACATCCATCATTTGGAACATTCCGGTTCTTTCCCTAGCAATATATACAATTGGCAAAAACATTTCGCATTTTGCATTTCGCATTTAGCATTTAGCAAATAGCAAGGCAGAATGGCGTCCAATTGTTTACGTAATGTCAGCTTTTCTCGGAAGTTGCCGGAGAGAAGCGAACTAGCACGAACAAATATGAAACTAAAACCCAATCCGAATAAAACTAAAACCGTGTAATAACATGGGGGTCTTCGACATCAAAGACATGGACGTACATTGTATTGTCATTTCAACGTTTATTCGATAGGTTTTCTTGCAATATACCTCTTTTCAGCATATAAACACATACATTTTGTGCATTTTAGGCATTTTTGAAACACGTCGAATGTAGGGACTTTACCTTTAATGAAAGAGTTAAGGTCATGCACGAGCTTTTGGAACTGTCTGCATAACGTTCACTGTGCATTAAGCTACCACATGTAATAAAGATCTGTTAATGCGTGAAAACACGTTTATTGAATGAAATGGTTAAATCTTTAACCCATTCCCTCATATTGACGACTTTTGACGCCTCTGTAAAAATCACTTTCTGAAACCATTGTAATAAATAGAGCATTTGCTCCTATGGAGCAAATGCTCTATTTATCTCAATGGTTTTAAAACTACATAATTCTAAAGTTTTCCTTTTCTCCAGTAAATGCTCCTTTGGGTAGATTTATTCATAGAGGTAGGATCTAAAAATAGCTTATGAGGGAATGGGTTAAATACTGAGATGTTAGAGTGGAATGGCCCAGTTTTGTTTAATACATGTAAGTACATTTGCTAAAAAGCGTATTCTTTGCGAGAGTTATTTGAATGACAAATAGTACAGATCCTCATCAGAGGGCACCTTTAGGACCAGAAAGCTCCCCTTATCTGGACCCACAAAGTTTTCAATTGCAAACTTGTTTCCCGCATTCAAAGAATTAGTTGCAGTTTTACCTTATCCTTTTGAAAGCTTTTTGTTTCATTAATTGTTTGGTCCATTATTACCTTAAAGTTTGTTCCACGTAAACATTTCAGTAATGAATGGTGTCAATTGAACGGTGGCACTAAGTCATTGCACATAGATTTGACCCAAACAAAATGCCCCTTTAGAAACGTCATATCTGATCCGTATTTGCAGAATACTACCTCAAGAACTACAGTAAAATCTCTCTATAATGGCCACTAAATTACATCAAGTATTTTGTGTCAAACGCAGGTGGTTGCTTAAAGCAAGGTGAAAACTTTCACCTTGCTTTAAGCAGCCACCTGCCCCTAAATACCAACTAAGAAACTCAATATCGTGGCCGTTATAGAAAGGTTTCACTGTATGTTCCATGTGCCACCTGAGCTGGCTCTATAGTGCTTGAAATGATGTTGGTCTTATTATTTGTGGAAAATAAGTTCTAGTCTTAAAGGCCCCTGTTTTCGTTTTCGTGTATACTCTGTGCAGGATGAGGCTATTTCACTGTCCTTACAATACCATGATCCATAAAAACAACACGATCTATCAGGTACTATACGAAATTCTTGCACAAAACGTGCTGTTGTAGTCTCGCTAGACCATTATTAACAAGGCGATTCTCGTGCTCACGCGCTGTTGTTGACCGGTTTTAATTATACCTATTCGGGGCCTAAGGTAAATAATGGACGTGAATGCTACAGCGTTATGGCCTAGGTGAGCGGTGCGAGTATTTCAGGGGCATCGACAAAACTGTTTTAGTTATAGACATATTGAATGAAATTCCATGCAAACGGTATTTGATACAATCATGAAATGATGTCAGAAAGAAAACAGTGGCCCGGAAACAGCATAAATCGAACGAAGTGTCAAAGAAGTGTATAGTTTTTCTTGTATTTGGAAGAATGGAATTGATGCAGGAAGGCAGAAAATGGGTTTTATGCAAGACTAGCGTTAATACACGTTTGTTTTCGGGCAATAACATGTGCAGTGTCCCTCGAGAATGTTGTTGCCCTCGCTCTTCGGGCTCGGGCCAACAACAGTCCCTCGGGACACTGCAGATGTTATTGTCCGAAAAAACGTGTATTAACCCTCTATTGATCCATGCTCCTACTGTCCGATCCCGGCATGCTGATGGTCCAGAGCTGCCGAGACATCTAGGCCATGTCCAAATAGCAGTACATCTACTATAACATTTCGAGCATGTACGGACTAGAAAAACATCGTTCAGAAGGTAACCTACATTTTATCCATGCCATATATGACAAATACATTTACGACCGCTATAAACCCAGAACTATGCAACAGAGTATTAACTTTAACCCTTCGCTTGCTATTCACGTCAATATACTAGTACCTACCTGTAAATAGTGAAGACCCAGATGAGACAGCTCCTGCAGGAGCTGTCTCGTCAGGGTCTGCACTATTTACAAGTTGGTTGTGCATCCAGTGCATCCCACAGCAGTGATTGCACAGCGAAATACTTGTTCACAGTGAAGATGTATGGAATTATACAACATGGCATGGGTAAAGAATGAGAAATGTATTTTAAAATTCACCAAGAGAAGGGTTAATAGTATACATAAATGTAAATGTGTATTGAATTCAAATTGGATATGACATTATACCAAGCATGAGGAAATACCTGAACACTGTATGGCAATTGAATAGTGGCGTTTGCTATAAATATTGCTCTTATGTAATAAAGTTTATTGAATTTTCAATAAAGTTTGAAATATTTATTAGCATATACATGTAAGCATAAGTATATTACATTGCATTATACTGACTCGTCTTGAATAATGCTGTCTGGTCTTGCTAGTTTAACGTGAGTAGTTTGTCATCGTGAAGTAATGAACGCCAACGAGAAACCACCTACAGTGGAACACCTTTAATGCAACAAGTTAATGTAGAAAAATGGATGTCTTTAAAAGCGGTTGATAGCTTAATGCAGAATGAAAGTAATCCAGAAGGCTCCTACAGGAGTTTCTGCACACCCTTTGTCATGCATTAAGCTACCACTGCCTCGATGACCCAGAATTATACCTCCTTTTGGTGGTAGCATTGTAGGGGTTTTATTGCATCATTATTTCTAATCATACAATGATGACCGCAATGCAAACGGGACAGTACAGTAAAAACTCCCTTATAACTGCCGCTGAAGAGCACGACACTTATTTATGGGCATTAGGCATGGCGGCCCTTCGTTTTCGTTAACAAGCTTTCTGAAGCATAAACCAGTATAGAAATGTGTTCTGTTTAATTAAAATAAACACAGCCGAAGTGTGAAATAGCTTAGAATTCTGATGGCACGCCGAGTTACTCTAAAACTGTTGCAGCTGACATAATCGATTTGCCCATAGCATGCCGAAACAATTGTATTAGATATCCTACTGACTAGCATCACATATGTTTTTCTACCTTCAAATGGGATGCATTTGAAATCATGTGTCAAACATGCTCAAGAGACAATGCGTATTAGTCAGAAAACCAAATTGGAAATGTTTTGAGCCTCAATATTAGCCTATCCTATATAGGAACTGAACGTGTATCTGATAATTGTAAGTGCATCGTGAAACTACAATATTGCTTTGATACAAAGTACTTTTTGTCGCCATGTTTTCAACATGACGTCCACTATGGCAACCGAATGGCCGTTAAAAGCATGCTGCTTTTATAGATATAAATTTGTTTACTTGCTATTGCAGTTTATGAAAACATTGTTTTTAAATCGGTTAAATGCGCAGATAGATATTTACAAGAAATATGAAGCTAGCGCATATCCAAGATCTCTGCTGATATTTCCACCTTGAAGATAAAATAGAATAAAGGCCATGCGATGTTGCATGTACAGTAACTCTCTTTAAACCAGAATTATAGTAGAGAACAAGTCAATATATACCTTTAGGCAGGTGGCTGCTTAATGCAAGGTGAAAGTTGTGCAGCCAATGGGTCAATCAGACCCTCAAATACGTAGAGCCATATCTGCAACATCTTATCAGCTGAGCTCCAGATAAAACGTTATCTAACAATTATTCATGTAAGAAATAATGACATAAATATTTATTAGCTAACATTTTATAATGGTACATGTACAGTACAATCTCTCTATAACGGCCATTAAATTATGTTAATTAGTTGGTATTTAGGGCAGGTGGCTGCTTAAAGCAAGGTGACAGTAAAACAGAACGCTCCTGTAGGAGCGTTCTGTTTTACTGTCACCTTGCTTTAAGCAGCCACCTGCCTTTAACACAAAATACTTGATGTAATATAGTGGCCGTTATAGAAAGGTTTTACTGTATATGAACACTGTATATGTATGGCAATGGTAGAAACGGTTGAATCATATCTATACAATCCCATAAACAAACAGAACGGGTCCTGATCAGACAGCTCCTACAGGTCTGACCTGGAACTACTGTTGCAAAAGCGTACCTATTCGGCTAAAAGGTTAACCCTTTATTTCATAACTATGCTTTTTCTACGCCTTTAAATACAGAGTAGACCCTGATCACACGGCTCATGCAGGAAACGTCTGATCCGGGTCTGCTCTGTTTGCTTAATGAAAAAATGATTCTACAGTTTCTGCCCTGGGCCAAATTTCCTGTTTTCATGCCATTATAAAAATGAATCTACTCAATATTCATGGCGACGTTATCTCTTATATGAATATTCATGGAGTAACGGGTTAAACATGTTTCTCGGCACAGATGGGGATTGGGAGTACACACATATATTTGTTACAACTTGTGTGAAAGTTGTTTGCAGGCAACATTCTCCCAAATCTATCCTTTACGCATTTCAATTGGTTTTTGTTTGGACTGGAAATGTTCAAATATTTACAAAAGAAATTGAAATCTCTAGATTCTTGTATCTGTTAATCAATATCAATACAGTTGTCTAGTTGGCGATTAGTTTGCCTTGTGGTAATAACTGTTTTATCGCTAACAAATTAATGTCCCTTATTGTCGTTTATCTCAGCTGTAATTGAGAGCTGTGCAGTCCGATCAACAAGCAAGTACAGTAAGAACCCCTCTAAACCGGACGTTCAATTTATTATAAATATCGGTCTTGGAGACAGGTGGCAACTTAATACAGGGTGAAAGTCATGCAGAAAGCTCCTCTAGGAGCTTTCTGCATGACTTTCACCCTGCATTAAGCAGCCACCTGCCCAAAAGTATCTAAATTCTTGTCTACTAGTATTCTGGTTTAAAGGATATTTACAGTAAAGTCTCGCTAAAACAACCACTCAAAAGAATTCCATATAAAACGCCGATTTACTCTGCATCTCATTCGGTTCCAAGCTGGTTGCAAACGCGGGCAAAGTCGCGGAGAGCGGGCTGAGCGTTCAGATATGTCTACTGATGGGTCTTTTAACACTTTTAAAGCATTTGCGGACAGAGTAGACCCAAATCTGATGATATTTACAGGAGTCGTCGGATCGGGTCTCCATTGTTTGTTTATGAAACAATATAGATCTAATTCTAAGTGACCAAAATGTCACGTGTACAGATACATGTACCATCATACAATTGAATATTCCAATTGTCATTATTGCTTACATAAATGATCATGAAATAAAAGGTTACATGTAACCCATGAACATTAATAAGCCAAATTAGTTCATAGCATTATTTGCCAATACTATATTTGACTGTGGCAGCAAGTGTAGACTCAGATCTGTATAATTTCATTAGCAAACAGAGTAGACTCTGATCAGACGGCTCCCATGGGAGCCGTCTGATCTGGGTCTACTCTGTTTGCAAATGCGTGAAAAGGCGCTTATTTAAAGGAACGGGTTATGGGAACCAACGTTTGTTTTGCATTAAGTGGCCACATTGGAGAGTTTTAGTGAGTACCAATGTTTGCAGCGGAAACATAGTAAATCAGTAAAAACGGAATTTATACTAACAGCGTAGATCCAGCCACTTTAGAAAGCGGGTTTTGCCCACAGCTTTATGGTATGGCACGATATTTTTGTCAGTATTGATGCAGACAGTTTAACTCCAAATCGAATTCCGTGTTTCACTGTGGCCAACTTGAGAAATCATGCAGTAAAACCACTTTCAAGTGGACGTTAAACTTTGTATCAGTGTCATCTTTCAGACAGGCAGCACCTTAATGCAGGTTGAAAGTCATACAGAAAACTCCCAAGAGGAGCTTTCTCCGTGACTATCACCCT
This sequence comes from Azorinus chamasolen, assembly GCA_963576725.1. NCBI lineage: Eukaryota > Metazoa > Mollusca > Bivalvia > Cardiida > Solecurtidae > Azorinus > Azorinus chamasolen. The sequence continues at coordinate 61,292,848 of OY755240.1, read as the reverse complement.
GCATTAACCAATTATCTCCTACTGACGTATTTTAATGCCTCTGTAAAACCATTGTGATAAATAGAGCATTTGCTCCATAGGAGCAAATGCTCTATTTATCACAATGATCTCAAAACAATACAGTTCTAAACTTTTCCTTTTCCCTAGTAAATGCTCATTTTCGGTAGATTTAGTAAAAAAAAAGTTGGGTCTAAAATAGTCTGGAAGGGAATGGATTAAGCCATAACCTGCCTAAAAACAAATAAGTTGTTCGTTTTTTAAAAAAAGCACTCTGGTTTAGAAGGGTTTTACTGTAGACCAGTAATAATGCTCCAATTGTCATTGTTTCATGGTGAGCCTCAATTACATTGCCTAGTCTACAGCGGACTGGAGATTTTCACTTTTATGATGGATATATACCCGTCTATCTAGCTCATCACAATTAATATTCTGCCAGAGTAGCAGATAGAATTATGAGTCTGATGAGAAGATTTTTCACTGTCTGGGAAGTAAATCTTGACGATGTGTGTAAAATATATTGACAATATGGCATTCCTGCCCGTGATTCTCCTCCTTTTTTCGTTGTTAAATGTCTGTCTCAGAGGCCGATGCCTCCCCCTGAATAATGCGTCACAAAACTTTTTTCCGTGATACAATAAGCGATATGTGAGAAACATTGACCAGTAGAACCTGTCTTAACCCATTACCTCATATGCTATTTTTAGATCCAACCTCTTTGAATAAATCTACCGAAAAGGAGCATTAACTAGAGAAAAGGAAACTTTTAGAATTTTGTTGTTTGAAACCATTGTGATAAATAGAGCATTTGCTCCTATTGGAGCAAATGTTCTATTTATCACAATGGTTTCACAAAGTGACTTCTACAGACTCGTCAAAAGTCGTCAATATGAGGGAATGGGTTAAACAGCCATGCATTCACTGAACATAGGAGTCTTTAAAAAACCAGGTGGTTGTTTAATGCAGGACAAAAGTAATGTAGAAAGCTCATAGAGGAGCTTTCTGCATTACTTTGACCTACATTGAGCTACCACCTGCCTTACAGACACATAATTGGACCTCTTTTTGATGGCCGCTTAACCCTTCGCTTGCTATTCGCGTCAATATACCTACCTGTAAATAGTGAAGACCCAGATGAGACAGCTCCTGCAGGAGCTGTCTCATCAGGGTCTGCACTATTTACAAGTTTATTGTGCAACCAGTGCACTCCACAGCAGTGATTGCACAGCGAAATATGTGTACACAGTGAAGATATGTGTAATTATACAACAGGGCATGAGTACAGAAGGAGAAATGTATTTTAAAATTCAGCAAGAGAAGGGTTAAGACAGGTTCAACTGTACGATGATTAGCCTGGAGATGCAGACTCCCACCGTTACAACACTATAAAGGCCATGTCGCAAGAATTTCGTAAGTACAATCTATGAGTATTGACCTTTGCAAACAGTTTTGAACAGTTGACAACGGTTTTCAATAGAAATGAAAGAAAAGTCAACTATAGGAATTTCAAAATCTAATTAGGGGAACGTGTAAACTTGCACAGTAAAAACCCTCTAAACCGGGCGTAAAAATTAGTATAAAGATCGGTCTTTGAGACAGGTGGCAGCTTAATCTTAATGCAGGGTGAAAATCATGCAGAAAGCTCTTTCATTAAGCAGCCACGTGCCTGTCCTCTAGTAATCTGGTTTAGAGGGGTTTTACTGTATTTATTTTTAGATGTTTTCTGAACATTTCTCGACACTTGTATTCTGAATTAATAGTTGTCCTTAAAAGTAAACAATGTAGATTAACCCTTACCCTTCTGTAACAAAAACGATGTCTGCTCAAATTTGGATCTGGTGCTATTTTTAATGCTTACGATTGGATCAAGTCTTTGAGAAACAGCTGGACAAGTGACATGATGATACACGTGTTTTGAGACACTATCAACCAAGTATCAAACAGCTTAAGTATATACTGTTTTTGTAATATTCTTAAACATACTGCTAAGACTTATATAGCGAACGTTTTAAGCAATAAAATGAACGTTTGTTCATAAATAATTCGGCGGAAGAGGGGAAAAGACATTTACTGTTATGCTTTATAAACATCTAACATTATATGATACTATTAGCACATCCTCACTCGCAAAGTTTGTTTTGACCCATTACCTCATAGGCTATTTTTTAGATACAACCTCTCCGAATAAATCTACTGACAAGGAGCATTAACTAGAGAAAAGGAAAGTTTCAGAATTTTGTAGATTGAAACCATTGTGATAAATAAAGCATTTGCTCCAATAGGAGCAAATGCTCTATTTATCACAATGGTTTCAACAGGTGACTTTTGCAGAGGCGTCAAAAGGCGTCAATATGAGGGAATGGGTTAAAGAGCATTTGGGTTTAATTGTTTTGCTCTAAATATGTCTATCTTAATTATTCCTTGTTTATCTATTATGTATATTTGTAAGTCTAGACACTGTATCAGTTTATGACAAAAAAAAATATTCAGTTCTATTCTATTCTTAATTCTTGTCCATATGTTATGTGTTCAAATCTGGATCTTGTGTAATTTTGACGATTTCCAAATCATTTAACCCTTTCCTCAGAGCCACAAATAAAGGTGCACACAAATACTATACTCGTCATTTCTCCACCAAACCCTATGTTGTGACAACTCTTTAATTAATAGGCATAAAGCCGCTATATAGTACAGAGCAACAGAGATAAACGTGCGTACTCAAATACTAAAATGGTCATTTCTCCACCAAACCGTATGTTGTGACCACTCTTTAGAATCGTCTCGAAGAGACAATTCTAAAGAGTGGTTACAATATACGGTTTGGTGGAGAAATAAAGAAGTTATTCTTGAAAATGCTTTAATTTGTGCATACTCAAATACTACAATCGTTATTTCTCCACCAAACGCTATGCTGTGACCACTCTTTAGAATTCTACATAGGGTTTGGTGGAGAAATAAAAACGTCATTCTTGAAAATGCTTTGATTTGTAACGCATCTTATCTGGACATCTGTCTACGCCATGAATGTTCATGTAAGAACTCGTGACTTCATGAATATTAATTAGATTAGTTATTATAATAGCAGCACATTAAACACATGATTGTTATTAGCACATTGCAGAAACTGTGCAATCACATCTATTTTATATCAGGAGCCGTCTGATCTGGATCTACTCTGTTCGCAAAAGCATAGAGAGGCGTATTTATGGAGTAAACGGTTAATTAAGCTTTATAAAATAAAACTATTGACCAAATGTCAAATAGCTTGCACCCTGATTAGCCGATGGATTACTAGACGTCTCATTCGGATAAAAAAAAGTGTATGCAGATATGATTGACGTCACAGATAGGGATTAAGGGGTTAAGATAAAGTGCGTCATACGTTCCCAGTTTAGTATGTATTTAACCCTTTAAATGTGGGACACGCGTGTACTGGTATTTGCAAACAGTGTAGACCCCGATCAGAGGGTTCCTAGATCACGGTCTGCGCTGTTTTTCTTTCGAAATTCTATCGCAAAATATACCCTTTGATGCAAAATGTTTGTGTAATTCGGACAGATCGTGACGAGTGAAGAGTGCAGTGACATCAACAAACCTTGCAGTGTATGATACGTGACAGTGTAAGAATGTGACGTGCAGTCAAAGTATCCACACTGTTACACTCATTGGAAACTTACCTTAACCCCTTCCCTGATGAATATTCATGTAGGAAATAATGACGTCATGAATATTAATAAGAATATTTTTTATAATGGCATATGAACACAGGACTTTTTGGCTCAGGCAGAGGCTGTAGAATCAGATCTTTATTATATCACAAGCAAACAGAGCAGACCCTGATCAGACGGCTCCTATAGGAGTTATCTGATCTGGGTCTACTATGTTTTCACATGCGCCATAATGCGTTTACCTTAAGGGAAAGGGTTAATTAGAATTCGGACACCAAATTCCCCCCCATCCTCTTCGCTGGTTTAAGTTTAACGAATCAATTTGGTACATTTATAACAACTTCGACTGAAAGAGTAGCAAATAGTGAAGACTGGCCAAACAGCTGATTCCTGAGGTTTTCAGTCCGAATACTCCTGGCAATTAAACCATTACTCTACAAATACGACCATGCCTTTGCAAACAGAGTAGTCCCAAGTCTGATCAGGATCCGCTCTGATAGCTAATGATATTATAATAAAGCCATGACTCTACATTTCTGCCATGGCTAAAACTTCATGCGTTCATCAGCTATTATATATAACACAACTTATCTAATAAATAATCATATGATGTCATTCTTTCTTAACATAAATATTCATGGCGTAAAGTGCTAAGGAAACCATTTTCATGACGAAACAAACATATATGTCTACTGAAACTCTGATCTGCTGAACATTTTGCTGACGTCAGATGCTGACGTCAGATTCGTTCAAGCCTTTGAGAAACTACTGATCGAGTCTTTAAAATACTTTGATCGTAATGAAACGTTGAGTTACTCGGTGGCTGATCTGGATCCAAGTTGTTTGCACGTACGAGTCAGATCGTACTTTGTATAAGAATGGTTAGTCCGTTCCTCCATAATACACATTTATCCAGTCACCAGGCTTCTCTAGTGACATAATAAAGGGGGTGCAAATAAACTTAGGTTTATTAGGTTACTTCCGGTAGTGGAAGGTTTATTTGGTTAGTAGATAGGCGTAATGATTCTATAACCATGGAACTATTTTAGTTTTCTGTAAATATTCATATACATGTTGATGGAATAGATCTAACAGATCTATTTGGTCACCAGAAGAATTATTCAAATGAGAAAAAAAATAAAAATAATTGGCTACAGCTGGATTCGAATCCGCGCCTGATCCTACAAAAACTAATTCTAATCTCTCTACAGACGTCGCCCTTACCGATTACGCCACCGAGGCCACATACAAAATGACGTTGATTTATCACTTTTATTAATTTAATCCACCGCTGGCAAAACCCGTTTTTGATAAAATCAAACCTGGAAGCAAAGATTGACAGATAAATAGTAAATGTTTTCTTTTCACTCTCATGATTATTTGGTTGATAAACTCTTACAGGGGCGGTGATAGTCATAAACCTAAATATAGCCTGTCCAGTTCCATCGATTTCTGAGTGACGTTAGGTAGAATCTAAAAATAGAAACCGAGACTACGTAACTCGAATTTGACCAAAGAATATCTAGACCATGTCTGTTTGAAATAACTTATCGACCCTCGATTCAAATCATCTTATTTTTCAAATTCAACCACGATTTCCTTCTAGTAATACAAGTATCGAAACTATATTCCTCTGCGGTAGCTCATTAGATCTATTTACGTCTAAATGGAAGTGAAAAGGGAGGGATCCGTTGATCGAAAAACTGCATTTTCAATGTAAATTATTTCAAGAGTGTTATGAGTCTGTAAAAAAGACATTTAACTATATTGACTGGATAAATCGAATAATAGGTTAGTGCCGTAGATGGGACGCCTTTATCCGACTCGGAGAGAAAACAGTTGAGGCTCGGCAAGCCTCGCCTCAACGTTTTCTCCCCTCGTCGGATAAAGCGTCCCATCTACGGCACTAACCTATTATTCTCTATTTCTACGCCTCTATAAAAGTCATATTTTGAAACCATTGTAATAAACAGAGAATTTGCTCCATAGGAGCAAATGCCCTATTTATCACAATGGTTTCAGAACTACAAATTCTAAACATTTTCCTGTTTTCTAGTTAATGCTCCTTTTCGGTAGAGTTATTCAAAGAGTTTGGATCTAAAAAAATAGCCTATAGAGGAATGGGTTAATCATTTCTGTTTCTACCAACGGAGTCTTAGCTAAGTTCTTATTTGGCGGTAGATCTGGATCTACACCTTTGCCAGATCCGGATGTCAATAGTCCAGTGATGTGTCTCTTTAATCACCATTCAGAGCTACCACTGTAGAGACGTTAGACACTTGCAGATAGTATTTTTTCGAGCTAATACAGTAAAACCTTTCTATAACGGCCACTAAATTGTGTTAATTAGTTGGTATTTAGGGCCGGTGGCTACTTAAAGCAAAGTGAAAGTAAAGCAGAACGCTCCTATAGCAGCCGCCTGTCTTTAACACAAAACACTTGTTGTAATCTAAGGGCCGTTATAGAGAGGTTTCACTGTAAAACCAGTTTGCAAAGTCAAAACAATACTGATTAATCCTCCCCCCCCCCCACCCCCACCCCCTATTGGTATTACTGAGTGATGGATCACTTCATAATATTCATTAACATAATTTTATATTGTAAGTATTATAATGCAAAACATTTCTGTTACTATACATTAACCCTTTCGGCGCCAAATTTCTAATTGTCGTCTGCAATCCAAGTTTGTTAAATCATTCAGTAAAATAAGGAAATGAGATAAATAAATGCAAATTTCAAAGGAATAAAGCACATATATAGAAATAGAGATTGAGACAAATAGTGAAGTCCTTGATCAGACGCCGCCTTGAAAAGGCGGCGTCTGATCTGGGACTGCTTGTCGTGGTGCATTTATGCGATTGCGGCGGTGAAAGGGTTAACCACATCAAGTGTCTGCCGATACACCTAGGACTAGGTTTTATTTGTACAAATGTATACCCGTCAACACTCACAATTCAGCTCTTTGAACGGTGATTTATCAAAGTAAAATAGCCAATAACTATATAGAGTACATTGGTATGAGAATATGGTTTGTGAGAGAATGTTCTAATGCCAAACAATGTAGATCCAGATCAGAGGGTTCCCATGGGAGCCCTCTGATCTTGGTCTACACTGTTTTCCTAATGCCAATGTACTGGTTCCCCGTATTCAAAAGGCTATATAGTAATAAGCAAGTTTAGCAGCGTTCAAGCCCTCTACATTGGGAACTAGTCTGAGAAAACAAATTAGTAATATTATCTCCTTATTTCGATGGGTATTGAGTGGCATAAAACAATTGAATAAATCTCATCAAGTGGGATAGACATTGTAGATATATGTCATTTGCATCAGACGGATGCCACATTGAAGGGTATTAACTATTTAACCCGTTCCCATATTGACGGCTTTTGACAACTCTGTAAAAGTCACCTTGTGAAACCATTGTGATAAATAGAGCATTTGCTCCTGTAGGAGCAAATGCTCTATTTATCACAATGGTTTCAAACAACAAAATTCTAAAATTTTCCTTTTTTCTAGTTTATGCTCCTTTTCGGTAGATTTATTTAGAGGTTGTGTCTAAAAATAGCCTATGAGGTAATGGGTTAACTCGTCTCATGCTAAGCGAGTCTTGGCTGGCATTTTCAAACAGTTTGGATCCAGATGAGACGCCGAGTAATTCGGCGTCTCATCAAGATCCAAGCTGTTTGACAACTCGGTCAATTGTTTTTCAAAGGATTGATGTCAGTAAAACATTTCAACAAATGAGAGATTGAGTAGACAGTATCTTTTAAAGGAATTTCGAAAGGAATGTTGATCCATAAACCCCATGCTGTGTATTGCGGGTGCTGACCCTCTGACATATAATACACAAATTGATAAGGCGGGCTACTATTACAGAGGATCAAGCTATAATTGTTTAATTTTAACTCATAAGGCTAAAGACCCAACTGGACACTGGATGAGCACTCCAGGATATCAATTATCAGCACAGCTGGACACTGCGTATAGGTGGGGGTCTCTTATGAAGGAGCTTTGAAATGCCATTAAGCATGAGTATTGTTAATTGTCTGTGGAATAATTATATTGTTACATTGTATATTGCTCTTCAGTTAGTTCTATGTCTGATTTGCTGGCTAATGTTGTTTCACCCCAACTTATACAATAATAGAATCAAATATTAACACTGAATGATTGTACATCATTCCTAAGGGTTTTGATAGTGCGCCTGGTGTTGAGTGTTCGTGCACATTATATCTCAGCCCTTTTAGATTTACATTGAGCTGGAGCTTCCTACATTTTTATTGATACAGTGCTCCCTCCCTACAACGGCCCTCTCAATAACGATTTCCTCCTTAAAACAACGCATGTCACTGTTTCCGAAACAACAAGGCCCCAGAAACAACCTTTTCCATCGTATTTTCTTTATGCCTCCATCAAACCCTATGTTGTGACCACTCTTTAGAATCGTCACTTTGTGACGATTCTAAAGAGTGGTCACAACATAGGGTTTTGTACCTCTGATATCTCTTTTGTATGTGTCCTTCTTGTTGGTATTAGCTGTCACTGTAGCCTTGGTAGAAGAATCTGTCTCCTTGCTTGAAGAAAATGGTTGCTCACTAGATGCGACTTAAGCAAACGATGGTTTGGCGAATCTCATTTCTCTGCTGGGTGTGTCAACTTGATTTTTGATATCTTTTAACGCAGATAAATCTGCAGCGTTACTTTTGTTGTCACTGTTATGTGTACGAGATGTAGCTGTATCGCTGTCAACTGCAGAATCATACTACGTCATCATTATCTAATACAGGCTCTAGTTCTATGGCTTATTTTTGATCTGCATTGTTTTTCTACAGTTTCAATAAGTAGAAATGGAACGGTCTTTACGGACAATTCTTACTTCAATGTTTTATTTTCTGCGTCTGAAATTTCCATTATCATTAAAGTAGAATTAAGGATAACGTGGCATATTGTTTTCTGCTTCCTAGTTGTAAGTGTGTAGATATGAACATTTGTTGGTAGATCTAGTCGAAAGTCCGATTGTATCTTGCTAAGGAACAATTTGAAAAGTAACAATTTATACAAAACTGTATTGTACATTTCTCTCCAGTGTCAGTTATGTTGAAGAAGAATCCGTGATACGAATCGCACGGTGGCGGATCTTCCGGAATTTCCCCCATGATGGTCGTTGTATTTGTAAACACACAACCAGAGTTTAGTCATACGTGACGAAAATTGCGTCATAGTTGTATATAGTGACTTCACGAACCACGAAAATATGTGATATATATATATATATATATATATATATATATATATATATATATATATATATATGTTCAAAACTAGGTAAAAACGTTTCAAATTATCATTCTATTTCCTTGAAATATATGTACCTTTTAAATCATATCCCTCAACGAAACGCACAGAACTGAATAAGAAATGACCAGTTATTTATGTACACGTATTCCTCGTGAAATCTACTGACGCCTGAAAAAATGTCCAACAGTGCGTTCCAACACTCACCAGTCCAGCAGCTTAGTCATTATGACTAATTGAGCTAAAATCATTTATTTTTTTAATAAATCTACCGAAAAGGAGCACTAACTAGAGAAGAGGAAACTTTTAAAATTTTGTAGCTTGAAACCATTTTGATAAATAGAGCATTTGCTCCTATAGGAGCAACTGCTCTTTTTATCACAATGGTTTCAGAAAGTGACTTTTACAGAGTCGTCAAAAGTCGTCAATATGAGGAAAAGGGTTAAGCTTAAAGACCTACATTGATACTTATTTGAACGTCCGGTTTTTATGGGAACCACTAGATCTAGCATGACTAAGCTATAGTTCGATTTCGAGAGCTGAGCCATGACTGCACTTTTCTATTTATAGAAGTTGCAACCATTCTAATTGATGGGTAAGTGAACAATGATTGTCACACGAAGCTCGTAGTAATCGTGCAGAATAAGTACATACAGTAAAACTCCGCTAATACGACCACCTAAAAGAGGTATAATTTTTGGTGCTAGATGCTGGTGGTAGCTTAATGCATGGCAAAAGTAATGCAGAAAGCTCCTAGAGCTTTCTGTATTATTTTTGTCCTGCATTAAGCAACCACCTGCTTATAAAGACACCCATGTTTATTCAGTAAGTGGTCAAATTAGAGGGGTTCTACTGTATATGCTTATTACAGGTCTGTATAACCACAGGTAACTCCGGAACAAATACATGGTTTGTGACGCGTTTTACCTCCACGGGTGGACTCGTCCTAAAGGTCACAGCTCACGGGTCAAAATCGAGCTATAATGCTGATATATTGTCTCCCTGTTACATGTTTTCTTGTCGCTCGGTACATAAACGTATCCATTAAAAACCCCAAAACGTAGTCAATCTTCGCTGTTCGTTTTTTTGTGGTAAAATGTAGCATGTTTAAAATAACACGAGAAAGAGCTATCATCGTATGTAAATGACAGAGGTTTAATTCATTCGCATCAGTCATATACCAGCAAAGTCGAATTTACTTGTCGTCACATCCGTCATTTCAGAACTATTTGTGAAAGTCTCCCGTTAACTTTTAGCGCGCTACTGTCGAACCTGTCGATTATATTTGCAGACAGTTAACATCCAGATGTAACGACAAGTGCCCGGATCAGACCTGTCTGACACTCTCATTATACCTTTAAAGTAAATCTGCTTCAAAATCTGAATAAGAAGAAGAATTTTAAGAAAAAAGGACAGATGCAATCTTGCTCTGCGTGTCTAAGACCGAAGTGATAGAGCATGTAGACCACACTGGTTCCGTGCCACTAGTAGCTAATACATCAGCGCCGGGACAAAGTGAATACAGTAAAACCCATCTAAACCGGACTTTAAATTTAGTATAAGTATCAGCCTTGGATACAGTTGGCAGCTTAATGCAGGGTGAAACTACTACTACTACTACTACTACTAATACTACTACTACTACTACTACTACTACTACTACTACTACCACTACTACTACTACTAGTAGTAGTAGTAGTAGTACTGCTGCTGATACTGCTACTACTGCTGCTGCTACTACTACTACTACTACTACTACTACGACTACTACTACTACTACGACTACTACTACTACTACTACTACTACTACTACTACTACTACTACTACTACTACTACTACTAATTCTACTATGACTAGGTTCCACTACTACTGATACTGCTGATACTGCTACTATTACTAGGCTCCACTTTTCTCAATACACCCGGCAAAATTCTTAATATTAAGCATTTTTATATAGAGAAAATTATATGAATGTTTATTTTAGCATTATCTGTAATATCACAAGACTATTCCCCCAGTTCCTACATTATCATTATTAGAACGTTTATTAAATGGTAATACAATTCAAGTTTAACTCTTTACTCAATGAATATTCATTCATGATATATTTACACAACAAATATTGATTCACAGAATGTTTATGATGATGCCATGAACAGATTTTTTATCGTGACAGAAACTGTAGAATCAGATCTATATCATATCAAAAGCAAACAGAGCAGATCCTGATCAGATGGTCCCGATATGGTCATTCCCATCCGAGTCTACATTGTTTGCAAAAACGTAGATATGTGTATTTATAGCTTAAATGGCTCATAGCACCACAAAGAGTTAGTCTGCACAGTCACCTATCCGCCACACTGTCTATCTGTCCGTCATGCCTAGGTAATACATTCACGGATTTGACGCCGGTTTAGCTACGGATACGATCCTGCATCATCCGTGGCAATCTGTATTGGTCCGTAGCGTTCTGTATTTTAGCCGTAGTAGTACTTGTATATCCGTACCTTTCTGTATTCTAGCCGTAGTCATACGTAGTAGTACGTGTTTATCCGTAGCTTTCTGTTTTCTAGCCGTAGTCATACGTAGTAGTACTTGTATATCCGTAGCTTTCTGTATTTTAGCCGTAGTCATACGTAGTAGTACTTGTATATCCGTAGCTTTCTGTATTTTAGCCGTAGTCATACGTAGTAGTACGTGCATGTCCGTAGCTTTCTGTATTCTAGCCTTAGTCATACGGTCTGCTCTGTTTGCTTATGGTGTAATATAGATCTGATTCTACAGCTTCTGCATGAGCCAAAATGTCCTGTGTCCATATGCCATTATAACAAATAATCCTATAAATATTCATGACGTTATTTTCTACATTAATATTCATCAGGGAAAGGGTTAGGGCAAGCTCTGCTGTAGTTGCTCTTCCTATTTTTATAGGAAGATGTGCACCTGTAATATTAGTTATTTTTGTTCGGGGTTATTGTTTGTCTTTCAGTTCTATTTATAGTTTCCTTGGTTACTATTAACCCTTTACTCCACAGAGACGCCTTTTGACACTTTGCAAACAGTGTAGCCCTACTTTCATGAACCATTTATTTCATAAATACACATTTCTATGCCTATGCAAACAGAGTAGACCCAGATCAGCCGTCTGATCAGCGTCTGCTCTGTTTACTGAGAACATAATTATGTTTTATAGATTTAATTCTATGGAATATTGTAGACATTTTAGAAAGCAAAGAAACAGATCTATCAAATTCTATAAGCAAACAGAGCAGACCCTGATCAGACGGCTCCTCAAGGAGCCGTCTGATCTGGGTCTACTCTGTTTGCAAATGCGTGAAAACACGTTTATATGAGGGAAAGGGTTAAGTGTTCTTACCTTGGTCTATGAGTATTGTAGTTGAGTATACTTGAAGAATTTAAGTTATTGTACGTTTTATGTTCTTTATCAAACATATTAGAAATGTTTCCAGGCGCGGAGCCAATGGGATCTTTATACATAAAGTTTGCTTTCTACAGAATTATTCGATCTTGAATGTTTAGAAAATTCATTTTTCCGTTACACTGGATACAGGTGTATACTTTTTACCGAAACTAATTTTGCAAGTTCTTTTTTAACGCCATAAATATTCGTTTTTGGACCTGTAGAAAGGTCATGTCATCACAAGTAGTGTTAGGAATATGTGTGGAGGTTGGAGACATTGTCGACCAACAAACGTATTCCTAGCATGCTAAAGTTCAATTGCATAAAGAAAACATGATGCGTACTGCATTAGGTCTGTATTGTCTCCCAAAGCAGTAGGACATTATACGTGTCATATTCTCTGGCGAGTAGGTTTTGAAGCATTGTCTTTTGGGAAAGCGTAGCCAGCCAAAATGTTCCACAATTAGAAATACATCAAAAGTATCAACCTTTAGCTAATTGTTTGCAAATCCGTGATAAGCCTCTGAAAATTGAGTTGATCTGGATGAGACGCCGAGCATTGATACTTGTATCATATTTATGAACGTAAGTTCAAGTAAAACACATTTGAAAAAATAAATAGAAGACAGACAACTGACATTTTATTGTTCAGCTTATTAAATGCTAAGTCCTTGTTTTAATGCTTTTTGACATTTTAATTGTGTATTATTTACAAAATATGACAGGGCTGAAGATAAGATGCATATTTACAGAGCTCCAGATAAGACGCGTAAATTGAAACATTTTCAATGATAACTTCTTTATTTCTCCACCAAATCCTATACTGTGACCACTCTTTAGAATCGTCTCGAAGAGACGATTATAAAGAGTGGTCACAGCATAGTGTTTTGGGGAGAAATGACGGTTTTAGTATTTGCGTACGCACCCTTATCTTAATTTTCCAAATCGTGTCTTGCTGCTACTCATTAGAATTGCATTGGAGATGCAATTCTAATGAGTAGCAGCATGCTAAAGGATTATGTTGAGAAATATAAAGATAATCTATACTTAGATATCCAATACCCTCATCTACTGCCCTACTATGGAATAATTTACTGTAGCATATTCTAAGAAGAAGACACTCTTCAGTATACGACACTTACGTGTATTTATATGTTAACCCTTCGCTTGCTATTCACGTCAATATACCTACCTGTAAATAGTGAAGACCTAGATGAGACAACTCCTACAGGAGCTGTCTCATCAGGGTCTGCACTATTTACAAGTTGATTGTGCAACCAGTGCACGCCACATCAGTGATTGCACAGCGAAATACTTGTACACGATGAAGATATATGTAACTATACAACAGGGCATGGGTAAAGAAGGAGAAATGTATTTTAAAATTCAGCAAGAGAAGGGCTAAGACTGTGGTTATTTATAGATAAATGTTACACTGTACAAGAACAGGGGATATAAGGTAAAGAAAGGACAGAGTGTCGCAAAGAGAAAGAGTGTGTCCTTAGTACTTTACAGTATTTATTGAGCTCCCAGGAAGATAGCACCACCATGCTCATAGTAAGTCCTATATAACTCTTTCGCTGCAAATCACTGTAGTCTACCCAATTTATCGTGTTATAATTTTCGTTTGTTTATTTTTCTCCGCTTACTTAAAAAGTGTTGGAGTCGTCTGAGCAGTGTCTGCTCTGTTTGCTTTTGATATACATTTTGTAAAATAGATTTGATTCTACAGTTTTTGTCATGACAAAATATATCTTGTTCAGTGTGCTATTATATACATTCTGTGAATTAATATTCATGATGTCACTATTTCTTACACGAATATTCATGGAGTAAAGAGTTACATATGACGAGGACTAATTTTAACTTTTCGTGTAACAATAATGGCCGTATAAATATTTATTAGCCGATGTTTTTATAATGGCAAATGTGCACGTGATCGTTCGGTTTTGATAGAAACTGTAGAATCAGCTCTGTTATTATTATTATTATTATTATTATTATTATTATTATCATTTCATAAGCAAGCAGAATAGACCCAGACCTGACGGCTTCTATAAGAGCCGTCTGATCTGGGTCTACTCTGTTTGCTAAGGCGTGAAAACATTATGTCTGCTCAAACCCAGAACTGTCATATTTTTACTGACTTCCGTTTCACTGACTCCCTTACTTACATTAACCAATTTGCTCCCAGTGGATTCTTCCATGCTTATATATTTGATCAGTCTATCTTTTATCTAAGGGATATCTGGTCTATTTTTTCATTTTTATTTTGTTATATATTGCATTTATGAATAATGCGACGTCTGATCAAAGTCTACACTGTTTGCCTACGTCCCATACAATGTGTATGGGATCGTGGGAGCAAATGGGTTAATACGTTTTTCTGCGTCTTTGCAAACAGAACTGTCTGATCAGGAACTGCTGTGTTTGCTTATGGGAATCATATAGATTTGATTCTTTAGTTTCTGTCATGGTCAACTATCCTCTGTTCACGTACCTGCGGGAGTGGTGGTCCAGTGGTAGGGCGTTAGACTTGGGATCGAAGGGTCCCCGGTTCGAATCCTGCCATCGGACTATCATAATTTTTCTGAGCAAAACATGCATCCCACGTTTGCTCCTCTCCACCCAGGTGTATAAATGGGTACCTGTGAGGGAAATAAGCCAATGTGCCATGGCTGCCTTGGGCGCCGACTTATAACCCAGTGATCAGGGGGTAAATTGTGAAGTCGGGAGAATATGTACATTGTATGTAGTTCCAGACTATAAACCTCACCTTTACCTTTACCTGTATAACTAATAATGTAGTTAATATTCATGAAATCATTATTTCTTACATGAATAATTCCTGGAGTAAAGGGTTAAAAAAAACTATTAACCGAGTGTCAAACAGCTTGCACCCTAATGAGAGACGTCGTGTGTCCCGGCGTCTCGGTGTCTCGGCCGAATCCAAACTGCTTGTCGCTGCGGGTCAGGTCGCGTGTAGCATGAGAAGGGTTTAACCTTTTCCTTCATCAATACGCATTTCTACGCCTCTGTAATAGTCACTTCTTGGAACCATTGTGATAAAATGAGCATTTGCTCCATCGGAGCAAATGCTCTATTTATCACAATGGTTTCAATACATGTACTTCACAATTCTAACATGTTCCTTTTCTCTAGTAAATGGTCCTTTGCGGTAGATTTATTCAAAGAGATTGGGTCTAAAATAGCCTATGAATGAATGCTTTAAGCACTTCCACTGTCACGTGGTGTTGTCTGCCAAAGGCCTTGTCGTCAGCTTCAGTTTTCGTTGCTGAATCTTTTTTTATTTTTTATTTTCAAAAACATAAATATAATATCAACCAGTTTGGTTCCAAAAAGAATGCAGCTATAAGTAATCACCCTTCACCATCGGCAGCAAAATAGATACATTTGGTGAATATTAACTAGGGCTGTATAAATTAGCGTTCCCATGATAATTCTAATGCGACAAAAATTCTGTATAGCTTACATTGGCTATAAATATCTGTGTTTATGTGTATGATTGATAGAGCACAGACAGAAAACTCCGCTTTAAATATTCAGTGAAACGGTTTTCGGATATCTATAAATTTAGACACATTTTAGTAGATTTAGATATTTGTATAGTGCCCCCCCTCTACAACGACACCCTTTGGGATACGAAAATTGTATGTGTTGTTCAGAGGGAGTTGTTATAGGGAGGGAAAATCAAACATAATTAGCTTGTTTGCAGATCACCAGATAGGGTGTATTTCGAGAACTAAAACCGTTATGCCTCAAGCAAACCCTATGTTATGACCACTCTTTAGTATCGTCACTTTGTGACGATTCTAAAGAGTGGTCACAACATAGGGTTTGATTGAGGCATAAAGAAAATACGATGGAAAAAAGTTGTTTCTGGAGCCGTGTTGTTTCGGAAACAGTGACATGCGTTGTTGTAAGGAGGGAATCGTTATTGAGTGGGCCGTTGTAGGGAGGGAGCACTGTATATTGAACGCTTACAGTGCGGGACACGGGTCACTAATGTCCTTTGCAAACAGGTAGACACAGATAAGTGAGCTAATAGGGAAGCCCTTCCTTCAGGGCCTGCACTGTGTGTCATGTTACATTTTTCTTTTATAAAAACCCCAAATATTCACCATAAGCTTGATCTGTTAGAATTTTGGATTAGTTCATTTGAAAACTCAGCGTTGTAAGGGTTAATATTTCCTCTGCAACTGGCTACTGGCAAATTATTAAGCAACCATACATTGATTGGGCACAGTAATAATATAAAGCATGTGGTTGCTTAATATAGGACAAAAGTACTGCAGAAAGCTCCTATGGGAGCTTTCTGCAGTACTTTTAACCTGCATTAAGTTACCACCTGCCCTAGAGACCCATTGGCAGATCTCTTTTCGATGATCAATTAAGGCAGGTTCCGCTGTTTGTACATCTACATAAACAATGTATACTGGCATTTTATATTCACCTTATTAGAAAGCAAGCTTCTATTAGTTGATAACCATATTTACAGTTTACAAAATTTAATTTAATAACCAGATGCTATCGACGATGAAGTCATTTACACGTTTATGTTATAACCGATCCAGTTACAGAACAACTGTCCTAAGCGGTCATTCATTTATTGACTGCATGAGTCTAACTTACAGGTGGTTGCTTATGCAGGGCAAAAGTAGTACAGAAAGCTCCTAAAGGAGTTTTCTGCATTACTTTTGACCCGCATTAAGCCACCACCTGCATTACCGACCATTAATTAGACCTCTTTTTGATTGCCACTGAAGACAGGTTCTATACTATAACTGTAAAACTATATGATCTGCACCAGTTTAACCCTTCCCCTGTTCTATACTTAGGCCAAATTTCAATACCTACTGAATATTCATTAACAAAATAGTTATAATGAAATTTGGAAGATGGAACATTGTAGACATTATAGAAAGTAAAGAAACATATCTATCTATTCTATTAGCAAACAGAGCAGACCTTGATCAGACGGCTCCTCTAGGAGCCGTCTGATCTGGGTCTACTCTGTTTGCAAATGCGTGAAAACACGTTTATATGAGGGAAAGGGTTAACTCAATGCTTCATTTTTTCTCAGATGGGTGTTTTATAACACATACCAATGCCAAACGTTTTATAATATCTGTAAATCCCTCTCTCTGCTTATCCTAAAAGAAATATTGGTCGATCTATCCGGAACAATTTTCACATATTTATCTTCGTTGTATGGATGCGTTTTCCCCTGGGTATTTCTATTTATGTTGACTTCTGTAGCAATGAATTGATTATGAAGAGCTTAATGACTTATGATCGCATTAGCAGTTTTTATTGGTAAATTGTTTGAAGTGTTTGACAGGGCGCTGTTTTACAGTGAACTCAATATCAAGTTTGCTGCTATTAAATTGTACAAAAACAAATACGATAGTTCCTTTACAAAGTTTCAATTGCTTATTGGATAGATAAGGGACTATTTTATAACAGATTGACTCTTTCTGCAAACTGGTGCCACCAATTTAGAATATATGATTACCTTTGCAAACAGTTTGGGCCAAACAATGAATACAGAAACAAATGACAACTTTGTCAGATGTCAAAACGTGTCAGCGATAGAGTTAAATGTTCCGAAAAGCTTACCCTAACCCTGATAGACAAAAGTTATAGACTGTGTCCCTCGCCAACCAGAGTACGTATACACAGTAAAACCTCTCTACATGGGCCACTAAATTGTTTTTATTAGTTGGTATTTAGGGCAGGTGGCTGCTCAAATAAGGTGAGAGTAAAACAGAATACTCCTATAGGAGTTTCTGTTTTACGTTCACATTGCTTGAAGCAGCCACCTGCCTTTAACACAAAATACTTGATGTAATTTAGTGGCCGTTATAGAGAGGTTTTACTGCATATAGAGAGTATCTTTGTGTCAATCGCCAGCCAGAGTATTTAAATACATATAGAAAGTATCTTTATGCCCCGCGCCAACCAGAGTATTTATACATATAGAGAGTATCTTTGTGTCCCTCGCCAACCAGAGTATTTATATATAGAGAGAGTATCTTTGTGTCCCTCGCCAACCAAAGTATTTATGCATATATAGACAGTATCTGTGTTTGTATCGCCAACCAGTGTATTTATACATACAGAGAGTACCTTTGTATGCATCACCAACAGAGTATTTGATACATATAGAGAGTATCTTTGTGTGCATCGCCAACCAGAGTTTTTGATACACATACAGAGCAACATATTTCCGTATTGATCAGTTCCTTTAACTCATTCCCTTACATAAACGCCCCTTTCATGCCTTTTTGCGCCTTTGCAAACAGAATAGACTCAAATAAGACGGCCCAGCCCATAATTATTCATGACATTATTATTTCTTACATTAATATTGAACAAGGAAATGGTTAAAATATGTTTGTATTCGTCCTGTTACAGGTTAGTACCTGTTATGAATTCCGAATAATATACAGTAAAACCCCTCTAAACCGGACGCTAAATTTGGTATAAATATCGGTCTCGGAGACAGGTGGCAGCTTCATGCACGGTGAAAGTCTTGCAGAAAGCTCCTCTAGGAGCTTTCTGCATGACTTTCACCCTACGTTATTTTAACGAGACCTGTGGTTTTAAATGGATGTCGCTTCGCAAAGTAAGACCCTTACTCCGCAGCGAAAAAATGTATTTTCCAATTTGGATATGGCGCAATTTTCAAACTGAACTTCGATCGATTTGAGCAAACGTTTGCGAGTAATGATATGTGTATGATACAGCTCATATCCTGATAAGACGCAGAAATTCTCAGCGTCTCATTTGGATCCAAGCTGTTTGTAAATGCCAGTTAAGTCGCCCATACAGTAGAACCTGTCTCAAGGTAAAATAAAGTACCTAGTTATAGTCTACTTTCAGTACGAAGGACCGCTCAGCCGACTGTACATTTACTCACCTGGTCACAGAGTCACTCGCCCCTACAATATTGAGCACTGCTAACATATTGCGCAATCATGCAGTCGCAGTGCCGGCTATAGTGACCCTGTTATAGGGATAAAATTATAGAATACAGCGAACGCTTGTTAAATGCATGTTGTACTAATGCAAAGGGTTTCAAAATACAGTTACATGGTATAATAAGTTAAAATAAGTTATAATAAGGCATTTACTTTGATTATACAGTTGGAAAAAAACATTTTTAGTTGGAAAGAAAATTTAAAAGATAAGTTCGTTAAATTGTGTTTATCAAACAAGAGAAATCTTGAGATTTACAATCTACTATTTCCTGATTTGGAGTTATCTATCAGTATAATCATAAAAATTTACAGTATCAAGATACAGTATGCAAGCATACTTTTTGTGGCCTTACTGCCTTAGGCACGTGATAATTCATGCATTGTGCATGACTGATTTTTAATGTTACAGTGCTCCCTCTCTACAACGACACCTATTGGGATACGAAGATTGTATGTATTGTTCAGAGGGAGTTGTTATAGAGAGGGAAAATCAAACATAATTAGCTTGTTTGCAGATACCCATATAAGGTGTATTTCGAGAACTAAAACCGTTATGCCTCAATCAAACCTATGTTGTGACCACCCTTTAGAATCGTCACAAAGTGACGATTCTAAAAAGTGGTCACAACATAGGGCTTGATTGAGGCATACATGTAAGGAAAATACGATGGAAAAGGTTTCTGGAGCCTTGTTGTTTCGGAAACAGTGACATGCGTTGTTGTAAGGAGGAAATCGTTATTGAGAGGGCCGTTGTAGGGAGGGAGCACTGTACTCCAAATGTCAATTTTATATCTAAATTGCTCATTAAGATGCTAGATATATTTTCAATAGCCTGCTTGCATAAAGATCAGGCATTTTTATTGATCGGGGTACTGTCAAGCGATTTAATGTATCATTTACCACGCTTCGGTGGAAATCTCTCCAAATGAACCAATACCTGGGATTGGTTAAAACAAGTCACCTGGCAGTCTGTCATGGGTTCGAGGTCCCTAATTTATATGCAAGCCAGGGAGTTGGAATTCACTTCTGGCTTTGCATCCAAACTGGATTGGTGAAATAAATTAATTGAACTGGACCTCGGATCGCTGTTGTTTTACAGGTTAGTTTTAATTTTTAATACTTATTGTCTATGTATTTTTCTCATGTAATTTGTGTTGTTTCAAAAACTAAGAAATGAAAACGTAAGTGAACGCTTTGTACATGCAATAAAAGACATGTACAATGTCGTTAAGGCTGCTGTACGGTTTAACTCAGAAGTATCACCCTTTTTTGATTCCGATATCGGAGCAAAACAGGGGGATCCCAGCTCCAGCCTATTATTTTTATATTTTGTTAATGACATCATTGGACACTTGAATGAAAATACAACAGCAGGCGACACTTTTAGACTCCACGAAATAAAGCTCTTTATATTACTTTTTGCAGATGACGCAATTTTGTTCTCACATTCACCCACCGGATAACAACTACTCTTGAATAATTTAAATACCTATTGCCAAAATTGGGGATTGAAAATAAATACCAAAAAAAACCCCAAAATCATGATTTTTGAGTTAGGTAGACATACTTCGTACGAGTTTTTTCTAGACGATACAGCTTTAGAGGTCGTGCAATGATTTAAATATCTAGGCATGCATTGATTAAAAAACACATTAATCGTACACAGAAAAGACTAGCACAACGCGCCGCTTATGCATTACATAATTTATTCAATGTTTTCAACCAAATTGAATTGAATGTTAAAGATAAATGCAAACTATTTGATAGTCTTGTTGAATCAGTTCTAAACTATGGAGTAGAATTATTAGGAGGTCATGAATGTAAAAATATTGAGCTAATACATTGTAAATTTATAAGGAAAATATTAGGTGTCAAATAATGTACTAATTTGAGTGGTCTATACGGAGAACTTGGCAGATATCCGATGCATATTATTCGAAAATGTTTAAATATTGGCTAAAATTATTACAATTAAACGAAAACTCACTTTTAAAATCAATTATTAGCATGTTAAAGGAAGATGCTGATAACAATATCACATACAAAGGACTTAACTGAGCATGTAAAATAAAAATGTATCTATGTGAAATGGGACTGCAATATATATGGACACAGCAATATGATATAGAAATAAACTACAACAAAATAACAAATAGGATACTACATATTTTGAAACAAAATTGGTATACACATATAAATAACTCAAACAGATTATCTTTCTATAATATTTATAACCATCATGAATTTGAATATGAAAATTATCTAGACCATATAAGTGATAACAAACTTAGAATTTCACTAACCAGATTTATACTGTCGTCACATAATCTTAAAATTGAAACAGGCAGATATGAAAACACCCCTAGGGAAGATCGATTATGCGAAAATTGTAATATGAATACGATAGAATCTGAATATCATTTCCTTCTTGTTTGTCCCAAATACGTATCACTAAGAAAACAATACTTAAAACCATACCTTTGTCGAAGGCCAACCATCCAGAAATTTGAACAAATAATGAGCAGCAGACATAAGAACCAACAGATAAAATTAGCCAAATATCTATACTATGCCTTTAAAATAAGAGAAACAGATCCATAACAGCTTACTGATGATCTGTTTTGCTTGTTGGTCTGGTGCAGAACTGAGCTGGCCCCATATACCCAAAGATGGGTTTAGTATATTTTTGCACTGGGTCATCTGACCCATATAATTGTTCTTATCCTCGTGATTTGGTACAGAACTGAACTAATCCAAAAGACAGGGTTGATTTAGTTCTGTACGGAAACATACAATACGGATATATCGAAATCGGTAAACATCATATACATGTACTTTTACTTTAGAGAAGATCCTTCATATATATTCATAAACATTTTCATATGACTGTTAACAAAATTTAGCTTCTCAGCAAACATGATTTGAAATTTCAAATATTATAATTATGCCATGCACTTTGTGTACAAATATGACCATATTGGCTATACTATGCGTATGAAAATTTATGCCTATTTGGCATAAATTTGCATACGCATATAAAAGATATGTTATGTTATGTATGTTTTAATTTTTATGGAAGAAATGAAAACTGAGAAGTTTACAGTTCTCTAAATTAGAATTAGTATTGAATTCAGTAATTAGTTGAATTAGTTATTTGAGTCGATAATTATAATTACTATAAATCAAATTATTGCTCAATAGTAAAAATGTATTTCACACTTGCAAATATACGTAACATTTGAGAAATTATTCTACTTACCGAGGATCACATATGATTATGATTTAACTAAATCAGAGTTTCAGAATATTGAAATTGTATTGTTAGAGTACATACAATGTTATATGTTATAAATAGCAAATGTGTGAAGTCTACATTGTACTCTTTGCTAATTGCATTACATACGATTATAATAAAACTAATTTAATGCTTCAGAATATTGTAATTGTATTGTTAAAGTTCATAGAATGTTTATGTTATAGGTAGCAAATACGTGAAGTTTACATTGCATTATTTGTTACTGTATTTACAATGTATTAAATGTTTATGAAATACGCCATGCATGTAAAGTCAAACTTGAAATCAGAATTATGCAGATTACATGGCAGTGTTGATCTTTTCTATAAGGGCGAGATCTACTTCTATATTCTGCAGAACTCTTTGGAATTTAGAATTTGCCTTTATTGCCTGAAATCCGTTTATTAATATACTAAGTTTATTGTTTGGCTTTGCACGAATTAAAATGACTTCTGGCTTTGCATCCATACTGGATTGGTGAAATCAATGAATTGAACTGGGCCTCGGATCGCTGTTGTTTTACAGATCCCTAATTACGTAAGACCCTCCCGGTACCTAACCAAGCGAGTTCCTCATTAGAGAGAAAGCGGTCTTACAACCCTCACAGTTACCCATTTTAACCCCTTGGTGGAGAGGAGGTGCTGGTGGGAGACACTGAAAAGCGTCTATGAAATGTCCGGGAGGGACCGGGATTTAAACCTAGGACCTCCGGATTGGTAGTCAAGCGCGTTACAAAAGACTACCACACCACTATTTCTACCTTGCTCTACCCCAAGGTAGAACCTGTCATCAAAACGAGGGTCCAATTATTGGTCTGTAAGGCAGCTGGTAGCTTAATGCAGGTCAAACGTAGTTTTCAGGAGCTTTCTGTATTACTTTTGCCCTGCATTACGCGACCATCTGCTGTTTAAGACTATTATGATCAATGAATAAATGGCCGCTTAGGACAGGTTCGACTGTAGTTTTATTGGGCTAAGCGTCACTTGTAATTACTTTGCCGGAAAGAACTGGCAGTTGAAATCTGTCAGCATGAATCGACAAAGAGATAAATGCCCTGCAATTCATTAGAACTATAAAACTGTTGCTGGAGATTTGAATGGAAACAATTCTTTAAATCAATTTAAATTTTATGAGAATTTCTTCATTAGATAACCCGACTCCTCGGCCATTTTTCACCCACTTCTCCGAATAGTACACTTTTCTAAATCTGAGGGAAATGCCATCCGCTTCGCTATTTATATTCCTTAAATATATAACCGTTTTGCTTCTGTATACGGTAGAACCTGACTTAACGCATTTTCTCCTAGGCTATTTTTAGATCAAACTTTTTTTTAATTAATCTAACCAAAAGGAGTATTAACTAGAGAAAAGGAACTTTTTAGACTTTTGTAATTTGAAAGCCATTGTGATAAATAGAACATTTGTGATTTTTATAGAGGCGCAAAAATGCGTCAATAGGGGGTATTGTGTTAAGTGGCCTTCACAAATATGTTTAATTAATGAACTGTACTTAACAGCTTAATGCAGGTCAAAAGTAATGCAGAATGCATTACTTTTCACCTGTATTAAGCAACCGCCTGTTTTTAATAAACCTGTATCCAATCAATATAAGGTCGCTTAAGATTAAAACATACTCTACTGTAAATTTGCAGAGAAACCATTTACGTCGTGAATGTTCATGTTAAAAGTAATTACAGTGTTCCCTCCCTACAACGACCCTCTCAATAACGATTCCCTCCTTACAACAACGCATGTCACTGTTTCCGAAACAACAAGGCTCCAGAAACAACCCTTTTCCATCGTAGTTTCTTTATGCCTCCATCAAACCCTATGTTGTGACCACTCTTTAGAATCGTCACTTTGTGACGATTCTAAAGAGTGGTCACAACATAGGGTTTGATTGAGGTATAACGGTTTTAGTTCTCGAAATACACCTTATCTGGGAATCTGCAAACAAGCTAATTATGTTTGATTTTCCCTCCCTATAACAACTCCCTCTGAACAACACATACAATATTCGTATCCCAAAGGGTGTCGTTGTAGAGAGGGAACAGTGTACCTTTGTACTGTATGATTATTGATTAGGTAAATAGCATTATGCATAAGGGATTTTTACAATGGCGAAAAGTGTAGAGTACGATCTTTACACCGATAGTGTCTGAAGCAAACCGAACAGATCTTGACCAGACGGCCCCTGAAAGAGTTGCCTGATCTGGGTCTACACTTTGTGCAAAGGAGCTAAAAGGCTACTCGATCAATCAAAGGGTAAAAAGGATAAATACTCGTACATATGTTCCCGGTGTCATGTATTATATGTCACTGTGGAAACGAGTAAAGACTACTGCAGAAACGAGTACACGCCAATGTAGAACTAAGTGACGTTTTAGAAACGAGTGAAAGTCACTGCAGAAACGAGCAAAGGCTACTGTAGAAACGGGCAAAGGTCACTGCAGAAACGAGTAAAGGTCACTGCAGAAACGAGTAAAGGTCACTGTAGAAACGAGTAAAGACTACTGTAGAAACAAGTAAAGACTACTGCAGAAACGAGTAAAAGCTACTGTAGAAACAAGCAAAAGCCAATATAGAACTATGTTGCATTTTAGAAACGAGTGAAAGTCACTGCAGAAACGCCCAAAGGCTACTGTAGAAAGGGAAAGGTCACTGCAGAGACGAGTAAAGGTCACTGTAGAAACGAGTAAAGGTCACTGTAGAAACGAGTAAAGGTCACTGTAGAAACGAGTAAAGGTCACTGTAGAAACGAGTAAAGGCTACTGCAGAAACGAGTAAAGGCTACTGCAGAAACGAGCTAAGATCACTGCGGAAATGAATGGATGTCAATCAAGAAACGAGTAAACACCACTGCAGAAAAGAGAAAAGACCACTATAAAAACTAGTAAAGGTTCTTTAGAAAAGGAGTAAAGACAACTGTATAAACAATGTCACTGCAGAAACGAGTAAATGGCACTGCTGAAACAAGTAAAATATCACTGCAAAACTGCAGAAACAGGTAAGGAAATGCCACTGACGAAACTAGTTAAGGCCAAGGCAGCAACAAGTAAGGGTCATCACAGAAACTAGAATGTTCATAGCAGAAATGACAAAATGCCACTGCCGAAACAAGTTAAGACAACTGTAGAATTGAGTTAATGAGTTAAGGCCACTGCAGAAACTAATAAAAGAAAAAGGAATAAAGGACGTTGAAGAATAGAGCAAATACCATACCGGTACAGTAAAACCTCTCTATAACGGCCACTAAATTGTGTTAATTATTTGGTATTTAGGGCAGGTGGTCGCTTAAAGAAAGGTGAAAGTAAAACAGAACGCTCCTATAGGAGCGTTCTGTTTTACTTTCACCTTGCTTTAAGCAGCCACCTGCCCTTAACACAAAATACTTGATGTAATTTAGTGGCCGTTATAGAGAGGTTTTACTGTACCATAAACGAGTGAAGTCCACTGCAGAAACCAGTTACGGCGATTACAGAAATATGTAGAACAGATTAATGGTCACTTCCGAAAAGAGTAAATGCAACAGAAACAAGAAAAGGGACTGCAGATACAAGTGAACGACCTGCAGAAACGAATACACGCCGCTGCAAAAAACGAGTAGTTGACCTGTACTAACCCCGGCAGAAACAAGTTAAAGTCACTGCAGAAACAAGTAAAGACCACTGCAGAAACGATTAAAGGCCACTACAAGAAACTGGTAAAAGCCACAGCAGAAACAAGTAAACGCCCTGCATGAACGAGTACAATGTAAAGACATTGCAAAAACAAATAACGGTCACTGGAGAAACGAGTGAAGGGTCTGCATGGACGAGTGGAGGGTCTACAGAAACGAGTGGTGGGTCTGCACCAACGAGTGAAGGGTCTGCATGAATGAGTGAAGGGTCTGCACGAACGAGTTAAGGGTCTGCATGAATGAGTGAAGGGCATGCATGAACGAGTGAAAGGTCTACAGAAACGAGTGAAGGGTCTGCATGAACGAGTGACGGGTCTGCATGAACGAGTGAAGGGTCTGCATGAAAGAGTGAAGGGTCTGCATGAACGAGTGAAGGGTCTGCATGAATGAGTGAAGGACATGCATGAACGAGAATCGAATCAAGAGAGTTATAAATAAATGTAATGAATATCCAGATCAGTCGCCACATTATAGATGAGCTGTGTCATGAAAAGAGATTGACTGTTTAATTCAAAGCTAGGAAGTAGGAAATACATACAATTTAAACATAATGACTATCGTTGATTGATTCTGCACACAATTTGGAATTAACCGAAGACAGTGAAATATCTATAACAGTAAATCATGCTTCGACAAATCAATAACCTGAATCATTTTAACTCTTCGAATGCTAATATGGACTTGATTATCATTTGCAAACGGCTTGTATCCAAATGAGACGCCGCTTTAACCATTCCCCCATATTGACGCCTTTTGAGCCATTCCCTCCTGTTGACGCCTTTGATCCGTTTCCTCCTTTTGACGCCTCGTAACCCATTCCCTCATATTGACGCCTTTTGACGCCTCTGTAAAAGTCACTTTATGAAACCACAGTAATAGAGTAAATAGGAGCAAATGCTCTATTTATTACAGTGGTTTCAAAACTAAATAATTCCAAAATGTTCCGCTATACTAGTAAATGCTCCGTTTCCGTAGATCTATTCAAGGTTAGGTCTAAAAATAACTTATAAGGGACTCGGTTAACACGGGGTCTAGATTGTTTGCCACTCAGTTAAACGTTAAGTATGCCAACAGATCGTAGTTCAAGCATGCGTCACTTTTTACAGCAGCAGAGTAGCTAAGATATCACATGGAACCGCTTTACAACAACAAACAACTTTACAACTGACATAACAAATTCTGTTGATCATAAAATCAGTGGTTCAGATAAGATGCGTAATTTAAATCATTTTCAAGATTAACTTCTTTATTCCTCCACCAAACCCTCTGCTGTGACCATACCTTAGACTCGCCTCGAAGTGGTCACAACATAGGGTTAGGTGGAGAAAGAGTGATTTTAGTATTTGAGTACGTACCCTTATCAGTTGTTCCGTATATCAACCCATTTGCTCCCTGTGGATTCTTCCATGCTTATATATTGGATTAGTTTATCTTTTATCTAAGGGATGTCTGGTCTAAATTTTCATTTTGGTTTTGTTTTATATTGGATATTCTATCAGCAAACAGTGTAGACTCTGATCAGACGCCGCATGATGCGGCGTCTGATCAGAGTCTGCACTGTTTGCGTCCGTTCCATATATGGGATCGTGGGAGCAAATGGGTTAATAGTGACGGTGTCTGCAACTAGTGATAACTATATAATTTTGTTTTTAGTATATAGGCTATTGTTAATGAGTTTGAGTTCATTTTCAAGTATTTGATTATTCAGAATTTGAGTTTCGCTCAAAATTCTGCCAATCTGGGCGCAAGCTTGTAAAACATCTGAGTCAGAGTCTGAGTCTGAGATCATTCTCAAGTATCTGATTGGTCAGATGCTTGAGACTGATCTCAGACTCAAACCAATACGGTTTATAACCTCGGGACCAGGTGCTTGAGGGTAAAGTCATACTCCAACGAAATATCTTATTGTTATGATCAATGTTGATCGTCAGTTGCGCCCTGTTACCTCCTTTACTGGGTGTATATTCATTTATCACATAATCTACCGTGTTGGAGTGCCGAAACAGAGTGCCTTGAATCGCAGAAATGCACAAGTGCATTCTTTATGCAAATGAGCATTGTGAATCCGCCTGTACTACGCTGTAAACAATGAGCGATACAGCCGTCAGATACAGCCTGTTTCACGTTTTTATGGCACGGTTAAGCGTTTGTGATAAAAGAATCTATGTAAGAAATAATACAATTGTAAATATTTATCAGCTGAACTTTTGTTTTATTTTTTTACTTGGGACATCTATATAATTCCGTAGGCAAACAGAACAGACCCTAGGACGGTTCCTACTACAACCGTAATAGTCTATACTGTAAAGGGTTAACCCTTTCCCTGTTCTATATTTAGGCCAAATTTCAATACCTACCGAATATTCATAAACAAAATAGTTATAAAGAAATACGAAAGATGGAATATTGTAGACATTTTAGAAAGCAAAGAAAAATATATATCAAATTATATTAACAAACAGAGCAGACCCTGATCAGACGGCTCCTCTAGGAGCCGTCTGATCTGGGTCTACTCTGTTTGCAAATGCGTGAAAACACGTTTATATGAGGGAAATGGTTAAACAATGATTTTCTAATAGTGCAGTGTTTTTATAAACAGTATGCAAAGATTATACTAGCAAACGTGTTGTGTGTTACAATCTCTCCTACTGACGCCCTTTAAAGCATCTATAAAAGTCATGTTTGAAACCATTTTGAAAAATAGAGCATTTGCTTAAAATTAAAACATTTTCAAGAATAACGTCTTTCTTTATTTCTCCACCAAACCTTATGTTGTGACCACTCTCTAGAATCGTTTCTTCGAGACGATTCTAAAGAGTGGTCATAACATAAGGTTTGGTGGAGAAATGACGATTTTAGTATTTGAGTACGCACCTTTATGTGTTGCTCTTGGGGTGTACTCTCTTTAATCATCTCCAGTGAGCCCTTGATCGGTTTAGAGTTGGACCAAAACGTTAGAAGATACCCGCCTGGTTCCCGGGAACGTCCCGTTGATACATGCGTTGTACTATCATTCGTTGATAAATGTATTGTCTTCCGTTGATACATGTATTATCTTCCGTTGATACATATAATCATAATATTCCGTTGATACATATATTATCTCCCATGTATATGGACACGTTGAACTTTGAGTATGGTAGAAACAATAGATTCGGATCTATATTGTTTCATATGCAAATAATGCATACCCTGATCAGACGGCTCGTATAATCTTTTCTCGTTGATACATGTATCATCTCCTGATGCTACATGTATTATTTCCCACTGATACACGTATTATCTTCCGTTGATACATGCATTAAATGTATATCCCGTTCTTTGTTCTTAACCCTTATTCAGATAACCGTGACCTGTTACGCATTTACATGGACAGCCTGGAGTCAGATAGGATGCCAATTTAAGATGTTTAACCATATCCCTGTTGAAAATTCGTGTAAGAAATAATGACGTCATGAATAATAATAAGATTATTTTTTATAATGGCATATGAACTCAGACAGAAGCAATAGAATCAGATCTATTTAAACAAACAGAGCAAACTCCTCTAGGAGCTTTCTGCATGTCTGTTACCCTGCATCACGCGGCCACCTTCCTAAAAGGATCTAAAATATTCTCTACTAGAATTCCGGTTCAGAAGGGTTTTACTGTAGATCTACCTACTGCTACTACTGTTGATGGCCAAAATAGTTATATTGAAATATGGAAAGTGGGACATTGTAGCCATGTTATCATCTATCGAATTTAATTAACAAATAGAGAAGACCTTTATCAGACGGCTCCTATAGGAGCCGTCAGATATGGATCTACCCTGTTTGCAAATGCGTGTACAGGCGTATATAATATTATGAAGGACGGGTTAAATTACCTTCGCGATAACAGAGGTGTCGGACAGACGGACGAACGAAGGACCGACAGCTGATATGGAAAGATCAGATATGTTAATGCTGGCATGTACAGTTTCTAAATATTGATGAGCAGTATTAACCTTTAGCCTGCTTAGCCAAGCTTTTTTTTACATCTTTTTTCACTTACTACACTTTTCAAATATCAAGCTATAATCAATGTGTCTACCAAAATGTAATCAGGGTGTCCAACAGTTTGGATCCTCGGCGTTACTCGTTACTCGGCGTCTCATCTGGATCCAAACTGTTTGAATAGGTATTCACTCATCTGCCCATAGCAGGCTAAAGGTCAACCTTCTGAATGACACATTTTCAAAGTGAAAATGTATATCAGCGTTTTAACTATAAAGTTGATTCATCATGAAACTTTTTAGGGTACAATTTGAAACAGAATCTGTAATGACAAAACCGTGCTGACCCTGATCAAGGGGCTCGTCTGGTCGTTCACTAGTTGCAGTTGCAAGGCCACTCATTTCCTGAATTCAAAGGGTTATATGTTTTATATATTACAGCTTTTCACTGCCAATAGTAAATCTGTGATTGCATGTACAATAGAACGTGTCTTAACCCATTACCTCATAGGCTATCTTTAGATCCAACAATTGTTAATACATCTACCGAAAAGGAGCATTAACTAGAGAAAAGGATTTTTTTAGAAATTTGTCGTTTGAAACCATTGTGATAAATAGAGCATTTGCTCCTATAGGAGCAAATGCTCTATTTATCACAATGGTTTCAACAGGTGATTTTAACAGAGGCCTAGAAAGGCGTATTTATGGAGGAAAGGATTAAGCAGCAATTACAAAAAAGTATAAATCTGGACTTTAATAACAATTAGTAGCTTAATGCAGGACAAAAGTTATACAAAAAGACCCAAAAGGAGTTTTCTGTATCACTTTAACCCTGCGTTAAGCAACCATTTGCTTTTTAAGACTCCTGTGTTCGATAAATTAATGATTGCTTAAGAAATATTCTACTGTATATACAAACAATAAGGCCACTCATCCGGGTACAAACTGTTTGAGGTTGAGATTATATTCTGCTTGAGAGAAAAAAGGAAAATGAACAATGACATCGGTAGCAGACGCTATATTTTGCAGACGACAATAAATACAGTAGAACCCCTCTAATGCGACCACCTAATGAATAAACATAGGTGTCGTTGTAAGCAGGTGGCTGTTTAATGCAGGATAAAAGTAATGCAGAAAGCTTTCTGCATTACTTTTGTCCTGCATTAAGCTACCACCTGCATCTAGCATCTAGAATTATATACCTCTTTTAGATGGTCGCATTGGAGAGGTTTTACTGTAATAGCTAGTCACCAACAGCTACACCTGGGACTCGGTTACAGATAACGCGTTCAACGACAAGAGAGATTACTACGCTTCAACTAAAGGCTTGCTTAACATTGTTCACCTCCCCTTGTATGACGTGTGTTATCAGTTATACAGCTCATTGGCGGGGTATCTGGCTTTTTGTTTCATTCCCTACTGAGGAAAAATCATGTTGCCCGATCCATTAGGCGAGGGCTACATGTGTTTTCCTGAGCAGGGAATAGAAAGAGTATAACGATTTTATTATACTGCAAACCTTATATGTGTAGCAGTTAATTAGGGTTGTTAATGTAGACGTTGTTTTGATCCCCCTCAGGGACGTCATACTGTATGGTAAGGGCTTATATCACTCTGCGACCCTAGTTCACCATGTAATAACCTGCTTATTACATTTATGGATAGAAAATGATCTTCCAAGTGCATTAGTTTCTCAAAGGATTGAACGAATCAGACATTAGTAAAACTTTCAGCAGATCAGAAATAAAGCAGGCACTATTTTTGTCGAGCCCGCTTGCAGTGAGCTCGACATAGTCGCCACAATGTCCGCGGATGGTTGGTGTATGTTAGTGCACCCGTCCGTCCGGTCAGATGTTTCATGAATGGATTGTGGAATGACTAGGTATAACTGTTCCTCTAGAAGGTACGGCGTGTCACGTGTAAAATTCATGTCAGCAGCTGATAAGTTCAAGGGCGTACTTGGAGGTCAAAGGTAAAAAAATGTACATTTTTGCTTGTCCGGGCTCTAACTCAGAACTCCGTGGATGGATATTGTGTAATGACTAGGTATAAATGTTCCTCTAGAAGATACGGCGTGTCGCGCAAATAACTACAGGCCAGCAACTGAAAGATCAAGGTCATACTTAGAGGTCAAAGGTGAAAAACATTTTTGCTTGTCCGGGCTCTAACTCGGAACTCTATGGATTTATTGTAAAATGACTGGGCATAAATGTTCCTCTAGAAAGTGCGGCGTGTTGCGTGCAAAAACCAGGTCAGTAGTTGAAAGGTCAAGGTTATACTTAGAAGTCTAATGTCAGAAACAGGTATTTTTGCTTGTCCGGGCTCTAACTCAGAACTCCATTGATGGATTTTTAAAATCACTTGGCATAAATGTTCCTCTAGAAGGTACAGCGTGTAACTTAGAGGTCAAAGGTCAAAAACATGTATTTGTTTGCTTGTCCGGACTCTAACTCAGATGTCTGTGGATGAATAGTGAAATGACTTGCCATAAATGTTTCTCTAGAAGGTATGGCGTGTCGCGCACAGACACCAAATCAGTAGCTGAAATGTCAAGGTGATACCTAGAGGCCAAAGGTAAAAAACATGTATTGTTTTGCTTGTCCGGGCTTTAATTCAGAACTCCATGGATGAATTGTGTAATAACTAGTCATAAATGTTTCTCTAGAAGGCATAACTGTTTCTCTAGAAGGTACAACGTGTCGAGCACATAAACCAGGTCAGTAGATGAAAGGTAAAGGTTACTCTTGGAGGTTAAAAGTCAGATTTCACAAACATAATGTATGCCTATAATTACCCTTTACTTGATATTCATGCATTTTTATGCTTTTGCAAAGTAGACCCTGATCAGGCATTCCTATAGGAGCTACCTGATAAGGATCTCCTCTGTCTAACTTTTGCATGTTCTATTGGTGAATGGCCAGCGGGCTCGACATGTTGTCCGTGGGCATTCTAGTTTAGCATGAGAACGGTTAAACCTAATTGAGGGAATGGAGCAATTCCCACGTCATTTGGATGACGTCGAAATGACAGTTCTATAATATTCAAAAACATTGGCGTTGGAATAAACGGATATACTGCAATTTACAGGTACGTGTACTGTACATGTGCATAAACAAAATCTCAATCGAATTGAGAGTGGATTATCTTTGTAAAAGCGGAGATTTGGGGCTAATCGGTACGTGCACAAACACTTTGACAACAGTTGCAGCATCAGAGCAGAATAAAACCTTCGCCATGTATCGGTTGCTGTTGCTATATATTAAGAACAATTTACATCTTTATACAACAACTATAACAAAAATGTTTCTCAATTGATAACTTTGTTCCGCCCCAAACTCTTATTTCGTTTAAGAGCATTTGTTTGGATCGAATCGATGAAGTGAAGCCCTATATACATCAGAATGTTTAGGGATACACAACTCTCTATACATGGCTAATTGACTAATCAAAATCGAGTATTTTACTTTGCAGTATAATAAGACTCTTTATACAGGCCTAATTGACCAATCAAACTCGAGGATTTTACTTTGCAGTATAACCATCGTAAATATACTCACCATCGTAAAACTTTTTTTTAATTCGATTTTAGATATGAATTAAATTTCAGCTAACCTGACTCGAATTAGCAAACAGCTTGAGCAAATCGTTGTCTTACATGTATCAGGATCCAAACTGTTTGACAACTGGTCGATAGTGTCAAAAACTTGATCCAATTGGAAATAATCAAAAGTCTACCAGATCCAAATAAAATGCTTTTATCACAGCAGGGTAAGAATGAACTTTTTCACAACCGATAGCGAACCTCTGATCACTTATGCAAACAGACGACAATGCGTGCCATGGTTACTTTTTCGCCACACGAAGTCACCCAGATGCACCTCACATGGTTCGCTGGTTGGACGAATTTGTGATTATCCTTGCAAACAATTTTGATCCTAATGAGACGCCGAGTAATTTGGTGACTGATTAGGATCCAAACTGCTTGACACGTCACTAATAAAGTTTTAGAGAAAAAATTAAATATATATATACACTCTTAACATTAAAGCCGACGACATTATTAGAAAACCAAAAAAGGAGTTAATATTTAGCAATCTTCAAGTATAACGCTTTACATAGATTTATTTCAATAAGGAATGCATACATAGTTATTTAAAACACATGTACAATACATTAACGCTATGCATACATGTGGATAAATAAACTGCGGTATGTGCAACCACACAGACAATCATCATAGAGCTTAACAAATGTATAATTGTAATACCGGGCAGTTCATGTACATGTAAAACCCCGCTAATGCGACCATCAAAAAGGGGCATAATTCACAGTGGCAAGGGCAGGTGGTTGCTTAATGCAGGACGAAAGTTATGCAGAAATCTCCTATAGGAGCTTTCTGCATAACTTTCGCCCTGCATTTAGCAACCACCTGCTTATGAAAACAGCCATGTTTGTTTAAGTGGTCGCATTAAGTGGTCGCATTAACGGGGTTCTACTGTATATTATTCTAACATTGTATCACTCTATTATAAAATGAATCTTCTACAGATAATGTATATAATAAATTACTCTAACAAATACATATGCTTCCAACGTCAAAATAAAACTATAAACTGATTATAGGAACCGCCCTCTAAACCGGAATTCTGGTATAAAAGAATTTAGATACTTTTAGGCAGGTGGCTGCTTAAAGCAGAGTGAACGTCATATAGAAAGCTCTTAGAGGAGCGTATTGCACCACTGTAAGAGGGGTTATACTGTATTAAGATAATTTACTAAAAGAAGCTTACACTAAGTCTTCCAGTCAGGTTTTACAAATATTTTAAATAAAGACAGCTTGTCAATCTGAGTAATATTTAAAAAAAAAAAGTAGCATAGTCCAAAAAAGCAGCCTAAAACAGAGGCCTTAGGTCAAAAACTTTTTACCTCTGGTATGACAAATGTACAGTCAACCCTCATTACAACGGAAGTGTTTCTTTCCTGACATTCTGCTGGTATAACGAGGTTGCCGTTATAACGAGTTTAAATATGAAATGAGCCATTTGGCCAGTTTAAAACTAGTACATTGTACCAACAGGTGATTGCTTAATGTAGAACACAAGAAGTGTAAAAAGCTCCCTAAGGGAGCTTTTTGCACTTCTTGTATTCTGCATTAAGCACTCACTTGTGCTATTGGGACTGTACCTATTTATTCAGTGGTTGTTTCAAATACTTAACGGTAATTTTGTTTCAATGTATATCACCGGTATAACCAGGGTTCACTGTACCTTACCGAGTTCAATTAGTGTTGCGCGTGTGTATAGAATCCTGAGGAATAAAGTGTTCTCCCATGTAATCAAGTGATAAACCATGCTTAATCTTAAACAACATCAATGCAACAGATAAATGTGCGTACTCAGATACAACAATCGTTATTATCCCACCAAACTCTATGCTGTGACCACTCTTTAGAGTCGTCTCTTCGGGACGATTCTAAAGAGTGGATACAACATAGGGTTTGCTGGAGTTATTCTTGAAAATGTTTCAATGTACGCATGTTATCTGGACATAACAGAGAATAATCGGTTCTACACGTTTATCTACTGGAGGCCATTTTAGTGAATGAAATAGTTATCGGACAATATGTGACATTATATCAAGGTCAATAACATACCTCATTAACTTAGTCTGTGTTGTTTGGACCTTGCCTTTAACCCTGTACCCAATAGCCTATTTCTAGTTTTGAAGACAGGTGACCACTTAAAGCAGGTTGAAAGTAAAGCAGAATGCGCCTTAATGCGCATTCTGCTTTACTTTCAGCCTGCTTTAAGCTACCACCTCCTAGAATATACAAACTATTTATGATGCTATATGTTCATTATTTTAAAAATTGGAACTATTTTCTTCAGCGGAGGAATATATTAAACTTGCTTAAAGCCGCTTCTATCAGGTAAAGGGTTAAGCGTTTTGTAATGCCATGATACCATATAGAACAAGAGAAAGCATAATAATACAATAGGCACATAACAGATATTTTATTAGGACTTAAATGCAAAAGTAAATCGTCTAGTTCACATGGAAATAGAAATTGATATCACGTGAATATTTACAATATATACATTATACAAATAAAAAACAATCATAAAACGTTTCTTAATCTGATGAGTGTGACAATTGTATAAATATTTCAATCTGGCACAAACGAGGTTTTACACAATCGTAAAATGGCTGCCTAACATGTGTCAGGTGGCAAGATCAGCCGTGTAAACCAAGACCTTAGATGTCAATAAATAAATAAATAAGAAGCGGATTATATAGTTTACTTACAGAAAAAAACAATGGAGGAAAAACTTGTAAATGAATGGAAATCAGAGAAAGAACATACATGTATAACACTTTTATCAACCTGTCGTGTTTGAGAGGTTTTGTTGTGTTTGCGTTTTAATTATGCAAAGTTACTTTGAAATAAAAAGTTTGTATTCAACTAGTTGCCAAATTTGGCTGACGGTTAATCAGTTATTCACTTGTTAACTTGTTGACGTCATTTCATCAGCAAATCAGAGTTAAAGGTGCCATTTGTGTAAGTGTGGAGTAGGTTCTACACACGGGATGATGTGTGGATTTGATATCTCTGGATGCTAACATAAAATGGAATTAAAACAAAAGCACTGATGTCAAAATAAGAAAGAAAAAGAAAAAAATTGGCATACGAAAAGAAAAACAATTATGGTGTCTACCTACGATCGAACCCATGTATTTTACTATTCTAAGCTAACTACCCCTGAGTCACGGTGCTTTATACTATAAATGTTTATCAATTATAGCTATGTCACTAGCTATGTCACCAAACGACGGGCAAAAGAAAGGGTGCAAATGTTCGCGTCCGTAATACACTTACTGAAATCAAGAATAACGCAATAAAAACAATCTTTCAAGGAATAAAATTGCAATTATACAGTACAGTATTTGCTTTTAATTCATATAAACATTTTGTTCATAAACATGTGCATATAAAGCATCAAACGGAGTTTAAACAGTAATAAATGGGTATGTTATAAATATTGAAAAAACAACAATATAAGCGTTGTGAATTTTAAAATAGATGCTATATATAACAAAAGTCTGTAGCAGTCAGCAGTTATAGAAACACAGGACCGCAGTTCATCATGCAACATTTTCAAAGGCGTATAAGTATGGACTGCCTTTCGGCAGCCCAATTAGTTTTCTGCAGAACTGTGTGCGCAATATTATCAAATAACAAAATTTAATGTTCATCCAGAGTTACACCAAGATATTTAATAGAGAATATAAAAGTAAAAGTAAAGTACCTAGTTATAGTCTACTTTCAGTCCGAATGACCGCTCAGCCGACTGTACATTTACTCCCCTGGTCATTGAGTCATTGGCCTACACTATTGAACACTGCTAACATATAGCGCAATCATGCAAACGCAGTACCGGCGAGTCTTAATATTTAGAACTAAACAATATGAAATCATTTTTACCTAACTATTGACTTGCAAGATAAAGATCCTCTTCAAAGTTTTTTCCACGTGACTATTTTTTACCTGACACAAGAATACTGGAATGACCTGCATACAACGGGTGCTTTTTGTTGACCAATGCAGACATTGACGTAAAATAAATACATAAGGGAGCCGAGTATAGAGCCTTGTGGAACTCCGCATGATATAGATGCAGAAGATATATGTGTTCTCTAAACTATCTACAAGCTGTTGTCGACTTGAGAGCTATTATCGAAATCAATTTTTATACGCCCACCTAATAATAGTGGTCGTATATTGGCGTAGCCCTGTCCGTCCGTCCGTCCGTCCTTTCGTTCGTTCGTCAACACTTTGTTTGTCCGCTGTTTCCTCAGAAAACTATTTCTCGAAGAGACGATTCTAAAGAGTGGTCACAACATAGGGTTTGATGGACAAATGGCGATTTTAGTATGTGATTACGCACCTTTATCTGTTGCTCTGATCTTCAAAACTTCTAATCTATTTGATCTATTTTGACGCCCGCGACAACTTTATTATCGTGTTTGAAAATGACACATGTATTTCAGATGCTAGCTAAATGTAGGAAAAGGGACAATTTGGATGTAATAAATACCAAATAATACATTTTCATCTTAAATTCATACCGAAATAGTCCCAAAATCTGGCAAAATCCATCCAAAATTTGGGAAGCACCTTTAGCTTTAATTAACACCAATTAGTCTGTTGTTATCCTACATAACAGATACCCATTTCGAGGGCTTGGTGCAAAACTAGTCTAACTCCTTCACTTTGTGAAGGAGTTAGAATAGTTTTGCATCAAGCCCTCGATTTGTCCACACCAATCTCCCAAATCACTATACCAATTAGTGTAAATAAATGCGGGGAGCACGCCATACATAACAACATTCGAGAACAGAACCCCGTTCGGTTAACAGTAACCGTTACACGTTTATGCAACTGTTCGCATAATTTAAGACCAAAATACTGCGTTTACAGGAGTGATTGGGAGTATTTCGGTCTAAAGGTTGGCGAACGGTTACATAGTACATGTAACAGTTATAGTTTTACGCTCCATTCGTAAATGTTAAGACCCAAATGCGGAGCATACAGGAAATTTTGCGAACAGTTGCATAGAAATGTAACCGTTACTGGTACATGTAACACTTTAGACCACATGTTTGTAGGTTTAACTCTTTCGGTGCCAAATTTCTAATTGTTGTCTGCATACCAATTTTGTTAAATCATTCGGTAAAATAAGGAAATGAGATAAATAAATGCAAATTTCAAATTAATAAAGCACATATATAGAAGTAGAGTTTGAGACAAAAAGTGAAGTCCCTGATTAGACGCCGCGTGGAAAAGGCGGCGTCTGATCTGGGACTGCACTATTTGTTGTGGTGCATTTTTGCGACATTGGCGGTGAAAGGGTTAAACTAGTTTCGAAACTCATTGAATGATTAATTATAACAGAGTATGATAATGAAACGCAGAGGTCCAGATAAGATGCTAAATTTAAAAAAAATCAGGTATAGCTTTTTACTCCACCAAAGATGAGACGATTCTAAAAAGTGGTCACAACATAGAGTTTGTTGGAGAAATGACGACTTTTAGTATTTGAGTACGTACCGTTATCTGTAGCTTTGGAAACGACTCAAATTTAATATTCAAAATAAATCTGGCTCAATAGATTGAATTTGTGACAGTTTGTGTCCAGTGGTGATGACGCCTACGAATAGATTAGTACTGAAATAGAGGACATTTACACGAATGATGATCTACAGTAAAACCTGTCTTAAGCGACTTTATATTAAGTGGACATATGTATAATATAGGAGCTTTCTGCTGCATTACTTGCCACATGTATTAAGTTACCACCTGCATTACGGACTCATAATTAGACCTCTTTTGATGGTCGCTTAACCCATTCCCTCATATTAACACCTTTTGACGCCTCTGTAAAAGTCACCTCTTGAAACCATTGTGACAAATAGAGCATTTGCTCCTATAGGAGCAAATGCTCTATTTATCACAATTGTTTCAAACTACAAAATTCTAACATTTTCCTTTTCTCTAGTTAATGCTCCTTTTCGGTATATTTATTCAAAGACGTTTGATCTAAAAATAGCCTACATGAATGAGGGAATGGCTTGAGACAGGTTCAACTGTGCCTATGAACTCTTTTGGAAAGTTCGCCAGAGCAAGCGTCTATCGACGATGCATGAATTTGTTCAAGACCACTTTAGCGAAGACGAGCGGAAGACACAATCAATAATTAAAATACGTACACAATTTCCTATATACGCTTTCGTACGCATGATTGTTGTTTCGAATGCTATTGTATATGAAAACTACGCGTAATAATGCATGTACGAACCTTATTTGGAGCGTGACCTAAGATCATTTGGCTCTAAGCAGTTGTCAACATAATCTCTATAGTCCCTATAGATGTGCCTGTTGTCATCAAGATTGTTTAGTTTCTCACACCATTTACAATGATTATCGTGCTGCATCGTGTTGTCGTCAACTACTTCGTACTTGTCTTTCTCTTTCAAGTACTTACTGTAAAGAGTTTCATTAGATGCCAAAGATTTCAAATGATCGGCAAGATATTTGACAGAGCTGAAGTCAGCGGTATTTACATATGCGGTATTTGGCAGAAAATTACTGTAATTTCCCCCTCCCCTAGTAACAAGAATAACATCAAGCTGCATATATGTGAAAAACTTCTCCGTGATATAATCTTTACAAAGGCTGTTTTCAAACGACAGATAGAACATGTAGGCTTGACTAATTAGTTCTTGTATCTCGCCGGCTTCCACGCGTTTTCCAGCACACTTTCCAAACATGTCAACTTCAATTCCTTGATTACGTAGTTTGCTAACGAACTCCATTCTTCTACTTTGTGCTTCACAGTTACTCACGACCCAGGCAACCATTTTTCTTTTCCTGTAAAAGATTTCACTATACATTCTAGCTGGAGGAATACGTTTCCGCAACGCACCGTAGGGTGCCTGTACCTCAGCGTCGCGCGTGTAACTCATTGTCCAGTTAACTGTTCCACGCCAGTTTTCATTTCTATAATTCAGTCCGTAAACACGATGGCGTGCGGGCGGCTCTTGCCAGTAGAAGATCCACACCTGATCTGCGTTCCTTTCTGATGGAGACAGAGGAGGTTCTTCAGGTAGTGGCAGAGCTTCTGTGAGAACAAACACAATTGCGGAGTGTAGATGCATATTACTCCTGTTGAAAGTTATTCTACAGTTACTGAATTGACACTGCGAGAAATATTTATTGTTGGCTTCGAAATTCCAATACAAGGGTGGATTATATATCACAATGGTACGGTTTGGAACACTTTCCGAGCGGTGATGATATATTTCATTCAAATCGACAAGAGAATCATTGAGTGGGTATTTTGTGGCGTCGTTGATTAATACATTCACCAATGTATAGCATACGATTAATAGTACAATGACACAAGTAGAAATCATCAACTTGGGATTGAAGGTGGGCGTTTCCATCGCGTGTCACTGTTAGAGCTATGCGGCGTCACACTCTGGATACAGAATTCCTGTAATAATATAATTTACACATTAACACTTTACTCCATAAATACGTCTTTCTACGCCTTTGCAAACAGAATACAGTAAAACCCCGCTAATGCGACCACCAAAAAGGGGCATAATTCTGGGTAGCAGAGGCAGGTGGTAGCTTAATGCAGGACGAAAGTTATGCAGAAAGCTCCTATAGGAGCTTTCTGCAAAACTTTCGTCCTGCATTAAGCAACCACCTGCTTTAGACGACACAAGTGGCTGTTTATTAAGTGTTCGCATTAGCGGGGTTTCACTGTAGGTCTCTATCAGATGGCTCCTATAGGAGATGTGCCGTCTGGTGGGGTCTGTCCTGTTTACTTATGCCATTGTATAGAGTCTAACGTTTCTGCCATGGCCAAACATGTGCTATTATAACAGATAATCTAATCAATACCCATAGTGCCATTATATCTTACATGAATATTCATGGAGTAAAGGGTTAATATATGTTTATTCATGGGACATTTAAAAGGCAGGTAACGGCTTAATTCTTGTTAAAATTGAAAGTTGAAAGTGCTTATTAATATTATTGGCATTTCCGATCCATTTCTTCCAGTTTAAACTTTATCATTATACCTAAAGCAAAGGGGCCAAGGCTACCCTAAGGTCCTCAAAATGTAGCATAAGTTTACACGCATGCCTACCCCGTAACGTAGGGTCATACAGGGACCAACTTTGCAGGATTATTTTGTTTAGGAGGCCGTCAAGTTTTTATGCCACAATTAGAAAAGAATAACCCCCTTAATATAAAATCGATTTTTCGGAGTTTGAGTTAAAGGTAGAGCCTAATCTTGGACCAGAATTCGAAAAAAACAACATTCGCTTCTGGTAGTGTGTTCACATTAATATATGTTTGAATGTTCAACTCAACCGTTATACATTATACGTATTTCAGTTGTGGGTTCGTATTTGCCGAAAATTGAACTCACAGTTGGCTGTTTATTCGAGACTAGCAATGTATTCGCATTAATTCATGAATATGTGTTTGAATGTTCAACTCACTGCTAGTTAGACATTCCATTTTCAGTTGTGGGTTCGCATTTAACGAATGTTCAGTTCCGATCTGGCTGTGTATTCGAGGCTAACAGTGTATTCGCTTGAATTCATAATAGAATGTGCAACTCACTGCTATAGTTAGACATTCGGTTTTCAGTTGTGGGGTCGCATATACCGAATGTACAACTGTGATAAATAGAGCATTGGCTCCATGAGAGCAATGCTCTATTTATCACAATGTTTAAAAACTACATAATTCTTAAACTAGTCCTTTCTCAAGTAAAGGTTCCCTTTCAGTAAATTTATTAAAAAAGGCTGGGTCTAAAAATAGTCTTGGAGTGAATGAGTTAACCCTTTCCCTGGTGAATATTCATGTAGGAAATAAGGACGTCATGAATATTAACAAGATTATTTTTATAATGACATATGAACACAGATCATTTTGGCTCAGGCAGAATCTGTAGAATCAAATCTATATTACATCATAAGCAAACAGAGTAAATCCTGATCAGACGGTTTCTACAGGAGCCGTCTGATCTGGTCTACTCTGTTTGCAGATGCGTCAAAACGCACTTACGTAATATAAGGGAAAGGGTTAAATACGACAACACACCTCTTTAGCAAAGATGAAACAGTAATACCTATCCCTAAAAAATTCCCATGATATTGATCAGGTCAATTCGCAAACAGTGTAGAATCAGATCAGACGGTTAACTATGAGCTGGATCAACACTAATGAAAAGCATTTATGGCAGGCAGTTATTGTATTTAAACAATGTTTTTTCAGGAGTATATCATAGATCTATCCCTTCTTATGTTGTCAGCCTAAAACCTACTACAAAACCTCGATCTCTTGCAATTATCATTTACAGTTAACCCCCTATAAACCGGATTCTAGTAGAGAAGAATTTAATTTTTTATACTTTTAAGCAGGTTGTTGCTTAATGCTGGGTGAACGTCATGCAGAAAGCTCCCAGAGAAGTTCTTTGCATGAATTTCACCCTGCATTAAGCTGTCACCTGTCTCCAAGATCGATATTTAAACTAATTCTAATATCCGGTTTAGAGGGGATTTACTGTACGTTTGAATCGCTAAAGATTTTAACACTTTCCTCCATAAACACACCTGTATACGCCTTTCTCAAACAGAGTACAGTAAAACCTCTCTATAACGACCACTAAATTGTGTTAATTAGTTGGTATTTTGGACAGGTGGTTGCTTAAATCAAGGTGGAAGTAAAACAGAACTCTCCTACAGGAGCGTTCTGTTTTACTTTCACCTTGCTTTAAGCATCCACCTGCCTTCAACATAAAATACTTGATGTAATTTAGTGATCGTTATTGAGAGTGTTTACTGTATATCTAGACCATGGGCTGTTCTGTTTGTTTATGGAATAATATAGACCTAATTCTATAGTTTCTACCAGGATCATTTTTTCTTGTTCTTATGCAATAAAATAAATATAAAGGTAATTAGTATTCAGACATTATTATTTCATAAATAATAGATACTAGATTATTTCTACTCTGTTCGTGAATACGTGAAAATGCGTTTGTATGAAGTAAAGGATTAGGCTAATGATTGAATATTAACTAGATCCTATCAAATTGTTTGAGACAGTTAATCCCACTATGAAATTATCTGAAGCAGACAGCACAAGCGTGCATTTTCTTACAACCATTGACGTGAATATATGAACAGTAAAGTGCACGTACATGTATCCCTCGCGCCAATATCTATAATGTTTGCAAAGGACATTAGTAACTCATTCCCAGCACTGAAAGGGTTAACGAAAGATTGTCGCGTTGTCTGATTTACCTGGTGAATTATGACATTGTCCACAGGAACCAGTTGGCTGTACTACCTGATGAATTATGATATTGTCTACGGGAACCAGCTATCTGCACTACCTGATGAATTATGACATTGTCTACGGGAACCAGCTATCTGCACTACCTGATGAGTTATTACATTGTCTACAGGAACCAGCTATCTGCACTACCTGATGAGTTAT
This sequence comes from Azorinus chamasolen, assembly GCA_963576725.1. Lineage (NCBI taxonomy): Eukaryota > Metazoa > Mollusca > Bivalvia > Cardiida > Solecurtidae > Azorinus > Azorinus chamasolen. Next base: position 61,248,426 of record OY755240.1, on the reverse strand, counting down.
TACATTGTCTACAGGAACCAGTTGTCTGTACTACCTGATGAGTTATTACATTGTCTACAGGAACAAGTTGTCTGTACTACCTGAGGAATTATAAAACTGTCTACGGGAACCAGTTTTCTGCACTACCTGATGGATTATTACATTGTCTAAAGGAACCAGTTGTCTGTGCTACCTGATGGATTGTAACACTGTCTACGGGAACCAGTTTTCTGCACTACCTGATGAATTATTACATTGTCTACAGGAACCAGTTGTCTGCACTACCTGATGAGTTATTACATTGTCTACAGGAACCAGTTTTCTGCACTACCTGATGGATTATTACATTGTCTACAGGAACCAGTTGTCTGTACTACCTGAGGAATTATAACACTGTCTACGGGAACCAGTTTTCTGCACTACCTGATGAATTATTACATTGTCTACAGGAACCAGTTGTCTGTACTGCCTGAGGAATTATAACACTGTCTACGGGAACCAGTTTTCTGCACTACCTGATGAATTATTACATTGTCTACAGGAACCAGTTTTCTGCACTACCTGATGAATTATTACATTGTCTACGGGAACCAGTTGTCTGTGCTACCTAAAGGATTATTACATTGTCTACAGGAACCAGTTGTCTGTGCTACCTGATGGATTGTAACACTGTCTACGGACACCAGTTGACTGTACTACCTGTGCTACCTGATGGATTGTAACACTGTCTACGGACACCAGTTGGCTGTACTACCTGTGCTACCTGATGGATTGTAACACTGTCTACGGACACCAGTTGGCTGTACTACCTGATCAGCAGCATATTTAATATTTTATCTGTTGAATATTCGTATAAAAAATAGTGACATCATGACAATCTGTATTAGCTTGATTTTCATAATGACATAATATACAGAATACTACAATATCAGTTATTTACCATTCCGTATTCTCTGATTACAGGAGCCGTCTGATCTATGTCTTTTCTATTTCCAAATACAGTAAAACCCCGCTAATGCGACCACCAAAAAGGGGCATAATTCTGGGTGGCAGAGGCAGGTGGTAGCTTAATGCAGGACGAAAGTTATGCAGAAAGCTCCTATAGGAGCTTTCTGCATAACTTTCGTCCTGCATTAAGCAACCACCTGCTTTAGACGACACAAGTGGCTGTTTATTAAGTGGTCGCATGAGCGGGGTTTCACTGTACATCTAAAAGGCATTTCTATGAAGGAATGTGTTATTAACTTATTATTTAGCATGATATAACTATTATTTACACAAGCATTTCTACTTAAATGTTGAATTTGCCTGTAAATACCAATAGAAGATCAAATCGTCTAGATCCTCTAGAAAGCGGATTAGTGTAAACACACATTCCAAGGCAACGGATTATCCCAGTTAATCTGTTTCTCTAGTAGTACAGCTTTAACAGGGATCGCCAATAAATCAGCATGATACTTAGGACGATTAATGATGAGGGGCAACATACCGCAGTATAAAAGGGTCATGGCACTGTGCCGTGCTAAAGAGGATTAGAGGAAACACTAAAACCAGATTTCTAATATGTTGTCAAATGTCTCCTTTGGATCAAAGCTAGTCAAAAACAATATTTTCCCTGACACACATCTGTTGAACCCTTCCCAGTTCGATAATCCAGTAAGACAAAATAACATCCTGAATATGTATTAGCCGGTATTGTTTTCATGGTTCACGAACACCGTATAGTTTACCATATCAGAATCAGATCTATAATAATTCAAGAAGTAAATAGAGCAGGATCCGTCTTATCTTGGTCCACTCCGTTTGCAAAGGCGTGAAAAAGCGTTTATATGAGGGGGAGGTTTAACAAAGCCACGGCCTGAAATAGGTTAATCTGTGCGCTATTGCGTAATCCTAAGAGTTAAGCCGTTCCCGTTTCTATGTTTATTCCAAATATCAAAACTTAACCCTTCGCTTGCTATTCACCTCAATATACCCACCTGTAAATAGTGAAGACCCAGATGAGACAGCTCCTGCAGGAGCTGTCTCATCAGGGTCTGCATTATTTACAAGTTGATTGTGCAGCCAGTGCACTCCACAGCAGTGATTTCACAGCGAAATACTTGTACACAGTGAAGATATATGTACTTATACAACAGGGCATGGGTAAAGAAGGAGAAATGTACTTAAACATTCAGCAAGAGAAGGGTTAATACTGACTTTTCATGGACAAAATAATTATCATGCACTATGACAGTTGGAACATTGTAGCCATTTCAGAAACTAAAAAAAACGACCTATCAATTTCCATTAGCAAACGGAGCAGACCCTGATCAGACGGCTACTATAGGAGCCATCTGATCTGGGTCTACTATGCTTGTAAATGCTGAAAACAGGGTTATATGAAGGAAAGGGTTAAACTTTTATCGGATTATCGGATAGCGGTGTCTTTTAAAGCTTTATACATGTTTATACATGTTTGGAAAAAATACACAAACGCGTTTGTTTATAAAATGTCTTAAAAGAACCATTACATGTACATACTGGAAATGGGTAATGGGGAGACATCAACCCGGGGTTTACTTGATTAGTCTATAGCGACGTTCAGCATGTTGCCTGTTATGATTAAAAATACAATTTTGAAAACACATTGAGTATATAATAAACGTTTTAACCCTTTCCCTGTTCTATGTTTATTACAAATGTCAGTACCTATTGAATATTCATGGTCAAAATAGTTATAATGAAATATGGAAGGTGGAACATTGCAGTCATTTTAGAAAATATAGAAACTCATCTATCAAATTCTATTAGCAAACAGAGCAGACCCTGATCAGACGGCTCCTATAGGAGCCGTCTGATCTGAGTCTACTCTATTTGCAGATGCGTGAAAACACGTTTATATGAGAGAAGGGTTAAAGTACGTCTATTGCTTGCGACCTTTGCTGGTAATTGCAAACAGCCTGAATCCAGATGTCTGTTTCTTGCGACCTTTGCTGGTAATTGCAAACAGCCTGAATCCAGATGTCTGTTTCTTGCGACCTTTGCTGGTAATTGCAAACAGCCTGAATCCAGATGCATGTTTCTTGCGACCTTTGCTGGTAATTGCAAACAGGTTGGAAGCGCTGAGTGATTTGGAGTCGCATTAGGATCCCAGTCGTTTGACAGTCTATAAATAGTTTCTCAACACCGTAACTCTTTACTCCATAGATACGCGCTTCTACGTCTTTGAAAACAGGGTAGATCAGATGTCCCCTATAGGAGCCGTCTGATCAGGGTCTTCTCTGTTTGCTTGCGATAGAATATAGATATGATTTTTCAGTTTTTGTCATGGCTAATACTACCCGTGACTATCTGCGTTTATAACAGTTAATAATCTAATTGATATCCATGCTGTCATTATGTTTACATAAATATTAATGGAGTAAAGGGGTCGGCGATTCGCAATTAAGCCAAGAGTGTAGCACATCGCTGTTTAAGCAGACGCTATTTTCATAGCAGGCAAAGGGTTTCCTGTTTACCCTCCATGACTAATAAGTAGACAAATTGTTATAATAACACACGGACACAGGAAGTTTTTGCCCATATCAGAAACTGTAGAATCATATTAATATCATATCTAAGCAAACAGCATAGAATCTGACCAGACGGCTTCGTCTACTCTGAGTCTACTCTGTTAGCAAAGGTGTAGATACATGTAGGCGTATTTCTAGTTTAAATGGTTAAGCAGTCGTCATGTTCATAGCAGGCAAGTAGTTACCTGTTAATTCCGTAAATATATCATATTAGAAATAATGACATCATGAATATTTAAGTAGGCTTGTTGTAAAATAATACATGGACACAGGAACTTTTGCCCATAGAAGAAACTATAGAATCATATCTATATCATATCATGAGCAAACATGAGGAGCCGTCTGATCTGGATCGACTCTGTTTGCAAAGGTATAGGCGTATTTATGGAGTAATGGGTTAATTGCCATGAGCATTCTGACTGAAAAGCCCAGTATAAATGCGTAGAAAAATCGTAGTTTTGGAGTAAACAGTTAACTACAGGTGTACAATGTATACAGGTGCCATCAGTTACGCACAGATTAGAGTCGATGACACTTTTTATAACTTGATTATAAAGGAAAGTACCTAGTTATAGTCTACTTTCAGTCCGAATGACCGCTCAGCCGACTGTACATTTACTCCCCTGGTCATTGAGTCATTGGCCTACAATATTGAGCATTGCTAACATATGACGCAATCATGCAGCCGCAGTACCAGCGAGTGACCCTCACAGGTACCCATTTTAATCCCTGGGTGGAGGGGATGTGCGGGTGGGAGACACGGAAATTTCTCTGAAATTTCTCTGAAATTTCCGGGAGGGGCCGGGATTTGAACCCCGAACCTCCGGACTGATAGTCAAGCGCGTTACCACTAGACCACCTTGTTACAGCCATTGTCTTTAAAGGCACACATCGAAGTTTGAATTTGCAAAATTACTTTACCCTTTCTTTACTCATACAAATGCCGCTCTTAAACAGAGTAGACAGATCAGACGGTTCCTGTTGGAGCCGCCTAATCAGGGTCTGCTGTGTTTTCTTATGAGTTCTGCCAAGGTCAATATTTTCTGTGTTGATGTGCTATTATAGAAATAATAATTCTAATTAATATTCGTTATGTTAGTATTTTTACATGAATATTCATGGAGTAAAGGGTTGATATACTACAGTAAAACCTCTCTATAACGACCACTAAATTACACCAAGTATTTTGTGTTAAAGGCAGGTGGATGCTTAAAGCAAGGTGAAAGTAAAACAGAACGCTCCTATTGGAGCGTTCTGTTTTACTTTCACATTGCTTTTAGCAACCACCTGCCAAAAATAGCAATTAATAAACACAATTTAGTGGTCGTTGTAGACAGGTTTTACTGTACATTCACGAATCACATAAGCTACAATGTTCTATTACAGTTGAACGTTTGTATCTCGAACTTAAAGGAACCATATAAATTACCTCGAAATAACAGAAGTTTCTAATCTAATTTCTAATCTAAACAATTTCTCAAGTTCGCAGCTTAATGCAGGTCTAAAGAAATGCTTAAAACTTTATAGGAGCTTTCAGCTTTACTTTCGATCTGCATTAAGCTGTCACGTGTGTTTCTAGATATGCGTAGTGATACGTTTTAGAAAAATTCTGTATTGTAAATTTTGGACGGACCGAATTTTTACTTCGAGTTATACCAAAGTTTGAGTAATCCGAATTCGAGATGTCGAGGTTCTACTGTACTACAATGAACGTTATCATCAATGTCAAGTATCAATGACTGACTGTTTAATTTTTGCATTGGCCATAAATTCAAGTGCGGGAAAATCTCAGCTGCTTATGTAGGATTTGAAATTACTTCGCGCCAGATTTTTAGACAGAAATTTAACTCTTCTCTTGCTGAATTTTAAAATACATTTCTCCTTCTCTGCCCATGCCCTGTTGTATAATTACATATATCTTCACTGTGTACATATATTTCGCTGTGCAATCACTGCTGTGGAGTGCACTGGTTGCACGATCAATTTGTAAATAGTGCAGACCCAGATGAGACAGCTCCTGCAGGAGCTGTCTCATCTGGGTCTTCACTATTTACAGATAGGTATATTGACACGATTAGCAAGCGAAGGGTTAAGAGTCAAATATAAATACAGTCACAACTCTGCACTGCCACAAAAACTGTCGTTGTATTGAAAATGGCGTTGTCCATTTTGTAGGGACTGTATGGAAAATGAATTCCATGTAATTATGAAATGTGCTCTATATATAATGATATAAGACATGATTTATTTATCAATGCTTCTGAAGCTGTCACTCTTTTTAATTTCTAAAAATGGTACAGATAAGTTCGTATTTATATTTTCAAGTGAAAGTTTAATACGAATTGCCAAATCATGCCATCTTATTTTAAACAGACGCAGAGATCGGCTACATGTTTATAACAGTGTGTAACTGTGATAGATGATTGTATTCAATTTATATCTACTGTATTATGGTGAATATGTCCAATTTTAGTGTAAATAGTGTTGATGTTCGTTTGTTATCTAGTCAGGAGTTTATTCTTAATATACAGTCTCTAATAATCAGTTTATCCCAAATCTTATTTGGAGCAATACATGTACATGTTTTTATGAATATTTCATAAGGCGGTGCCTTTTTTTCCGGTTTCCAAGTGTCAAATTTAAATGAATGCTGATCTATTTTATTGTGAATAATGTCATAACACGTGTTTAAGTACTTGCCTTTTATTTCAAAATCAGGTATAAAGTCTCTGTTATTCAGTTTATCTCTAATCTGATTTGAGGTAATACTCGTTTTCTTAAGAACATTTTGTAATATGGCTTGTTTGGCCGTTTTCTCAATTCAGTTTTTATCTTCTTTCTGATTTAAAAATATTTTTTTTGTTAGATTAGCAGAGTCTTTATACTCTTTTAACTTATATATAAATATAGTGCAATATGTATGGAATAGTATGGTGATATTCATGTATTTTTAGTCTCTTGTAATTCATATATGAATGGCATGATTTCTTTATAGCTATATAATTGTCTTTGTATGATTGTGACCATGAAGAGACTCTGATAAAGAGTATAATGATGTAATTAACATCGAGTTATAAGTAATTGCCCGCTAATGCGATCACCTAAAAAAGGTATAATTATTGGTGCTAGATGCATGTGGTAGCTTAATGCAGGACAAGAGTAATACAGAAAGCTCATAGAGCAGGTTTCTGCAATACTTTTGTCCTGCATTAAGCAACCACCTGCTTGTAATGACACCCATGTTTATTCATTAAGTGGTCGCATTAGAGGGGTTCTACTGTATGTGTAACACCCCTATTACCGGGAGTACAAATTAGCACCGATACCGCTCTGTAAGGCAGTTGTAAGCTAAGGCATGGTTTTCATCATGCATCAACCCATTTGTTCCAAGTGGATTCTTCAATGCTTATATATTGGATTAGTCTATCTTTTATCTACCGGATGTCTGGTCTAAATTTTCATTTTTGTTTTGTTTTATATTGAATTTCCTATCAGCAAACAGTGTAGACTCTGATGAGACGCCGCATTATGCGGCGTCTGATCGGAGTCTACACTGTTTGCCTACGTCCCATATATGGGACCGTGGGAGCAAATGCATTATGGGTTAAGCAGCCACCTGTCTAAAAAGATCTAAAGTTTTATTAACTAACATTTCAGTTTAGAGTGAATATTCCGTTATATCGAATGTCGTTATAATGAGAATTCAATGTATGTAAAAAGTATGTAAACAATTTAATTCGTGATAGTAATGTTTTAGTATGCGTCTCGCGAGAATAATTTGTTGGGTTAAACTGAACTCGAGAGATTCCTGCGGCTATCGTAAGAAATCTGCGGCGCCTGCACGGCCGCCGTGCGGCGTATCCCCAATTTTTACAGGCCGCAGTGTCGCCGTTGAAAGTTTAGCGCGGAGTTATAATTTCCACGGGCGTCGTAGCTTTTTACAAGCCGTTGTCAGGCCGTAAAAGGGTTCAAGGCGGCCGTACGGTGGCCGTGCGGACACGGTGCGGGCAACAGGTATATATACCAATTGTTCTCATACGAAGTTATACTATGTATTATTCTATTTAGAAAAAAAAATACGACTGTCGCACGGCCGGGGCACTATTTCAAAGGCCGTATACTGCAGCCTAAGTTTTTGTCACCACAAATTCAAAATACACCGTGCGGCGGTCGTAGCATACCGCTATGTGACTACTGCAGTGTATGTGCGTACACGTAGGAATTCTGCGGCGCCCGTAGAAAGTCCATTGGCCGTATGAATTCAAAGATCGTACAGCCGCTTTGGCAAATGTGACTGAGGTATAAATCTGCAAACTCCAATGTCTGCATTTAATATATTTCGATATTTCGATGAAAGTTCTATATTTTGTTGTTTACGATGAAATGTCGAACAAAATTTAGACATTATCTGGAGACTGAACAAAATATCAAAAGTCTAAAGTCGGCATTATTACTAGGTGTGGCGGTTGGTTCAAATCAAGCTGTTGAATATTGAAATGTCAAATTTCGACAAAGTTCCGATATTTCGGGCAAAGATAGATAAATTTTATTCGAGAAAAAGGGCATTTGCCCATCATACTACATACAAATATCGTAGTTATATGTAACAAACACATGTCTCAATCGATATTGTTTTGAGGATGTGGTGGAGTTAAAGAGAAATGTTGACGCTCGAATTTCGACAAAATTCAACATTTTGCAGATCCAAAAGAACTGTCAAGCATTGAAATTCGACACTTTTTCGACAGTCTTTGGAAGGAGGAGATACCATTAAGACATTTGTTTTCGTGGGGTTTGGTGGGGGTGGTACGGTTAAAGGTGATGAATTCGAATTCAGATTTAGATAACAGTTCATGTACATGTATGCATTTTCACGCCTTGCAAACAGATTAGACCAGATCATATGGCTTCATAAGGAGCAGTCTGATTATATGGTCTGCTCTGTGTGCTTTTAAAATAATATAAAATCTGTTTCTACACTTTCTGCCATGGCAAACTATTCCTGTGTTCTGATGTCATTATAGAAAAAATAATATTCATGATATTGTTATTTCATATAAGAAAACTCATGGATTATGTGTTTGGTTTAAGCCTTTCCCTGTTCTATGTATGTTCCTAATTTCAATACCTTCTGAATATTATAAACAAAATAGTTGTAACGAAACATGGAACGTGGAATATGTTAGACATTTTAGAAAGCAAAGAAACAGATTTATCTGATTCTATTAGCAAACAGAGCAGACCCTGATCGGACGGCTCCTATAGGAGCCGTCTGATCTGGTCTTCTCTATTTGCAAATGCGCGAAAACGCGTTTATATGCGGTGAAGGGTTAAACATATTATATGTCTGCAATATACAAAACCTACAAGAAGCATCAGATCAGGATCTACTCTGTTTGCTTAGGATACTTATAATAGATCTGACTCTACACTTTCTACCAATACCAAAATATCCTGTGCACATATGCTATTACAAAAATACAGCTAATAAATATATAAATATTCACGGTGTCATTGTGTCTTACAAAAATGTTGGACAAAGAAAGGGTTTAACATTTGGTTAGTACATCTATGTCTAACGATACTGTCTATTCAGTTTAAAAGGGCTTAACTTGTAAAAAGGTTTTGAATAACAAGTAGGGCAAATAAATATTGTTGGATCAGTACTTGCAGTGTTTTTAAAACTTTTCATAGCATTGCCGCTTGCCGCCGTTGTTTGGGAGGGGTGGGGTGTTTAAAGGCGGTCTTGCTTGCTTGTCCTACTTTAATACTTGGAAATACTGAAAACCGAGATCAAAGTTTCCTTTTGAACTTTACTCAATTAAAAACGACAATCCGTGTTGGCAGCAACGGCAAAAGTAACATACATTAAATATTAGAATAGCTCGTGTAACTAGTGCATACTAACGATCAACTACTTTCCATAGATACATTGAACCAAACCCGTATGTATTTCACTCTTAAAGAATGTTGCTTACTTATTCTTTATTACAGCATATTCTTAACAATTAGCCTATGCAAACAGCTTGGATCCAGATGAGAGACCGAGTAACTCGGCGTCTCATCAGGATCCAAACTGTTTGACGTCCTGGTTGCATTTTAGTATATAAATTGATTATAGCTTCAGTTTTAAAAATGTAGTTGGTGAAACATTCTGTAAAAATAATTTGCTCAGCAGGCTAAAGGTTAAGTTAACCATCAAAATACATCAAATGCAAACCGGAAAGGTGCAAAAAGCGTCGGCGTCAACTCTTAATCCTTTCCCTGTTCTATGTTTATTCCAAATGTCAATACCAACTGAATATTCATGGCCGAAAAAAGTTAAGAATGAAATATGGAAGGTGGAACATTGCAGCCATTTTTAGGAAGTAAAGAAACAAATCTTTTCAAATTCCATTAGCAAACAGAGTAGATCCTGATCAGACGGCTCCTATAGAAGCCGTTTGATCTGGGTCTACTCTATTTGTAAATGCGTGAACACGTGTTTATATGAAGGAAAGGGTTAAACGTGTCTGGATCGAAACAATGACTTGTACCAAAATATCTAAGTCTGAAATTTATTTCGAGCAAAAAGTGAAAATGCAAAATGCGGTGAATTAACCCATTTGCCCCGGCGATCCCATATATGGGACGTAGGCAAACAGTGTTGACACTGATCAGACACCGCATAATGCGTCGTCGGATCAGAGTCTACACTGTTTGCTGATAGGAAATTCAATATAAAACAAAACAAAAATGACAATTTAGACCAGACATCCCTTATAAAAGATAGACTAATCCAATATATAAGCATAGAAGAATCCACTGGGAGCAAATGGGTTAATAAACCAATCAATAACAAGACTATTTTAACTCATTTCTTCCTACTGACGCCTCTTGATATTTCTGATTTTTTTTTTATTGTTTTGAAATATAATGAATGGATGGATAGAAGAAATGATGAATGAATCGATGATCTGGTACCGGTAATATGAGTTCTGAAATGTTCAGAATAGTATTATGTATTAGTTACGGATTGGATCCTGATCAAAAGCAAACGGTACATATACACATATTGGAGACATCTCTTAACATTTAGCCTGCTGTTGGCGGATGAGTGATTACTTATGCAAATAGTTTGGATCCAAATGAGACGCCGAGTAACTCGGCGTCTCATCAGGATCCAAACTGTTTGTCGCGATGATATCATTTTGGCTGACTTGCGGATTATAGCTAGAATCTTGAAAATGTACTGGGTGAAAAGTTATGTGAAAATGATTTGCTCCTACACTATTTACTAAATTTCCAATTAACCAATTCCCTTTTACTGACGCCTTTTGACGCCCATGTAAATGTCAAGTTTTTAAACAATTGTGATAGATAGAGCATTTACTCCATAAGAGCAAGTTAGTCTGGTAACTTTAGATATAACGAAGAGCATCTAATCGGTAAAGCATTGAAAGCTTTGAATACTTTACTTTATAATTGTAAGAAATTTGACTTGAATCCAAAACTGTTATGTCAATTATTCGATGCGTTTGTAGACTCAATTTTAGGATACGCCTCAGAGGTATGGGGTTATACAAAGTCAAAAGAGATTGAGAGAATACATTTAAAATTTTGCAAAAGACTGCTTAATGTTAGAACTAATACATGCAATGCTGGATATACGGCGGACTAGGACGTTATCCTCTGTATATTTCACGCTTTGTTAGAGTAATTAAGTATTGGCTCAAAGTTAAAAATTCTGGTAACATTATTTTAAAAACTGTATATGAACAAGGTTTGCATGACTGCAGAAAAGGGCTTAAAATTGGGTATCTGGTATAAAAAAGCTTCTCAGTGATATGGGATATGCTTATATGTTTGATATTAATTATATTGATAACCCTAATTATTTTATCAATCGGTTTAGAAATAGATTAATTGATGTATATAAACAGGAATGGTTTGTCATTGTTGCCAATAGTTCGGTTCTTCTTAATTATAAGCATGTTAAAGATCAATTTTGCTTTGAAAACTATCTTAACATATTGCCTAGAAAGTTTAGATTCTATTTTTGTAGATTAAGACTTTCTGTACATCCGTTAAGAATTCAGACGGGCAGATATGCGCGAGAAAATATCCCACGAGATCAGCGATACTGCCAGTGCTGTAACACTTTAGATATTGAAGATGAATATCATTTTTTATTTATATGTCCTTGCTATGATACTTTATGCAGGACATATATTGAAAAATATTATTATCGTAGACCAGCAATGTTGAAATTTTTGCAATTATTGAATATTAACGACCGGGCAAAATTGGTTAAAATATCATTATTCATTAAGGAAGCTTTGTCAATAAGGAAAGGCATTTTGAATCTATATAGATAGGTAGATTTGAAAGTGTATGTTCATCCTCTTAACTAAATTGATTTGATTATGTAATAATTCATTTCATAATTTGATCTGATTATGGTTGACTTCATATAGTAAAACTTTAACAGACTATTGAATAGCTTGATAAGATGCTTTGGTGCAAAGGACGCTTGATGTCCTTTGTTGTTTGTTTGTATATATTGTAAATACTCACGTGATATTATATATATTTTCATGTGAACTAGACGATGTACTTATGTATAAGTCTTAATAAAATATCTGTTCTGTTCTGTTCTGTTCTGCTCTATTTATCACAATGGCTTCAAAACTACACAATGCTAACATTTTCCTTTTCTCTAGTAAATGCCCCTTTTCGGTAGATATATTCCCAAAGAGGTTGGGTCTAAAAATAGTTTAGGAGGGAACGGGTTAAAGGATGGATGGATGATATAGAAATACTAATTTATTCTGAAAATAAAGTCAGTGTATTACTAACCTGAAAACAGGAACCAAGTTCCTTTTAGAAATGTATTCCTTAATTAAAAACGTCAATCAGATTTGCCGGCACTGGCAGAAGTGACCTAATTTCTAATCCCTCTGCCCACGTGGGATTTAGATCACGTGACCCGGGGCCGAACATGAAAGATCAGGTCTAGCTACTTTTAGTTGCAAACCAGATAAGGAATGACAGGTAATCTAGTACGGATTCAACAAGTGAAACTAATCCGCGTAGCAAATGTGTTTGATCGTAATAATCTGACCACCTGTATCTTTACTATACAAAAAGACCTCGCATAATAGTTAGCCTCGACTTCTGTAAGCAGGATAATAACTTCCTTTCAACAGATCGCGTAAACCAACTGTTTTATTGCTTTGACCGATAGTTATGTAAGAGTATATACAGATAGTCCAATTTGGTATCTCCTACTGATAATTAATTGTTTAAAGTAACACTAAAAGGAGACGAACAAAATGCATGTACGATCTTGTATTCAATAAACATTTGAGAAATCCATACACAAACTGTCAACATCTAATGATTGGATTTTGTTTAAGCATTTTCCTTTATATAAACGCCTTTTCTCGCATTTGCAAACAGAGTAGATAGGAGCCGTCTGATCAGGGTCTGCTCGTTTTCTGCCCCCGTTGACGATAGTCAGGGGACATTTTATTATGTCTTGCACATGTCCGTCCGTCTGTCCGTCTGTCTGCCCGTCTGTCACGCTTTTAGGTGCAGTTGGTTGTCACAGTTTTTCAAGTGTTATAAGTCAGTAAGTTCTAGACTTATAGGGCGAATCTCTGTTTGTAAACAAACCCGTCGATTTCGCGCATGCGCAGTTAACTGGTGGGCAAAAACATCAATAACAACCTATGTATCCCTATGTAAAGGCTAAGCAACAGTTAGCCTACACATCATTTAACGACTGTGTTGGTTATGAATTATTGATTTCTGTACATCCTCTGACTATAATGACAATTATGCTTTAGTTTCTAAGGATAGATACAACAAGAAACTTGAATTAATCGGCCCTATAAACTACCAGCTGAACATTGAAAAAAAAAACACACACAAAAACCGATCCCTTGATCTGGCCTTTCTTTGAAATGGGAGACGTTCTTATTTATTTTTGGACATGCCCGATATGTCGAATACATTAGATCAACAGTATTTAAAATTTTAATTCTCGTTTTATTTAAATAAGATATAGATATTACGATATACAGTCTCATGTCGTTCATTCGTGTGTTGTAAAATGTCTGTCTGGCTACTGTACAGTACCGTAGCAGATCTAGTAAAAGAATTTTATAATTTTAGAATAGATCTAGATCATATCAATATATATTATCTTTAGAACTATAATTCACAATAAACTACATTTTTAAAAAGATCTAAATCATTGGGGTTTAATTATGCTTATCCATAGATCTAATATGTCAAAACATAGTTATCTTCTATTGTTCGGGAAGCTGTTTAACAAATCATAACTTTAGACAATTGGCACATTGTTTGGCAGTTGTTACATTAGCAGCATTCCTGTTACGTAATAGTTCATAACTTTGTTGATAAGACAGTGTATGATAGATGGCAGTTGTGTGATCGCTGACCCTTGTCCCCTGCTGAGCAATTAGGGGATTTACTGACCATCTGTCACCTTTGATCATTACTGTTTTCCTAGGTCTAGTTAGTAAATTAGCAGTATTTCGGCTGAGTAAGTAATGTAATAATTAGTCTCCAACTGTCTAACACAATTCATTTTCAGTATTCAAAAACAAATACATGTAGTTTGTTTTGTTAAAAGCTTTGAATGCGGGAAATAAAAGTACTGACATTTGAAAAATGTAGACCCAGACAAGATAGCTGTTCATTTGTTTAAAACTCTTAACCCTTTATAAACACGTTTGCAAATGATTAGACTCAGATCAGATTGCAAATAGAAGCTGTTTGATCGGGGGTGGGGTCTGCTCTGTTTGCTTATCCCTTTACCATACATAAACAGTTTTCATGTCTTTGCAAACAGAGTAGACCAAGATCTGAAGGCTATTGAAACCATATGATCGGGTCCACTATGTTTGCTTTTGAAATTATATCATATCTGACTCATCATTTCTACCAGTACCAAAAAAGGCATGTGTTTCTCTACCATTATAAAAATCAGCTTAAAAATAAATATTAATGATGTCATCTTTTTCTGACATAAATATTCAACAGGGAAAGGGTTATAAACCACCAACAACCAACCTTAAGTTACGAATTCGGTTAAAAATGTATACCTGACATGACCTGGCAACAGAAGTAAAAGTTCTGAAAATATCGACGCTTTTTCACGCGTCAAGCAGAGTAGACCCAGATCAGGGTATTCTCTGTTTTCTTAAGAATTTATGTTGGATCTGAATCTACAGTTTTTCCAATACCAAAACATCATCAGTACATATCGAGGGCTTGATGCAAAACTATTCTAACTCCTTCACTTTAGTGAAGGAGTTAGAATAGTTTTGCACCAAGCCCTCGAATATGCTATTATAAAAATTAATTTAATAGATATTCATGATATCAGTATTTCGGGGCCCCGGTATTTCTTACAAGAATATTCACGAAGTAAAGGGCCCCAGTCATTTTATATGTGTCCGTGTATTACGATGTCAACTCTTAATTCTGGGCGAAATTTCACGCCTTATGAATTATATATAAAATTGCAACAAATAACGTTTTTTGTCATGATTGGCAGTATAGTATCCTGTGATAGGAACTATGTGACACATCTTTAGAAATGCAAGAACTTTTGTAACTCTAATCAGTATTACCCTTTAGATATGAGCCTTTAACAAATACAGTTTATACTTGTGTATTTTATCAATATTTAACTTTTGCTGATTATAATTTTGTACTGTGTATTACCGGTGCTTTGAAAAGCTTATATATTTACAACTCCACACGTTGTCACGTTAAACTGTTGTTATTTTTTTTATATAGTCGGCAAATAGTTTATTGTAGACATGTCATGTTATTTGTTGTACAACCGACTCCAAATAAAGATTTTGTATCTTGTAAATTCATCTTCCAGAATCAATTTTCGGTTCATGTTTATGTTTTTACATGTACTATCGATGTAGTTATCATCAACGATTGCACCATAATAGTTTTTTATTAATTTTAACAGAAGTTTTCAAAGTGCTGTCAATGTTTCTGTTATTGTTTACATATCAGCTGTCAGTCTTTTTGCCCACCAAGCTTTTCTCGACTAAGATAACAGGTGCGCGTGACGTCACGGCGATTCGCCCTATACACATGAAACTTCACATACACATCAATTACCATCTGTGCTATCATTTGGCATCCACCCATGATGCCCACAAGCCCAAGGTCGAGGTCAAATGACTTGGAAATTTTACGTGCAGTAGGTTGTCATATTTACGTGCAGTTTTTTTGTAACAGTTTTTTCATTGTCTTATATCTCCCTTACCATTGTAACTATTGCCATGGAATTTGCATATACACCTTAAACACCATCCATACTTTCATTGCACACCCAGCCCATGCTGCCCGCAAGTCCAAGGTCAAGGTCAAATGAATTGGAAATTTACGGGCAGTTAGGCAAGCACCTACACGGGGGCATCACTGTTTCTTACAGGCACAATTTTCTAGTTGCTATATATATTTGTATTTCCTTAAATATTGACGATTATTCATACAGAAACACAGACGCAAACACATTAAACATACTACACACAGATACACGAAAGTATAGAAAGTAAATGATGTACATATACAATCACAATGACAAACACTTGCATATCAATACAAATGCATCAATAATAATAATAATAATAATGATAATAAAAATAGCATAAATATGAACAAATTTGTATAATTTACCTTAGTTTGTAAACACAGCACAGCCCAGACGTTATTTTGCTAGGAACAAGTTACCTTAGAACATATAATGTGTATTAAACATTGGCAAAATAGACTAGTATAGTTCATTTAGGAGCATCAAAGTATAATGCTGGACTGATTTACAATGATAAACAGTCATACATGACATGTAATGAATACAGCATGATAAGCGACGTATGAACATGCAAGTACTTTAAACTAGTCACCAAATGCTAATATATTTACAATTTACAAGGCATTTTGGTTGAATTTATATAATGTACACAGTATGTTTTATATAGTGGTGTATGTACACAGTATGCTTTATATAGTGGTGTATGTACACAGTATGTTTTATATAGTGGTGTATGTACACAGTATGCTTTATATAGTGGTGTATGTACACAGTATGCTTTATATAGTGGTGTATGTACACAGTATGTTTTTGGTATTGGTACACACTGTAGAGTCAGACCTATTCTAATTTCATAAGCAAACATCATGATAGACTCTGATCACAAGACTCCTGCAGGAGCCGTCTGGTCTGGGTTTACTCTGTTTGCAAAGGTGTTAAAAGGCGCGTTAACGGAGTAAATTATTGTCCGGTTCAATGGTGCTACCCTAAATGTGCACGGAGACCTCCAAATGGCCATGATGTCAAATGTACACGGAGACCTTTAAATGGCCATGATGTCAAATGTGCACGGAGACCTTTAAATGGCCATGATGTCAAATGTGCACGGAGACCTTTAAATGGCCATGATGTCAAATGTGCACGGAGACCTTTAAATGGCCATGATGTCAAATGTGCACGGAGACCTTTAAATGGCCATGAGGTCAAATGAGCACGGAGACCTTTAAATGGCCATGATGTCAAATGAGCACGGAGACTTGAAATGGCCATGACGTCAAATGTACACGGAGACCTTCAAATGGCCATGAGGTCAAATTTACACGTAGACATTCGAATGGCCATGAGGTCATTTTACAGTAAAGCTGAGGTCAAGATAAGATGCTTAAATTAAAACATTTTCAAGAGTAATTCCTTTATTTCTTCACCAAACCCTAAGATGTGATCACTCATTAGATGTTTCTCGAGTCTAAAGAGTTTTCACAACATAGGGTTTGTTTGAGAATAACGATTAATATGAACCTGGGTCCATGCTTATAAAACGTTTAGTTGAGTCTGAGTTCGTTCTCAAGATTTTGATTGGTCAGATTTGAGCCTTTGGCTCAAATCTGCCCAATCAAAAGCTTGAGAACTCAAATCTGACCAATCAAAAGCTTGAGAACGAAACTCAGACTCAACTAAAAGCTTTATAAGCATGGACCCTGTATATAGCGACCATATAGCCCGGGTTCCCACGGTACCGGCGTACTTAACCCTTTCCCTCTGGCATATTTATGTATACTGACATTATGCATATATTTATAGCTGTTTTTACAATGACAGGGTGTACACAAACTATTTTCAAATTGGTTCAGGTAGAAATTGTAGAATCAGATATATATATATTATATATCGTAAGCAAGCAGAGCAGATCCTGATCAGACGGCTCCTATAGTAGCGGTCTAATCTGTGCCTACTCTGTTTACATAGGCAGAGAAGTGCGCATTTATGGGGTAACGGGTCTGATCTGGGTGTAATTTGTTTGAAAATACGTGAAAAGTCGTATATATGAAGGAACGGGTTGATGGACTCGACTTTATGTATAACATTCACCCTTTATTAAGCAATCGCTTGTCTTAAAAGCCCAGAAATGTTATATTGCCGCTGTATACAGGTGTGTACTCATAAAGCTTTAGTCTTGATAACATGTTAACATTTCCCTGTTCTATGTTTAGTCCAATTTTCAATACCTTCTGAATATTCATAGACAAAATAGTCATAATGTAATATATAAGGTAGAACATTGTAGCCAAAATTAGAAGTAAATAAACCGTACAAATTCAATCAGCAAACATATCAGATACCGATCTGCAGACCTGGGGTTAATTACATGGCATTGTAATTAATTAAATTACAATTTTTCATAAAAGGCCAATTCCCATTACAATTACAATTACGGGAGTTTGTGCCTGTAATTGATTAAATTACAATAACTTTGCCAAATGTAATTAATTACATCTCAATTACGTTGAAAAAGCTGGCAACAACAGATGTTTGAGAAAACAAGTTTATCAAGTAACATAACTAGTGCATGTACATGTAAGTTTGCATGTACATGACCAGTAACATAATTACAGTCACTGAATTATGTTTCTATATCAGAAGTATTTTTATAAACATCTTTAAGTGCTCACTGGATACATACCAATATACAAAATATTAAATCTTCTTCAGAAAGCTGTCATAGACATGCTATACACAGATGTCAAATCAGGGTTTCCACTCATTCTAACTTTTCAAACATAATCTGTAATACTGCAGATCTATCGTATCAGTAAAATATCAGGACTTGGAACGAAAACAGTGGTTGATGTAGAGAATTTAACTTTATTACCTGGTTGGGCCAATAATAATCATTTTCAATCAGTTTAGATCTGGGTGAGACACCAAGTTAATTCTTTATCTGGGGTATTCGTCCAGATTAAAGCTGATGTAGCCATTTGTTATCCTCATCTTTTGATTAAAATGAAACAGTTCTAACAAAGGAGCAGGGCAGATATGGAATTTAGCATACACCGGTTGTTAACATACGCCGTTTGTCAGCAGGCAAAGGGTTATATCATGGGGATTAATTATACAATTAATGGTCACTGCTGGTCACTGTATTTTGCTTTCTGTGGTCTGTCAGGTGTGACAGTGTCTGTTGTCAATAGCATAATTATCACAGGTAATGATAAAGGTGTCAGTGCTGTTGGTTTAATTATTCTGGATATTTCTAATCAGCCAACCTTTATATAACTCTTCCAACACAATAGACTTGTTAAGATTGCAATGGTGACACTTGAAAAAAAAAATGTATACCCAGATCAAAGTGCTGCTATAGGAGCCCTTTGAACAGGGTCTGCACTGTTTGAAGTATAACTCTAGGTTTTGTTCTCAGTTCAAAAACACAACAAATTCCCATAAAATGCAGACATTGATTAACTCAAAAATTTGATATGCTGTTTGACAGAGTAAATTTAAGAAAACATTGTAGACTGAGATGAGATGCCTTCTATATGAGCTGTTGCATTAGGGTATGCGCTGTTAGCAATGCAGTCTACATACTGGTAATGTCTGCCCCGTTGGCTATTGAAGAATGGATATTACAATTTTACCATTTTCATGAGATGTGTTTAATTATTCAGCAGGGTTATAAAACCATGCAGCAGAATAATAATTTGCAAAATATGGGATTTCAAAGACTCATTCAAATGAATATATATGTTAGTTGACTTTCTCTGTGTATTAAACAATATAATACACTGAAACAACATTTGTTATTTAATATCTTTCTCTATGGATCCAGTGTTTAAAAAAAATAAATCTATTAAACTCACTGAATGGCTGTACTTTATAACTTGTAAATAACCTAAGTAATTGAAAAGTAATTGAAAAGTAATTGTCCATTACACCTAATTTTTCACTGTAATTAATTACATTACAATTACATGTAATTAAAACAACACTCAATTACACATTACATCAATTACATTGAAAACATGTAATTAATTGTAATTAATTACAATTACAATTTTTAATTGCCCCAGGTCTGCCGGAGCAGTCTGATCTGGGTCTACTCTGTTTGTAAATGCGCGAAAAACGTTTATATGAAGGAAAGGGTTAATCTTGATAGACAACATGGTATCCCTATATTCAACTGACTCCCTGCATGTACGACTTTGACGAACTATTCTAATCTCTATATCCAGCTGACTCCCTGCATGTACGACTTTGACAAACTATTCTTATCTCTATATAACTTAATGCAGGTGAAAAGTAATGCAGAAAGTTCCTACATGAGCTTTCTGCAATACGTTTGTCCTGTATTACAGTTTGACTGACTTAACTTCAGACGTGTCTCCACCACGCCCAGAGTTGTCTTAAAAAAGTGGCGATTTTAATGAGTTACGAGTTAGGTGGAGATATGAAAATATATTTGGTCTGCGCATTATTGGGAAAGAAGGAACATGAACTGAATAATAACATTACATAGTTGATGAAAGAGTGGAAATGTGGACGAGGGCATTGAGAAATATTTGATTGTCTAATGGAAGAGAGAGAGAGAGGGAGAGAGAAAGAGAGAGAGAGAAGGAGAGAGACAGCGAGAGAGACAGAGAGAGGGAAAGAGGGAGAGAGAGGGAGAGAGGGAGCTAGAGAGACAGAAAGAGAGAGACAGAGAGAGACAGAGTGAGACATAGAGAGAGAAGGAGAGAGAGAGAGAGGCAGGCAGACAGACAGACAGACAGACAGGCAGGCAGATAGACAGACAGGTAGACAGGCAGAGAGAGAGAGGAGAGAGAGAGAGAGTATTGGATTCAGATAATGCGCTTTCATTTTCCTCGATATAAAGTAGTAAATAGCACATGTATTTGCAAGCTGAAAAATGAACAACGGTTTATTGAAATGTCCATATATAACTATTAACCCGCTTACGATAATTAATTGTGTTGTCTGACAATTAGCGTCTGCTAAACTGAGAAATTTGAATGATAGAAATCCAAAACAGTATTGGAAATTCCTGAATAATCTAAAACACAAGAACACAAATGAACCCTCACCTTCTCTTGAAGAATTTTACGACCACTTTAAGGAATTAAACCGAAATAACATAGATGATGACAGACTAAATGTAGACACAGACCCCAACGAGACAAACGAGTGTTTAAATTCCACTATAACAGATGCTGAAATTTTGTATTGTATAAACAAATTACACAATGGAAAGTCACCGAGCCATCACGATAACATATTAAACGAATACCTAAAAGCTAGTAAAGAAATCTCGATGCCATTCTACTGCCAGTTATTTAACCAAGTATTGAACACGGGTCATATGCCTCAATCCTGGTTAGAAGGGGCAATAATTCCCATTTACAAAAATAAAGGGGATCGCAATGATACAAATAGCTACCGCCCAATAACTATTTTGAGTTGCCTAGGAAAACTCTTCACCGCTGTCTTAAACCGTCGGTTGGCGCTTTTTCTCGAAACCTACAATATTATTGAAGAAAACCAAGCAGGCTTCAGACAAGGTTACTCTTGCTCTGACCACATCTTTTCACTCCACTCATTGATCGAAATTCTAAAGAAACGTAAACAGAAACTATATTGTGCATTTATTGATTTCTCCCAAGCGTTTGATAAAGTATGGAGAACCGGATTATGGTACAAACTTCTTCAAAATACAGTAAATGGTAAATTTTTCAAACTGATTCAAAACATGTATAAAAATATAAAATCACGTATTTTCCATGGCGGATCGCTATCGACAACCTTTCTCTCCGAAATCGGAGTACGACAAGGAGAAAATTTATCCCCCATATTGTTCACCCTTTTTTTAAATGATCTCCAATCCTACCTCTTTGCTAATGGTGCCGTAGGACTAGAGTTAAATGATCCCATCATCGGATCTCAATGGCTTAAACTACTCATATTACTCTATGCGGACGACACCATACTCCTTTCAGATTCGCCAGACAACCTCCAAAACTGTCTGGATATATTCCACGACTACTGTATTTCCTGGCACCTTAAAGTAAACACAAACAAAACAAAAGTTGTTGTTTTTGGAGCAAGGCAAACGAAAAAATTTAACTTTAATCTAGGAGACCAGCCTTTAGAAATCACCGGTCAATATCATTACTTAGGAGTTACATTCTCAAGCAACGGCTCTTTTTTAAATGCACGAAAACATGTCACACAACAAGCCAGAAAAGCCCTGAATCTTTTATACACAAGAGCTAAAAATGCAAACCTGCCAGTAGATTTAACAATTAAACTATTCGACCACACCATTACTCCTATACTCACATACGGTTCAGAAATATTCGGCTATGAAAATATAGATATTTTAGAAAAGGTCCATACTGATTTCCTCAGAAAAATAACGAAAGCCAGAAAATCCACACCTTTGGCATTCCTTTACGGAGAACTAGGCAGATATCCTATCTCAATTATTATCCAGAGTCGCATGATCTCTTACTGGGCAAGATTGATATCGGGAAAAGAACAAAAACTAGCATATCAATTGTATACTTATATGATAAACCAACCTCGAGATGATTTCAAATGGCTAAACAAAATTAAAGATATACTGTGCTCTGTAGGGCGACCAGACATATGGATGAACCAGTTTGTAATGAACCTTAAAAATATACACCTAAATATTAAACAAACTTTAATCGATCAATTCAAGCAAAATTGGCACAATAGTCTCCAACAGTCACACAAAGGCCGAATTTACAATAGCTTTAAACAAAACTTAGATCTCGAAAATTACTTCAAACAGCTTGACAGTCAAGATTACCTGAGTCTCTTTAAGTTCCGTACCGCAAATCACCTCCTTCCAGTCGAGACTGGGCGTTATGACGGAACACCTTTCCAGGATAGAGTCTGTCCGCTTTGCGAGACAGGTCATATTGGATCTGAAAAACATTACTTACTTGAATGTAACTTTTTTCAAGAAGAAAGGCACACTCTCCTGAATTTGAGTACTCGAAATGTATCACGACATATCTCATTGAAACACCTGTTATCAGACGCTCCCGCATATATGCTTAGCAAATTTGTAAAGATCATTATGAAAAAGTTTTCGCGATAAGCACTAAGCATCAGTATACTCGATTATAAGTCCCACACCTCCGGGCATAGATGCAACTTTATCTATTTATGAAACACCATATCCAAATGCTAATATTTTTATTACTGTAAATATATATGTTGTCGAATATCAAAAACGCTTTTAAAAACGGTGTGGACCCATTCCAAACGGCCCGCTATGAGTGATCCGGTCTGGATGCACACCGTTTACCATTACCTCACTGCCTGTATACCAGCTATTGTTGGTCGCTATCAAGATGATATCGAACATTGCAAGACGTGTGAACCCAGAGCAAGGCATACAAACTAAGGCGGTCAGGTCTGGTGCTCATAGCTCTCATTCGATCCTACACCAGCTAAAGTTTAGTTTTCATGATGAAAGCGACAGAACCTGGGTGTACACTGTTTACGTCCACTATTATACTGGTTAAATTGCTGGTCTCTATCATAGCTGTTATCATTTTGTTGAACATTGACCTATGCACATAGTCTGACACATGTATTATAGTGGTGCAGCATTATATTGCCTATATGTGTTACTAATAATGCTAGCTTAAATCTATTTTTTTAACCCTGTCGCTGCCAATGCCGGATCTGTGATTACCTATGCAAACAGTTTGGATCCAGATGAGACGCAGAGTAACTCTGCGTCTCATCAGGGTCCAAAGTGTTTGTTACTGTTACTATGTTGTTGTTGTTTTAACAGAAAGGGAGGAAATCAGGGGAATGGAAATTTGCGGTAGACGACAAAGTTAGCAGACAAGCGAGTTTGCCAGCGAAAGGGTTAATACTTTGGAGCATAGTTATACAGTTTCAGACTTGGATCTCCTTTGTTGGAAAGATTGGCAAACTCGTCACCCATTTGGGGTTCACCTACTATGAATGCTGCGCAACTATATACAACTTGGTAACATGTAGATCTATATGAATATGTATGAAAACATGCGAATGCGAAATCCTTGGTGATCAATGGCACTACTGTAAACCGAAACGGTTTATACCTGTTTATTTACTTTCAAAGTCTATTAATGTTATCTCCCCTAGACTTGGAGCTACCCTCACGATTCATTGCTTGAGAGAAGGAAGTTCCAAATCCAAACCTACACGGTTTGCATGATATTTAAAATGCTTAAGTCATTGATTTACAAGTGCAGTATTGTGCATGTAATATTGCTTACACCACGGCTGAATGTTGTACAACACTGTAATATGTATAAGTCATGATATGGCTAAAACTAGAATTATTGCACGTTCAGCAAGCGGTCCCGTCCTGGACCGAATTCCACAGGACACTCGATCCAGCTCGATGCTGTTTGCTACCGTAAAGCAGGTCTTTACACGAATTTACACACACACATACCGTCAATGCAGTGCCGACCAGGATTCGAGAGTCTTTTTGTAGCCTCACACTCTCTGTCTGCACTGCATAAACGAAACTAGGCAATTGACAAAATAAATCAAAGAATTAACCACCTTACCTTTCAGTCGCCATTTGTCCAAGCCGTCTGTTGACACTTTCGCAGCTATAATGACCTTGCCGTAATCAAACGCACGCTTTTGTTGTGCATAGTACACAACGCGTAGTACATAGTGGAATGTCATTGACGAGCGTCTCGGTCACATGTGTAGTTAAATCAACACACTGGTAACCTAGATACGCTCTTCTCTTATGGACTTAGTATACCTCGAATCGATTGTTTCCTATGATTTTTCCCCCACAATCGGAACCTATATACAATTGTTTATCTACTTCACTGTTGACATAACCCCATGCTGTATGTTATATACCTGGGTGAAATAAAGTTCTGTTCTGTTCTGTTCTGTTCTACAATACACGTTCTATATAGCAGTACAATCGACATTGTTTAAAGACTGATTTCAAGTAATAGAAAATAATTAAGGGTTTATAAACGTTAACTGCTTGCCAAGCTGTATGGTAAATATATACAAACAAATGTAATTAAAATGGGAAGACGGCGGAACAAAACATGAACAATAATTAACAATAATAAACAGAAACGTAGGAATGTTTTACTGATATTTTTCATAACACAAATACATCTGATTGAAATATCTATTCAGTGGAATACAAAACAAGCCCCCACACACACACACACACGCACGCACACGGGCCCGCATACGTGCGCCCACACACAAGGAGAGAGAGAGAGAGAGAGAGAGAGAGAGAGATTGAATGAGATTGAAATGGAAGCTCAGGGCATCACTTGTAGTCAATCTGGAGAAAGTGATTTGACGAACATTTGTGATCTTGCATCATTTAGAGTGTCCTTATTGGACATGCCATATACCTTGCAGATGAACTTGTCAATTCACCATTGCTCAGATCTTGAAAAAATTATATTGCCCTAGGAAATAAATCCGCATATTTTGTTGCTATGTCCTCCAATGTATGAGGTCACCACATCCCGTAAGTACCTGAAATACGGGTAACGTTTCAAGATTATTTTCACTAAAGGGAGTTGCTCTACAATGATAGGCACTGGAATATACTTTTTCTTCTCAGAAGTACCAGCTTTAAATCGGAGCCTATAGCATGACATTCTTTGAAAACAGGTTATAAGAAATACATATATGTAAACATCTTCACCAGCCACATTTGTCTATGATAGTTTGCATTCAATACAGTGGATTATCACCCCTATGTTAGCCTCTTCGTGTTTGGATCCCAACATTTCAATTTCAACCTCTGGAACAGATGGCTTGACCCATTTTTCTTCAATGAACCAACCCAACCTACAATAATGTGCACACAGAATAAGATGTTGGGGCAGAAATTTTGCAGGACCAGTTTTTAGCTAAGAAATTGTCCCATCTGTTTGGTATAGGAACACAACTGTTTTCAGCCGGTGTAATGACGAATTTGTACTCCGATATAATTTGTACTTCCAAGTCCATATTCGACGTAGAATACGTACTCCCTGGTCCATATTCTACATAGAATATGGGCTCCCCTCCCGTAGAATATGGACTCCTATCATAGAATATACAGACAGATAGATAAGACAGATAAATAGTTTATTAACGTGTCATATGTTAATATATACAATGATTAACAGTGTTATACACCTTTAACATTAACATCCAGCCGCATCGCGACTTCCATGACACCATACAATATACATAAAAAACATTTACATACAGTAATAGATAAAATATATAAAGGCAGAATATAATATAATTTAAGACCTTAAAATCTATAATAAAAACATCTTTTTTTCAAGTAAAAGAAATCACATGAATCTGGAAATTTAAAATCAATACATGTTCTTAACTTTTGTGAAACATTTCCTCGAATTTCTATACAAAGATTTTCCTGCGTTTAAACATCCTTGCTATCGAAGTTCCAAGTAAGAACTGCATTTCCATCGAATGCGTTAAAAACACTAATTTTCCCTATATATACTACTCTGGGGAGTCTTTTTACAAGGCAATTAATTTCTGTATATTGTCAATAAACGCACTGAATTAATAATCAACAGTGTGTAACACAGTTGCTAATTAATCACATTGATGTCACTGACCGTTTCAAGGCAGCATTTGTACTCTCATATTTCTCCTAGCAAATGTTTGTTTCTATTGTTGTGTGTGAAATACTTCCGTGTTAGAGCCAGGTGCGTAGGCAAGTTTTGAACAGAACAGAACAGAACATATCTTTATTCAACGTGTACAAGCATGTACATTGTTGTTATAAATACGTATACATAGCATATGTCACATAGGTCAAACGATTTTTCAGATTGACAGTATATTACAATTTCAATCAGTTTAGTTATATGCAAAATCTTTACTTGAAAGGAAACTGACATTTACGTTGTGCATAAAGTGCTGACTATTCAGATTTGAGATGACTTACATGTAAGCATTTACAAGTGCGTTTCTCCTGCAAAAGGAATACTTTATATATAGAGCCAATTTAACTAATTCCTGACGGTCTTGACTTTGTAGCAGCTGACAAAACTTTACAAAGCTTGGTCTAGAATAATAATACTTTTTTATATACTTCTTACGCAGATCTGTGTACGAACTACATATAAGAACAAAATGAAACTCGTCTTCAATATCACGAGTTTCACAGTAGCTACAATATCTTTCATTTCTTGGAGTTTTATTTTTACCGTACCTCCCGGTTTCTATTTTTAATGAATGTGACGACAGACGCAGTCTAGCAAGATAAAATCTAAGTTTATATGACAAAGTATCTAAATATGCTTCAAATCCGAAACAGCTTTTATAATGTATATATGTTGCTAGTACTCCGCTTCTATTGATATTCTCATCCCACCCTTGTATAAAACCATCCACTAATCTTTGTTTAAATATTTTGTGAAAGGATTTCGGGTTTACAATTATTGGATCCATCCAAACATCAGCAAAACCATTTGTTACAAGTAATGTTTTAACATTTGTAACCCAGTTTGATTCGCCATTCCAACACTCGGCTAATAAAGTATTGTATACAGTGGATAATATTACATTCCGTGTTGAAACTAGTTTCAACCAATATTTAATAATTCTAAAGTAACGACTAATATACAAGGGATATCTACCCATTTCACCATATATACTGTATGTCGATGTACACCTCTTCACATGTAATAACCTCTTACAAAATATTAGGTGTACTCGTTCTATTTGTTTAGATTTAGTATAACCCCATACTTCACAGCTATAATTCAAGATAGAACTAACAAATGCATCAAATAACTGACATGTAACACTACCTTTCAGGTTCAACCCTTTAATATTGGCCATGAGTGCATTCAATGCTCTCAACCCTTTGTCTACTATAAACTCTTGATTTAAAACAAAGCTCCCAGTGTAATTGAAAACCGTCCCAAGGTAGTTAAAGTCACTAACTGTTTCCAAAACTCATCCCCGTATGACCAATTTTCATTTTCCCTTAAACCACCCCTTTTCCTAAACACCATTACTTTTGTTTTCGAGCAATTTACTTCTAACCCCCAAGTTTCGCAGTATTCATTTAATTTATCTAATTTATATTGCAAGTCATGTGGAGTTGAAGATTGGGGCCGCAGAGACGCGATGTTGCGGGTACAAGCGGAGCGTCCCCTCCAATGCTGATTGTTTTAATTGATACTTTCTTATATGCTATTTAAATGCATTTTAAAACCATTTGGGGACTCTCATAGCTCTTATTATTTAACAAAAAACATCATTATGCTTGTCAATTTACCGCATCAGTCCTACCCAGCGAACTCAAATCTGAAAAAAGTGCAAACTACTTTTTTAATGTTAATGACACCATTTGTCACCCGAGTGGAACGATGCTCCATCTACCATTTTTCAGCTTTGGAGAAAACAGCTCGCACAGTTTTAGATTTAAAGGATCATGCCTTTATCATTTCTCATTATTAATACATAGAAACTACATCTGCATGTTCGTACTGACAAACAGTATTTGGAAATGTAAAAAAATAGATATACATTTGTATTTTATGACAGATGTTTCGCAATAAATAGAAATACAAACTTAGCTTCTGAAATAGAAGGTAATACCAAAAATCAAAACCATGATCATGTAATGTCGGTCATAATACAGAAATGGACCACGTTACACTGAAGAGATATTAACGCGGCAATGAAACAACCAAATCTGTCATAAAACATACCATATATACTCAAGCTCAAACGTCTTGTCCCTTGTTCTGTGCGAGGTATTACTAAGTTACTGTTAAATGAAACACAGAAACACATAAAGTGATATATCGATTTAAAACTTACATGTTTACGTTTAGCCGATTTACGTTTCTTGAATCCCGTGTCGACTTCCGATGACCTCGTCTATATTTGTCTTTTTTTATCTAGTGCCATTGTTGCAAGCAAATTTGAATCTACAAGCTACATGTATTTGGTAGGAAATATCTTACTGATGTGATTTTCACTTTAGGACTTTGTCACTTATTTTACGTAATACACTTTGGTTTTAGGTTTACTTTTTACTGTTCACGATTTGTTCTTATTGTGAATGAAATAAGTCTTAAATCGGTATATCACTTTATGTGTTTCATTTAACAGTAATAAGTCACACAGCATAGGGGACAAGACTTTTGAGCTAGAGTATATGTGATTTCAACATCTTTATAAACAAAACATTGAATCACTAAATGCACAAATTACAGTTGTCTAAGTATATGTATGTATGCTTATTTAAAATTGCATCTCAAATCTCACCTGATTTTTTACGTAAAATAAGAACTTAACACAAGTAGAAGTAGAGCGTCTAGTAGTTTGGACCTAGAGTCAGACCCACTATTTATGACGTTTGATTTGGATTCAAACTGCATGAATGCAATACAGGTGATCAGAGAGAATCCAAACAGTTATTCATTTTCCTGTAGAGCATTCATGTATGATATAATGACATCATAAATGTTGATTACCTGAGTTTGTATAATGGCATATGTGTATTCGTAGAAACTGTAAAGTCAGTATATAGTCAGTATATAGTATATACGATAATTAAATGTATTTCAGGAAACAAGCTGCTACCAGTAACAACCTTTCTCTCCATTAGTGTTGGTGTATATGATTCTAACAGATGGGCTTATTTGAATTTTATTGCGCATCAGTATAGTATATGGGTTAATTAAATCCATTTCAAGAAACAGGCTTCTACACATTACAACCCCATCTTCTATCGAATAATCGATAATCAGAATGAATAATAATAAACATAATAATAGATATCCGTTGGAGACAGATGGAAGAAAGACAGAAGTTTACCTTACATGATAAGAATAAGATTATTGCGATTTACTATTTCTCGGATTTCTAAATCATCTCATGTGCCTTCTGCTTTTCCCCGCCCACTCAATTTCCCTCGAAAACATAGCATGTTTCGGATATGAGTGAGATAAACAAAATATGATAGAGCAAGTTAGAAGTAATTTTTAAGAAACAAATATCTGAGTACCATTTATCTGTCTAAATCAGTTTTCAATACAGAACTATTTACATTTTAATTACAGTTAAAGCATGTAAATGTAGTCCCATCACCTTTTTACATGTTTTGTTTTAATTGGCGCTGGTCAGCAATTTGCTTGAGAAGAGATGATCTAATTTACCCACACTATTTGAATGTCAGTGTAGGGAGATAAACAACTAGCTAAAAACTACTTTTTTCCGCAAAGTGCAACTATTGTTGAATCAAACACATATAAGAAGAAAACGATTTTGCATTTATAAAATCTATGAACACATTTCTGCATTAAGAGTTTTGGGCGGCCATTTTTTCCGCCATTTTAGTTTAAAGCTCGGGATATAACTTTGAATGCAATAACGGATATCCAGCTTTAATAAATCGTCTTCCATTGGTCGTTTGTACATTTTAACAGAACATTTTAGTGTTACGCCAAGATTTTCGGTGAAGTGTAGCATTGTTTGGCTGAAAATAGTGTTCGTTGGCGGCCATTTTGTTTTCCGCCATTTTGTACCTTAAATACGGTAATTACAGTTTGGCAAACAGCATCATATTATTCGGATTTAGCAAACTCAAATTATTTAAAAAAAAACACCACACATCTGTTTGCCAACTGTAAACACGAAATGCCTAGTGGTGTCAGAATTTTACAAATTCCGCCTAGGCTATGTTGACAATTACCTATTATCTCTCTTTAAAGGAATCAATTAAACTGATACTAAATTTGCAATGTAACCTCGCATTGTAGGGCGGGCGGGGAGGGAACAGGGAATCCTAACCCAGAACAAATTTATTCCTACAGAGGTGGTTAGTGACTGAAGTGATAGAGATACATAATTTCAAATGAGTATTGAAATCAATATGTTTATTGTGATGGCCATCGCAGTACTGTTGGTTTTATCACATGCAGGTTTGTCATGGTGATTTTATGACTGAATGTTCATTTACAGTTATTTCCATGCCTAATACTAATAAATATGAACTGAGTCACCACCTCGTCTACTGGCCCAACTCAAAACCCCACAAACACCACTCCTCAAGTTATACGTTTTAAACTTCCGGTTCTACAGTAAAACCTCTCTATAAAGGCCATTAATTTACATCAATAATTTTGTGGTTAAGGCAGGTGGCTGCTAAAAGCAAGGTGAAAGTAAAACAGAACGCTCATAAAGGAGCGTTCTGTTTTACTTTCACCTTGATTTAAGCAGCCATCTGCCCTCAATACCAACTAAATAACATAATTTAGTGGCCGTTATAGAGAGATTTTACCGTAGTTATCAGATCGAATAAAGATCAGACAGCGGGTTACTCTGTGTTTGACCAGAGTGCCAGCCCTACTTCAAATGCTAGTCATAACATGAATATCTGATTAACCATTTATTCCATTTGCCTTTGCAAACAGAGTAGACCCAGATCAGACGGCCCCTATAGGAACTGTCTGACCAGGGTCTGCTCTGTTTGCTTATCATATAATACAGATATGGTTCTACAGTTTCTGCCATGGCCAAAAGTTCTTCTGTCCATTTGCAATTAGAACAGTTAATACGAGCGTATAATTGATATTCATGATGAACTAACCTCTTACCTAAATATTCATGGAGTAAAGGGTTTGGTGTTTAAAACGACTGTCAGACTATAAAACTGTTCAAAGTGATATTGAAAACGAGAGAAATATGTCTTATTAAGATGTTTTCGTAATGATCGGGAGCAGAAAAAAGTTTTAAATGTATAAACAACTTGATTTCATTCATCAGTAGTGAAATGAAAAGTTTTTGGAAGAATGGAAAAAAACTTCTACAGCACCCGGTATTCCCCGGCGGTCACCTATCCAAGTACTAACCGTACTCGACGTTGCTGAACTTCGGTGATCGGAAGAGAACCGAACAAACTATCGTGGCTGCAGAGCATGCATAGACTCACCGTCCAATCAGATCCTTCGTTGCAAATTTGAACACATCCCATTGTTCAATATACAATAAATATATTTAACGTGTTACAAAATCAATATATTCATTGTATAATTTTATATATTTATTGTATATTTTATATATTTATTGTATAAAAATATATTTATTGTATAATTTTATATAATTATTGTATATTTCATATACATGTATGTATTGTATAATTTTACATATTTTATTGTATATTTTTTTTATATATTTATTGTATATTTTATATGTTAATTGTATAAAATAAATATTTATTGTATATTTTATATAATAATTATTGTATATTTTATATACACGCCATACTCGGAGACACGCCATACTCGGAGATCGACCATCGACATTCGTCTTTATATCAGGAAACTGAATGTCGTGCTGGAATGTCAAACTCGCCCATCAACATTCGTCTTTATATCAGGAAACTGAATGTCGTGCTGGAATGTCTATCTCGCCCATCAACATTCGTCTTTATCTTAGGAAAGTGACTGTCGTGCTGAAATGTCTAGCTCGCCCATTAACATTCGCCATAATATAGAGAAACCGAATGTCGAGTTGGAATGTTTAGCTCGCCCATCAACATTCGTCTTTATATAAGAAAATTGAATGTCGTGCTGAAATGTCTAGCTCGCCCATCGACATTCGCCATAATATAGAGAAACCGAATGTCGAGTTGAAATGTTTAGCTCGCCCATCAACATTCGTCTTTATATAAGAAAACTGAATGTCGTGCTGAAATGTCTATCTCGCCCATCGACATTCGCCATAATATAGAGAAACCGAATGTCGAGTTGGAATGTTTAGCTCGCCCATCAACATTCGTATTTATATAAGGAAACTGAAAGTCGTGCTTGAATGCCTAGCTCGCCCATCGACATTCGCCATAATATAGAGAAACCGAATGTCGAGTTGGAATGTTTAGCTCGCCCATCAACATTCGTATTTATATAAGAAAACTGAATGTCGTGCTGGAATGTCTAGCTCGCCCATTAACATTCGCAATTATATAGAGAAACCGAATGTCGAGCTGGAACGTTTAGCTTTCCCATCAACATTCGTCTTTATATATGGAAACTGAATGCCGTGCTGGTATGTCTATCTCGCCCATCGGCATTCGTCTGTACATGTATATAAGGAAAATGAATCTCGTGCTGGAGTGTCTAGCTCGCTCAGCAACATTCCATGATGGGCTAGCTTTAGCTAAGTTTCAAAGCAAAACAAACATCAACCAAAAACAAACATCAACCAAAAAAAACAGCAACGAAAAAACAACAGCACCCCCCCCCCCCCCCCCACACACACACACACACACACACACACACACACTCAAAAAACAACAACAAAACAACTGAAACTAAAACAAAAAAACACAATGTTGCTAAATATAACGCTCTCCCGCCAATCAATCAGTATATCGCCCGATTTGAGTTACTTAGCGTTGAATTGTTCACCCGCCAATTTTAAACGTGACCGCCAAGAGAATGCTCTCTTCTCATTTTAATATCCGTGCTGATGCATGTCCCTGCCTATCCTATACAGTAAACCTCTCTAAATTCAATTCAATGTCTTTATTGCATAAAACATACATAGTACAATAAAGAGTACAATACAGTGATATATGAACATGTTAAACCCTTCGCTTGCTATTCACGTCAATACACGTACCTGTAAATAGTGAAGACCCAGATGAGACAGCTCCTGCAGGAGCTGTCTCATCAGGGTCTGCACTATTTACAAGTTGATTGTGCAACCAGTGCACTCCACAGCAGTGAGTGCACAGCGAAATACTTGTACACAGTGAAGATATATGTACTTATACAAAGGGCGTGGGTAAAGAAGGAGAAATGTATTTTAAAATTCAGCAAGAGAAGGGTTAATAGACAAAACGAATGCTTGATCTATACCTTTTTCAAAAAGAAACAAATACTGGAATAAAAAAGTTAGGTTGTTGTTTTGATATTTGTTTTGATGTTTTTTTGTTGGTTTTTTTTCCATTGTTTGTTTGTTTTTCCCCTTTCATTTCATTTCCAAAGAAGAGCTCAATCTGAAATTTGAATTTTGACATTTTAAAGTCTGAAATTTGAAGATTTGAAAATAGGACGTTCAATTTAGTATAAATATCGGCCTTGGAGACAGTTGGCAGCTTAATGTATGGAGGCAGTCATGCAGAAAGTTCCCAATGACTTTTAACCTGCAATAAGCAACCACCTGCCTGAAAGTATCTTAACCCTTCGCTTGCTATTCACGTCAATATACCTACCGGTAAATAGTGAAGCCCAGATGAGACAGCTCCTGCAGGAGCTGTCTCATCAGGGTCTGCACTATTTACAAGTTGATTGTGCAACCAGTGCACTCCACAGCAGTGACTGCACAGCGACATACTTGTACACAGTGAATATATATGTAATTATACAACAGGGCATGGGTAAAGAAGGAGAAATGTATTTTAAAATTCAGCAAGCGAAGGGTTAACTTTCTTCTCTACTAGGATTCCTGTTGAGGGGTTTTGCTGTATATCGAATTTGGTTCTCTTTTATTCTAAGATAAGTTTTGATGTCTTATACTCTGTACATGTGTAATATTTATTAGTTGGTTTTCATAATGGTATAGGTACACGGTACATGACTTTTTTGGTACTGGTAGAAAATGCAGAGTCAGATCTGATATACTTTCATAGACAAACAGAGTGGGTCCCGATCATACGACTCCAATAGGCGCATCCAAAGCTTGGTCTACGCTGTTTGCAAAGGCATGGAACTATATATGTTTATATAATTATGGTAAAGGGATAAGCAAGCATATTTTTATGAATTGTATAACTATGAAAACATTCTTGTTATTCTGTTACTTTGTGGTGATTAACCTTTTCCCTGTTCAGTATTCATGTCAGAAATAATGATATCATGAATATTTATAAGCTAATGTTTTAAATGGCATTTGTAGACAAGATAGTTTGGTGTTGATATGAAATGTATAAAAGAGTCGGGCCTATTACAATTTTATTAACAGAGCAGACTCCTATAGGAGTCGTATGATCTGGGTCTGCGCTGTTTGCAAATGCACGAAAACACGTTTATATTAAAGGAAGGGTTATATTTTAAGGTGGAATGGCCCGTCATATTTTAACTGTATATTCCATTCATTATATAAGATTTAAATTTGCTATATGATTTTGAATAATAAACAGTGAAGACCCTGGTCAGAGGGTTGCTTTTTGAGCTATCTTGTCTGGGTCTATTTCTTTCAAATTTCGGTACTTTTATTTCCCGCATACAAAGATTTTAACAATACAAACTATTTGTTTTGGAATACTGAAAATGAATTGTGTTAGACAGTTGGAGACTATATTATTACATTACTTACTTACTGCTAATTTACTAACTAGACCTAGGAAAATAGTAACAATCAAAGGTGCCAGATGGTCAGTAAATCCCCTAATTTCTCAGCAGGGGACAAGGGTCAGTGATCACACAACTGTCATCTATCTAACACTGTCTTATCAACAAAGTTATGAATTATTACGTAACAGGATGATTCTACTGAAACAGTAAGTACTACCAAACAATGTAAAGTCGTGATTTGTTAAACAGCTTCCCGAAAAATAGAAGATAACTATGTTTTGACTAATTATATCTATGGCTAAGCATAATTAAACCCCAACGATTTAGATCTATTTAAAAAGTTAGATTATTGTGAATTCTAGTTCTAAAGATAGTTAAGACTGCTATGCTCTAGATCTAAAAATACTTTTACTAGATCTGCTACGGTACTGTACAGTATCCAGAAAGACATTTTACAACACACAAATGAACGCCGTGAGACTGTATATCTTAATATCTAGATCTTATTAAAATAAAATGAGAATTAAAATTTTAAATACAATGTACTGTTGATCTAAATTATTCGACATATCGGTGTACGGAAAGAATGCCACTGGAAAAAATGCCACCAGAAAAAAATGCCACTGGAAAATATGCCACTTGGAAAAATGCCACCGTTAAGTGAAAAAATGCCACTGGAAAAATGCCAATTTGATTTTTTTGTAAGTTTTTTTATATCTTTTTTAAAAATAAATCGCGAAGTTAAAACAAGACAAATCTGTTTTACAAACTTTCATTGTAAATCATTTCAAGCACACATATCCTAAATATAGTACAAACACACTAACAGCACTAAAATGATGTCATCTATTTACATTGTACACAGTGTATATCCAGATCACGAGGTTCACAATGAAACCTTATGGTTTAGATCTACACTGTTTGTCTGTTTGACGAACAAATCCTAAATATAGTACAACACACTAACAGCACTTATCACCCATAAAATTAGTTCGTCTATTAACATTTTACACAGTGTAGATCCAGATCATGAGGTTCACACTGGATCCTTATAGTTTGGATCTACACCGTTTGTCTATTCGATGAACATATCTGTCTGTCTGTATGTCTCTCTCTGTATGTCTGTCGGTCTGTCTCCTTCTCTTTGTCTCTTTGCCTGTATCTGTCTCTGTCTCTGTGTGTCTCTCCCTCTCTCTCTGTCTGTCTCTGTGTGTGTGTCTCTGTGTGTCTGTATCTGTGTCTCTGTGTGTGTCTGTCTGTGTGTCTGTCTATGTGTGTGGCTGTCTCTCTCTCTCTGTCTCTCTCTGTATCTCTCTCTGTCATTGTCTCTCTCTCTAGATACATAGATAACAAACATGTAACCGGATATAACCTTACTGACCCATATTGAAACACAGCAGAACATTTCAACATAGTGCACATGCGTTTGTTTGAACGCATGTGGCTAGGAATTCAAACCGAAGTCTGATCCAGAATTCGATGGCAGCAAGTATATGTAACAGATCCAGTAACTGTGTTGATCACTTCTAACATTCCAGGTTGTCATAGTTCTATTTACCCTTTACCTGAAGAATATTTATATATTTTCACGTAATAGTTTAGAAAGGTATTTATTTACTCTACGTATGCTAGTTACAAAACCATGATAACAAATATGATCCACATTAAACGCCAAGTTACACGAAGTTTCTTCAGTATCCAAATGCACGTCATTGAAGAACTGAAGTAGGCAACGTCTTGTGATCACTTTAGACGCAATATTATTTATCGTGCAAAGAGGTAATTCTACAAGTTTGGTGTATTGCTTTGATCAGTTTTAATTACGCATAGGTCCGCTCGCCGATTATGTATAACAATATCAGTTTTGGTCCTATAGAACTAAAGCAATATTTATTGGCAGTCTTGAATCCTGATGAAACGCTGAGTAATATGATCTGGGTATGCAAGGCGTAGAAAGTCGTGTTTATGGAATAAAGATGTATAAAGAAAATATGAAATAATGAATGTTAATTAAATTATTTTAATGCACATGGAAACAGGAATTGTTGGCCATGGCAGACCTGGGTCTCTTCTGTTTGCATAGGGGTAGAAAGGTGTATTCATGGAATACAGGTTCTGCTCTGTGTCTTCTCTGTTTCTAGTACGAGAAAATGCGGAATTATGAGGGAAACTGTTACAGTTTTATTAGCTCACCTGAGCAAAGCTCAGGGTGAGCTTTTGGTATACTTGAATGTCCGTCGTGCACCGTGCGTCGTGTGTCGTCAACAATTTGCTTGTGAACACTCTAGTGGTCACAATTTTAGGCTAATGTTCATGAAACTTGGTCAGAATGATTGTCTTGATAAAATCTCGGACGAGGTCGAAAGTGGGTCATGTGGGGTTAAAAACTAGGTCACTATGTCAAATAGTATGAAAACCTTGTGAACACTCTAGAGTCACATTCATGAAACTTGGTCAGAATGATCGTTTTAATAAAATCTTGGACAAGTTCGAAAGTGGGTCATGTGCGTTCATAAACTAGGTCACTAGGTCAAATGGTAGAAACACCTTGTGAACACTCTAGAGGTCACATTTTTAGCCCAATCTTCATGAAACTTTGTCAGAATGATTGTCTTAATAAAATATCAGACGAGTTTGAAAGTGGGTCATGTGGGGGTTGAAACTAGGTCACTAAGTCAAATAGTAGGAAAACCTTGTGACCACTTTATAGGTCACATATATGGCCAAATATTCATGAAACTTGATCAGAATGATAGTTTTGATAAAATCTTGGACGAGTTTGAAAGTGTGTCACATGGGGGTAAAACTAGGCCACTAGGTCATACAGTAGAACAAATTGTGAACATTTAAGAGGTCACATTTTTTAGCCAAA
Source organism: Azorinus chamasolen (assembly GCA_963576725.1). Lineage (NCBI taxonomy): Eukaryota > Metazoa > Mollusca > Bivalvia > Cardiida > Solecurtidae > Azorinus > Azorinus chamasolen. The sequence continues at coordinate 61,210,305 of OY755240.1, read as the reverse complement.
TCTTCATGCAACTTGGTCATAATGAGTGTCCAAATAAACTATCTGTCGAGTTTGAAAGTGGGTCGTTTGGGGTAAAAAACTAGGTCACTAGGTCAAACAGTAGAGAAACCTTGTGAACACTCTAGTGGTCACAATTTTAGTCCAATCTTCATGAAACTTGGTCAGAATGAATGTCTTGATAAAATCTCGGACGAGTTTGAAAGTGGGTCAAGTGGAGTTAAAACTAGGTCACTAGGTCAAACAGTAGAAAAACCTGGTGAAAACTCTAGTGGTCACATTTTTGTCCACTCTTTATGAAACTTAGTCATAATGATTGTCTTGATAAAATCTCAAACAACTTTGAAAATGTGTTATGTGGGGTTAAAAACTAGGTCACTATGTCAAATAGTAGGAAAACATTGTGGACACTCAGAGTAGAGGTCACATTTATAGCCAAATCTTCATGAAAATTGGCCAGAATGATTGTCCTAATAAAATCTTAGACAAGTTTGAAAGTGGGTTATGTGAGGTCAAAAAGTAGGTCACTGGGTCATATCTTAGAAAAATCTAGTTAACACTCCAGTGGCCACATTTTTAGCCCAGTCTTTCTCAAAATTGCTTAGAGTGTTTGTCTTGGTGATATAAAGGTTAAGTGTGATCATGGGTTGGGTGGGAATAAAAAGTAGGTCACTAGGTCAAATCTTAGAAATATTACTCTAGAAGGCACATTTTTAGCCCAATCTTCATTGGTCAGAATCATTGTCTTGATAAAATCAATATACTAAATCTTTTAAAATCTTGTTCTGCAGAACCACTGCTCATGATCCACTATCAACATTGTTCAAATATTGTCCCTAAGGTCATTATTGGCCCTACCCATGGGCTACCCAGCAAAATTCTTAAATCTATTGTAATCAGGTGAGCGATTAAGGGCCATCTTGACCCTCTTGTATACATAACTGGTGATAATACTGGCAGTTGTTCGAAATAAAACAACACCTAATTATATCTATATTTCTAGCTTATATTATAGCTACATATATATCAGACGAACAGTCAACTCGTCGATTTGATTATAGAGCAAAATAAATCCTTACCCATTCGCCTTATTCCAGTTTCCCATAATCCTTTGCGCACTGGGTGAGTTCCGGTTTTCGTCTCGATTACAATACGTACAGAGATTGGCAAAGAAGACATCTTGCATTTTTCTTTCGGTGATCGAAATTTTTATCATCAATGTTTAAATGTTACTCCTTCTTTTATTTTGATAAGATCTAGATCTTTTACACCTCCTTTTAATTTGGTAAGATCTAGATAAGATATGTTTATAACATGTATATACATGTATACAGTCTCATGGCGTTCATTCGTGTGGTGTAAAATGTCTTTCTGGCTACTGTACAGTAGGGTCCATAGCAAATCTGGTAAAATAATTTTTTAATAGATCTAGATCAAATCAAGCTAAATTATCTTTAGATCTAAAATTCACTTTATCTAAATTTAAATAGATCTAAATCGTTGGGATTCAATTGTGCTAAGGTATAGATCAAATTTGTCAAAATATAGTTTTCTTCTAAAAAAGATTTCGGGAATCTAACAAATCATAACTTTAGATAATTGGCACATATTTTGGTATGTCTGTCTATTCGTGTTACGTAATAATTGATAAGAGAGTATTTGATTGATGGCAGTTGTGTGATCACTGTCAACTTTTGAGATTGGAGACCCTTGTCCCCTGCTGAGTAAATTGGGGATTTACTGACCATCTGGCACCTTTGATATTTACTCCTGTCATAGGTCTAGTTAGTGAATTAGCAATAATTAGACTGGGTAAATAATATCATAATAAAGTATCCAACTGACACAATTTATCTTCATGTATTCAAAACAAATGGTTGTATTGTTTAAATTTTTGAATGCGGGAAAACAGTTCTGGCATTTAAAACCACTGTATACTCAGTCTTCTCTGTTTGCAAAAGTGTGAAAAAGGCCTTTACAGCTGAGGGAAATACATTGCAATAAAATTATGCCATGAACTATATGTACAGTAGTTTGTTTTTCGTTTTTTTTAATTCCTATCATATCACTTTCATAATTAAAACACGCTTTTCGAAAGGGGAGAACGAATTGCTAGGATGTAAGCAATGTTTTATTTGAAAAGACAAAACTGGTTTGTTCTAGGTGACTAATGTACTCATACATGGTTTACTACCACTTCGTCTAAACTCATTTCACCTACTAAATAAACTTTTAAGTTTAGACAAAAAATCCCATTTCGTCAAAAGGGTATTTCACACCTTTTCAGATACATTTCCTCATATTGTCTAAAGGTGCTAAATGAGTAGAGACTGACACTAAATGCGGTGTGAATGTCATATACTGTACTATATTTTGTGTTTTTATATGGAAAAGAGCTTATCAGGGATACAAATGTTTAGGATCCAGATTATTACTGAGTCATGAAATAACCACTATAACTTAACTAAGATGTTAATATTATTTAACCCTTTCCCTGTTCTTTGTTTACTGAATATTCATGGACATAACAGTTATACAAAAATGGGGAAAGTGAAACATTGTAGACATTTTAGAAAGCAAAGAAACAGATCTATCAAATTCCATTAGCAAACAGAGCAAACCCTGATTAGACGGCTCCTCTAGGAGCCGTCTGATCTGGGTCTACTCTGTTGGCAAGTACGTGAAAACACGTTTATATGAGGGAAAGGTTTAAACAATCTTGAATTTTTCAAAATTGACAGATGTGCAATGTCAATAGTGTAGATCCAGATAAAAAGAAGACCCTGTGATTTGGGTCTTTATTTTGACACTATGAATACATTTCACTAAAAATCAAATTTCAATAAAATGATACCAAAATTAGGTAAGAAAACTATTAATGTATCTCTTTGAACTTGAAATATATCCTTTTTATTGTTTAGACCAAATGGGATTTCTAAGTTTTAGACGAAATGGAAATTGGACAAGTTTATACCGTTAGACGAAATGAGAATTTGACTTTTTGCTATCGTCAAAACTGAAAATACCTCGATATCACCATAGATTGTACATGTGTGGACTAATCTTTTCTCCAATCTGTAAATATTTGTAACAATTTTACAGATATTCTATGGAAATCACTGATATGAGTGTACAGAATCTACGGATCTCGAAATTGAAATTTACTTCACCCACTATTTGCACTTTAATACATAACTGCCCTACATTTGTCATTTATCGATAGTGAAACCCGAAACATATTTGACAGATTTTCTTTCACTGTACGCATTTGCTTACATAAGTATAATAAGGTGAGTTAGTTTGTATTTATAATTACATAAATAGTTGTACAATAATCTTTATCCAATTTCAATCAGCAATCGTCGCGTATTTTCATTTCGAGGAACTAAACCGGAACTCACCCAGCCGCGATGCATTATGGGTTACTGGAAACTCGAGAATACTCACCGCAATACATACTGATAGATAGTTTCAGAACTTGTTTCTAACAATGTTACAGTGGGTGTGGAGGTTATTTTGTGGATAGATCTAGGTAAATATAGTAAAACTTATAATTCTAAGCCATAAATCAGTATCAGTATCAGAACAATTATTGTTCCGTAAGTTGAGGTTCAGAATAATACAAATACGTGTACATACAGCGTGAATTATATTTATCGACGCAAATCGAAATAATATATCGACGCCGCGAGAACGCACAAGTCTTTGATTATACCATACCTTTTTATGTAAGGGTAATTCTGATTGTTTAGAGGCCCGTGGTTTGGCGTTGCGGTTCGGCATGTAGCGTACGGACGGTCTATAACTCTCGAAAAGCGCATGATGCGGTTTAGAAAGTGCATGATGCAGTTTGTAAAGCATGTGCGGCGCTTTAGAAAGCCCACGATGCGCTTTGTAAACCGCATGATGCGCTTTTGGAAAGTTATGAACCACTTTGTACGCCATACATCGTAGTCCACGATGATACCATCGCGACCAGCGGTGATAACGATCGAACCCGGCGACGAGTGTGAGACACCTTCGCGGACCCATCACAACCCGCGACGGACTGCGGAAGCCCGCATATTAGCGCGGACAAAAAAACCTCGTCCGCGTTGGATAAAATTGCGATGGACCGCGGAAAACAAAAAGTCCGCGGGCTTGTACATGTATCTTTGATCGAAGCTAAGACAAAGGTCGTTCTTAAAACGATGTTCTTAAAGTTGCTTAACATTGACTAAAATGGCTAAAACTTTTAATTTTTGTTGATAAAATAAAGATTTATGCTATAAATCTACATTTGTTTCATAAGAGTATATTAGTGGTGTTTAACCCTTTCTCCATAAATACGCTTTTCTACGCCTTTGCAAACAGAGTATTCCCAGATCAGACGGCTCCTTTAGCAGCCGTCTGGTCAGTGTCTGCTCTGTTTGCTTATGGAATAATATAGACCTGATACTACAGGTTCTGCTTTGGCAAAGTTTTCATGTTTTAATATACCATTTTTAACAAGTTAACCCTTTCCCTCATATAAACGTGTTTTCACGCAATTGCAAACAGAGTAGACCCAGATCAGATGGCTCCTAGAGCTCTGTTTGCTAATAGAATTTGATAGATCTATTTCTTTGCTTTTTGAACTTCTACAATGTTCTACCTTCTATATTTCTTAATATATTGTTAATGAATATTCAGTAAGTACTGAAATTTGTAACAGATATAGATAGATAGATAGATAGATACATGTAGATAGATAGATTTATTTAGCATCTAAAATTGCATACAATTTACAATATATTTATACAAAAAAATGACATATTTAGAAATATGTTACAAAAGAAAAAGTGTAATGATATCCATATAAATATTTAAATATTACATAGAAGCAATTTTTATTCAGTTATATTGAACGATTACAGTAGTATAGTTCGACCCAATAAGATGTTATAATATGTTAAATTGATGATGATAAAAAATAAATATAAGTTGACTTTGATCATGACTTGGAAGAGTATGCCGATGCTGGGAAAGCTCAGAAAAGTCCGAAAACTTATTTCCACTGGGGTCCCGAAATTAGAAGAAAATACTTAAAATATATCTATGGTTAAATTGAAAAATAAAATTTATTTGAAATAAGGGATGCTGGTTTTCAAAAATTACAAAACGCATATTTTATGGCATTTGGTCAATATTAGTATTAATATAGTTTAAAATCATGTATGAACATCTAATAATACTGTTCCAGGTAAAACTTTTTATTTTTTTTTGTGTTTTTTTGTTTTACAAACTTAACTTTCTCTGGCAATGAATTCCAAATGTTCTTGCTGTTAAAGTATAAAAGTACAAAAATGAGTCATGCAGGAAATACCACATACAGAACAAACACTCGCCCGAACAGCAACACAAGGAAACAGCAAATGTACATGGGTAGAAAAAACAACAAGAGACGCACAAAGACAAAACAAACATTCAATAGGAGGAAGATGGAAGTACCGCCTTGGAACGGTCAGTGACAAAAGTCACCGGGGGTTTAAACCGGTTTATGGGCGCCCAACCTCACCCTTATTCCATCCCCATCCTAAAAGACAAACAGTGTAAATAAACGTATCCCCTCTCCGACTAATCTACAACAACCGCGACAGCAAATACAGTGGTAAAGTGCATGTATAACAAAAAAACATTTAATTGAACATACTGTATCCACCTATCGCTAGTGTACTCAATGATTGAGCTGCAAACAGAGTAACTGTAGAAAAGTAATAAAGGGTACGACAAAAATGAAATAGTACAGATATCCGACGTTCTCCTTCCATTTCTGGATTTAAGAGGTCGCCTTCATAGAGTACTAAACCTTTCTTGTCGGCGTACATGCAAAGAGGCCAGCGTGATTGCCAACTGTAAAAGGGTTAAAGTTGAGAATAACACATTACATGTATTTATTTTACCTTTACCTTTATCAAAATTAGACTCACTTTTCCTTGTGTGGTATGAATGTACATCTGCAGTTTTAGTAAAATATATTTTCATATAGGATGGACAGTGATCATTATAAATGTTATGAACATGATTAATTTCCAGTTGTTTGACTCGATCATCTACGCTTAAAATGCCAAGTTTCTTAAAATGTTCATTTGTAACAGAGAATCGCGGATTTTCATTTAAAATAAATCTGAGTTTAAATATAGAACAAAAATATAGAACAAGGAAAGGGTTCATCTAATTGATATTCATATTATCATTATTTCTTACATAAACATTCATGAAGAAAAGGGTTAAGTACCTTTAATAGTACATGTATTTGAATTTGGACGTTTGACACTTGTTTGTTTGTATAATCATTGTCGTTTTTATTAAAGGTTCAGCGGTATGCTAAGAAGGCTAGTAAATATTGTTTTGCCTAAGTAGATTTTATGGCGTATTAGGACACTTAGTGAAGGCGACTGAACATATCTCTTTGAGTACATTTTTAAAGGCTTACATAATGCTAGTGAAGTCTGAATGACAAAAAGTACGGTTCCTTATCAGAGGGTTCTTATAGTATCCTTTAGATCTGGATCTACACTGTTTGCAAACGCCAGCACTATCGTTTCCCGCGTTTAATCCCTTTAAATGCGCGAGCTAGTAAGTTGTCATTTACAAACAGCGTATACCAAGATCATTTGGCTTCTAGAGGAGCCATCTGATCAGGGTATGCAATATTTGTCATTCAAAATCATCTCACAAATACCCTTCCATATTTGCACTCTACCTTCAAACATGAATACCCTACTCCATTTTGAAAAGACAGCATTGAAAAAGGTAAATATGTTAACAGTAATGTATAATACCATTCAATTTTGTGTAATAATTCCATGTAAAATATTATCAACATTTCATCTGTAATCATACATGTATATTTATACAGAGCATGTCTTCCATCTGGTTTTTTAGATTATTAACGATTATTAGTATTATAATTAACGTTGCGTTATTGTTATCTTTGTTATTATTATTATTATTATTATTATTATTATCATTATTATTATTATATGATTATCATATATTACATGTACATGTATTATTATTATTCGACTATTATGCATTCAACTCCCTAGATAATACTTCCGTTTTGATTTAAACAGTCATTTGTTACCTGCGATCATAGATCCTCATGTTTATCCATTGACTGGCCATATAGAAAGGGCAGAACAACAGAGAAATACTAAAATCTTCGTTTCTCCACCAAACACTATGTCGTGACCACTTCGAGACGATTCTAAAGAGTGGTCACAACATAGTGTTTGGTGGAGAAACGACGGTTTTAAGCTTGGTGAAGAAGTAAAGAAGTTATTCTTGAAAATGTTTTAAATTACACATATTATCTGGACTTCTGACGGGGTCACTGTAGTATCAACAAACAGTAGATTCAGTTCTCACATTTTTGAACGATCCTAGCTGAGCTGAGCGTCAACAATGTTTAACCCTTCGCTTGCTGAATTTCAAAATACATTTCTCCTTCTTTACCCATGCCCTGTTGTATAATTACATATATCTTCACTGTATACAAGTATTTCGCTGTACAATCACTGCTGTGGAGTGCACTGGTTGCACAATCAATTTGTAAATAGTGCAGACCCTGATGAGACAGCTCCTGCAGGAGCTGTCTCATCTGGGTCTTCACTATTTACAGGTAGGTATATTGACGTGAATAGCAAGCAAAGGGTTAATCGTTCGTCAGATCACCATGAGATTATCCACTATGATTGCAAACAACAAAGACAAAACACTAAGACTGCAAAAGACCCTAATCAAATGCCCCTATGGCCGACCTCGGTTGACACTATAGTGTGCGATGGTCTAGTGGTAACGCGCTTGACCACCAACCCGAAGGTCCGGGGTTCAAATCCCGGCCCCTCCCGGAAATTTCAGAGACGCTTTTCAGTGTCCCCACCCGCACCCTTTCCACCCAGGGGTTAAAATGGGTACCTGTGAGGGTCACTAGCCGGTACTGCGGCTGCATGATTGCGCCATATGTTAGCAGTGCTCAATATTGTAGGCGAATGACTCAATGACCAGGGGAGGAAATGTACAGTCGGCTAACAATATAGAATGCCCTTGTACAACCATTCTTCAGAATTTACTATATCAATCAATTAATCCTTTGTCTGTTGAATATCCATTTAAGGATTAATGACATCATTAACCTTTCCCCTCATATAAAGTTTATAAACGTGTTTTCACGCATTTGCTAACATAGTAGACCCAGATCAGACGGCTCATAGTGGAACAGGGTCTGCTCTGTTTGCTAATGGATTTTGATAGATTTGATACTTTTGATTCTAAAATGGCAACTGTTTGCTAATGGATTTCGATAGATTTGATACTTTTGATTCTAAATTGGCAACAGTGTTCCACCTTCAATATATCATTATAACTCTTTTGTCCATGAATAAACATAGAACTTGTAACGGATTAATGTTGTTGTTTTTTTTAAAAAAAAATGCATATTAACAATGGTCATTTTGGAATGTCTAGAATATATAGACAGAAACTATAGAATCTGATTGATATAACACCATATACAAACAGAGCAGACCCTGGTCAGACAGCTCAATTTTGAGGGTCCGCGCCGTCTTATAAGAGTCTACTTTGTTTCCAATGCGGGAAAATGTGTTTATATGAGAGAAAGGGTTAAGCTGCATGAACTGTCAGTGTGGCATAACAACAGCTGGGAGAAGGTCAAGATGTACCCACTACTCTCATCAGGATTTGTTCTGTTTACCATTTTGCAATATTGTTAAAATCAACCCTAAATATGTAAACATGGGCTAGACTTAAGTGAAAACTGGAATTATCTTTACTCTATGAATTTTCATATAAGAAATGAGATGATGAGTTTTAATTATTTCATTGTTTATATTTACTCATATTATATTTACTTATATTTATTTAGTATATTATTTCATGAGCAAACAAACCAGGATCCATGCTTATAAAACTTTTAGTTGAGTCTGAGTTCGTTCTCAAGTTTTTGATTGGTCAGATTTGAGCCTTTGGCTCAAATCTGACCAATCAAAAGCTTGAGAACTCAAATCTGACTAATCAAAAGCTTGAGAACGAACTCAGAATCAATTAAAAAGTTTTGTAAGCATGGACTCAGACCCTGATCAGACGGCTCCTATAGGATCCATCTGATGTGGGTCTACTATGTTTGCAAAGACGTAGAAAGGCATATTTATCAGGTGCTGCAAATCTTCTTACATGACATTGGGCCAAAGCTTTTGGTTGTTCTTCTTCCATTCCAAGTCCTTTTGGAGTTTATCTGTTAAACAAAATATAACAAGATCTATAGATAAGCAATAAATGAAAACGTTTGTATATTTATTATGCACCTGCCATTCATAACCACGCCCCTACCCATCACGGCAGTGCTTAGATGTATAAATAATGTAGCAGGAATCACCTTTGTCATTGTCAAATACTCAATACGTCTATACCGACGGACGTGGTCGTGTGGCTAACGCGCTCGACTGCAATACCAGGGGTCACGGGTTCGATCCCCGCCGGACCAAGTCCTTCGGACGAGACTATAAACCGAGGTCCGATGTATCTGTGCTTTATCCTGGGCATCTAAAAGAAACAAGGGAACTCTGTCGATAATAAGAGTAGGGCATCGCGCCCGGGTTTCTCTGTATCCGTTCTCCTCTCTCTATGGCGTCCAATTAGCCCATAGTGAGCAGAAACGGACGTTAATCAACACAAACAAACAAACTATACGTCTATAATAAAATATTGATTGAAGGGCCTCATAGCTTTCTGTCCAAGAAGCATGGGGAATAGCATGCACCCTCCGGCCTATATAAATGCTCTAGTGGCATTGGCGTTTGTTCAGGACAGCCAAAGGTAACCTACCGTCAGAACTAGCGCACTCCCATATCTCTCTCTCTCTTCTCTTCTCTCTTCTGTACCCTGAGGATACAATCTAGTTGAACGTTTTGTTGAGAAACACAGAAAAGCAAAGCTTAAAATTAATAAAGTGTTGTGATCATAAATTCCTCTTACTTGCATAAAACAGCTGTTTAACAAGAAAGTTGAATCTGGGTACAACCACCTCAGCATGTAAAGCTAGGATAGTTACAATATTGTAAATCATTTGACTGGATCCATGTGATCAGGAAACTTGATACTTTTATACATAAACATGATTCAGGAAGGGATCTGGAACCAAACTATATGATACTTATGCTATAAATGTTTGCAATTACAAAGTTACTTGATATAAAGGTGATCTGGAACCAAACTACATAATAAATGGAATATTGCTCTGGAACCAAACTATATCATACCTTTTCATAATCTAGGAAGGGATTTGGAACCAAACCATCTGACAGATCTACCTAATTTTATGTTATAAATTATTACAGGAAATAAATAAAAGGCAAACAAATCGGTTACAAAATGCACTGATTTGTGCAGAGTTGCATATTTTGTGCCATAATTACGTTTCCTTTTGGACACGAGACGAATTGCTTCCAAAGTTCGCTAGTTGAAAGTGATAGAAAATCACTTTGAAAACGTGTTTTACACCTGAAAAAATAACAGTTACATTCATTTATACATTGAGTAAATTATCGATCCATTGCATTTATAATGCTTAAATATCGTATATTATTATATACCTACCAAATTGATGTTCTGCCTAAAATAGTGCCGTATTTTACAGAGCAAATACAACATGACGGATTGAAATTCCGTTTTATACCCAAGTACCTTGTGAAACCGGAAAACGCAAGTACCTTGTGTACCCGGAACTACTTTTTCATGTCGTGATGGTTAATTATAGCATGTAATCTGGATTTCCGGGTTCTAATTATAGCATTAAACGTCAACATTTATGTTTCGTTATTGCAATAATGACGTCATCTTCACTGGAAAAGAGATTGCATGACATGTTGCTTGAAATGTAATTCGGCTTGAAGCAGGTCAATAGCTTTTAACACATCATACAATGTGTACATTTATAATACTTTTATTCAAAAGAAAATGTTTCAACAACAAAATCCCCCGTCTCAAGCTAAAATTAGTGATTGCCCTACTTTTCCATCCAATCAACGAGCCGCATTTTTGAAATTTTTCAGACTCTAATCCTCATAAATTTTATAAAATCGACTCTTAACTTTCGAAGACAAACCTTCCAGTGCGCATGCGCAACAAAACTCCGCCTACTACTAGACAAATCGAACGAGTTGTTGTTATGACGCTATCGACACGTGAACGAGTATACTCAAGTACACGTGTGTAAAACGTGGAGAGGAAAACTATGTAATGTAAACAACTGAGAGGCAGAATTATAGACCCAATAGTACATGTAATTGGGCAAATAAACTGATTGGGCAAATAAAGTGAGAGGCAGAATTATAGACCCAATAGAAAATGGACAAATAAATCACGAAAACCCCACCTGTTGAAGTGGGATTATATTGAAAAAGGACTAATGTAAATAAGCAAATAAATCAGGAAATAAGCGCAAACCTGTATTCGAAACCGTAATCCGTTCAACAAAACATAAACAATCAAACCTGTAATATTTTGTAATTATTCTTATTTCAATATTCTGATAATAATATAATAAATGTTTGGGTTTCGGTACCAGTGAAGATTTAAATCTGTGTAAACCGAGTAGACCCTGATAAGACAGCATAGGAGTTGTCTGATCTGGGTCTTCTCGGCTTACAAATCTTCGTTAGATAAGTCTGCTTGCTCGGTGCCAGAGAGCAGGTCAACGACAGATTGTTGTCATTATTGTTGTTATTATTTTGCCTCCAGAAAAATTGTGTCAAACTGTTTTACACATAGACGGGGAATATTTGATTACGTGACAAAAGCCAAATATGGCAATGTTTACAAGAAAAAGGCGCGAAATCAGTTTCACTGTGTAGGATTTTCAAAACATAAACACGTGAGAATATTAACAAAGACGACGTTTGTTTGATTGGTGGGTTTTCTGGGTATTTTGCATAAACGGATGATGTTTTAGATGTACCATAATCACGTGACTATATACAAGTTTGTCATTGCTCAGTGGGCGGGGCTTATAAACTGAGCCTGTTGAAAAGTAGGGCAATCACTAAATCGGTTAGAGCTTATAAACTGCAGTCTTCGAAAATAAGACGGCCTAAAACGCTTCGCTTCGCTCGCGTTATCGGCCGTCTTATTTCCGAAGACTGCAGTTTATAAGCTCTAACCTATACTTTAATGTCAGTCCTGCAGCATCTGACGCTATTCGGCCAATATATATGTAAACTTACAACGCTTGATCAGTGCCCTGAAAAGAAATTACTAGCACATCAATACTGTGTTCTGTCAGGGGCGGGCCTGGGCATATGCACATACGCACGTGCATACACATGTTTGAATAAGTCGAAACTTAAAATTGCTGAAACTATGGAGGATGATCAACGCCAAAATTGCATCATGCTTTGTGGCATTTCAATTTGCTTCATGTTAAATGCATTATGCTAAATGATGATTGCATGTCAGTCACGATGTGCTTTCTTCTTTCTTTGAAGTTTCTTCCTCGATCCGACATTTGACCTTCTGTAAACTTATTTATTGATTATTATAACGTCAAATAATGTGTTTCATTGTTTAAACTTCTTTGGAGCATATTCTTTGTGCTATTTGCTTAGCGCTTGGTGCTAGGTGCTTGATGCTTGATGCGTGGTTCGTTGTTCCAACTTCGCCCCGGCCTTTGTCGTACTCTAGTCAGCTCGGACTAAAATGCTGAAGTGTTTTGCCGAATACATATAGGTAAAGAAGGAAAACGCTGAAGACATAGAAATAAAAGGATTTCAAAAAACACAAAGAAATAGAAGGGTTACTGATCCATTACATTAGAGATAGTGTGTGTGGGGGGGGGTATTTACTGCTGGGAGAAGTATAATAATAACAAGAGAGTCTGAAAGGCCCTGACATCGCTCACCAGACAATCAGAGGAGAAGATTTTCAAAGTTTTCACTAGACCTATGCGTTTCTATAGAAAACTAGCCGGTCCTGGGGTGAACCAATTTTGACACAAGGGGCATAATTTATGTAACTTTTGTAGAGGACCTCAAGTGAAGAAAATTTAAGATTATGTAAATGAAAACATATAACAATGTAAATCTAAATAAGTGCATGCACAAAAGTATGTATACCCTCTCCCTGGGCAAATTGGTTGAATTTCAGAAAGAATATATTAATCTATATCGTTAATAACTCAAAGTCTCACCAGGTTCAATCAGTTTACTCTCTAACTGCATTTTCCAAAATTTGAGCAAAAATATTTTCTCGTATTTATAATAATGACAGCGTGGGTAAATGACGTCACAAATATGTGATTTTAATAGCGCGTGCATCGGGGTCAGATGTCATGTATGCATTTCATTTTTTTATGTGCAATACTTTATATATTACAGCTTTACATTAAGTATTTGCAGTGGCGTAGCTTCCTATTAGGCACACAGGCACGGGCCTACACTTTATTTTCAGAAGTCGAAATATAAAAAAGGCTAAAAATGCCGAAAATGCAATAAAAATGACGACTAAGTGGGGTTAGGAGTAAACCCCATATATCGGATCGATGACAAGATCAAGTTTTGAACTTCAAGATAAATTATATTTAAGAAATATTTATAAAAACTCGTAAATGTTTCTAGATCTTCTATTTCAGGTTATAGATGTATAGCCTAGGCTACCAGTCCGTTTCAGTCATAATCAGTGGGCCATGGAAATTATCAGCGAATTACACAATGTCGCCTCCTAAATCTATTGTATCCCGGTTCTGACAAGTTTTCTAGGCGCGTTTAGATCTACATATCTATATTTAAAACACGTAAGCATGGGCGATCGCGGTCCCCCGTACCCTGATATTGGAATTTCGAACTTCACCATTACAGATGAAAATACAAACTTTTGCATCCTTAATGAGGCACGGGACTCGTGCCTTTTTTTTTTTTTTTATCAATTTCCAATCAGGTAAGAAGGCCATTCTGTATATAAAAAAAATATTGACTGCACAATGTGAGTTAAGCACGAAAAAAGGCTTCAGCTTTTACATGTATTGTTTGGAACAAAGAATACAATGTATATAAATAGATTAAGAAAGTGCCAAATAGATAGCCTACGTTTATATATATATTTAAAATAGAAATGAAAACAATAATGAGATAAACTAGTAATACTCATACTCGATGCTTTAAAATTTGAGTTTAATATAGTTGTATAAGTGTTGGTACAGGTAAACTACATCCCGTGACATATTCCCCCACCAAGTTGAAATTCTTCTCGAATTTCTATGGATACGGAGAGCAATTTGCAACGTCTCCGTAGCACAAACGGAGACCTCGATACTCCTAGTCAAACACTTTATCACATCGCCGTATAAGCCTGCTTGCACACCAAGGCTGTGCAAGTGTTGATACAGGTAAACTGCACCTCGTGACATTGTTATTATTATTATTAAATGCGTAACAAGTAAAATACCGCCGGCAATAATTTAGAATACACGCTTTCATTTTCTGATGATCGGTTTTAAGAGCAGATCACTTTTACCTAAAGAGGCAGCAGCGCACAGGATAGTAGACTAGCAACATGGTAGACAAAGACTTACATTTCAGCGGACCAGCAAACTGCGATCAATCCTCATTCCGCCGGTTGTACGCAGTTTGCAGTTTGCTGGTTCCACGGGTTATGCAATTGACACAGAATTTATTTAAATTCACAGATCTATATATCTTTTCAATAATTCTATATGAGACAAGGCTGTGTTGCAGGAGCTCTAACTATTTAAACATTCAAAAATCAAACCAGATCTTCTGCCATGCCTTCGACATAGTATATGATCAGCTAGGCTTGCACGTTATGTGCAACACATACTTTATAATGTGCACCAGAGTGTTGTGTTACCAGTTTGAGTAGAAACACTCACGTCGGAATATGAAAGAAAATCTATAAATCTAAAAAACATCTGACAAAATTACCCAACATCTTTCCGTCCCAAAATGTAAATTCTCTCACATTCAGGGGCGCGCCTGGGCATATGCACTTCCGTACGTGTGTACAAGTGCTTGAACAAATAGAAACTTAAACAATGCTGAAACGGTCTGAAAATGTTGATACCCCTCTTTGGTAAGGTCTCCGAGACTGTCACTCAAATGTCCAGAATTTAGAGTTATGTGATTTCAAAAGTTTTGAAGTTTAGATAAAGGATAAATATATAACACTGTTCGTTAAATTTACCAGTTCAACACGCACAGCAGAAGTCTAATCCTTTAATAACTATTCCATCATTGCTTACAGTAGTCCAACATGGCTTATTGGTATCTTTTGAAAATTTGCACCCTTCCTGATGGCCATGTTTTTTTTCAATTAACAGCTCAAATAAGGGCTACCTAAGCGACACTCCAAGATAATTATATTGAAGTCTTAGTGCTCAGTGATTTCACAGGAGAATATTTTGAAACTTCCACTTCAGTCATAGAAATTAGCCATGCCAGCAGCGGCCAAGTATGTGATAACAATGTTTTGAAAACGAAAGATAGAGGGTCACTCATTGAAAAATCTGACCACTGGTTTCAGAGAATATATGGAATGGTCTGTAACATTTCACTACATTAGTAGCCATATTTATAAAGGCAATTACCTATGCCCCTGGCATCAACATTTGTGAACGAATCCCAACGGCTTTGGAAATGTTGGTAAAGGGTAGCCTTTAAAACACTCTACTGTTGCCATTTAAAGAAAGTAAGTCTACCCCTGGTGGTCACACTTTTAACAAATAAGATATTTTGAACAACGTTGGTAGAGGGAGGACTAAAGATAATTCTGTCAAATTAGTGAATTACAGTGAAATCGGCCAAGCGAACAGTTTTTCTGCTGGTTGTCAGGGCAAAAGGAGTTATGCACACATTTCTATGTTTTGAACAAAAAAATGAAAGATTCCTCACAATGACTGATTCTATGAACGTTTGTCACTGTTGGCCCAGGTATTTTAGAAGTAGTGTCGTTTAAGTTTATTGTTTATGACGGACAATGCATGCCAACGGATATATAAAACACTATCAAAATAGTTCACATTGAGTGCCTATTTTAGCTAAAGCAGTTGAAATAAATGATATGCAACATGGGTAGCTCTTTCGGCATTTTCAGTGATTAGCATTTGAATTAAATGGTTGTAGAAAGACACTTTGACGTACGTTTTAAATATGACGTTGGTCAAGTTTTGAGTAGGTTAAACGTTACACAAAGGCTAAAGATCAAAATAAAATGTTTGTGTTCAAGCTCTGATATATAGTCATGTCAATACTGGTGGTACTTTGATAGCCATTTTCTATATACCAGTCGTTTGCGCCATGTACATGCCTTTATTTAAAGTCGTCGTTATACTTTGCACCATTTAAGATCTACAAATTTGAGCTAGAGCAAAGACATGCATTTAATTAAGATCCTAATGTATACATCATAACATGTATTGATTCTCTTCCATTCAATTACTTTCCCGTCTAATACGTCTGTTTTGTTGATGTTAGATTAGTTGTAATTAAACCCTTGTCGGCCTTGGGATAGTGGAATTACTGTTTTAATGTTTATATATACGCATATTTGAGCTAAATATATTGAAATATCAAGGCCCCGGTTTCTGTCATGTTTTGTTATCTCAATATTCTTCTGTTACTAACACAAACTTTGGACATTATATACACGTTAGATAGTATGTGTTTAAAATTGATGATCTAGCCAGTATCTTTGCCGAAATACCTTCACGATTGTACCTCAACGATTCTAGAAACAATTATTCCTGGGAGAGGATGGGGTCCATGCCTTAAACCTTTCCTAGCATTGGTGCGTATCCAATAATTAGGACCAGGCACGCCCCTGACATTTGAAGCATTTATATCATTTACACTTTATATAACAGTCTTCCCAGAACTCTCTTAAATGCGCCTCCATCGTTGTAGATTTTCAAAATTTTCCGGGGGAGCATGCCCCCGGACCCCCTATATAAAGTCGTGCCTACACATTTGTTTCAGCCAAGCTACGCCCCTGATTTGGATGCTAGTGGCAAATCAAATCTATGATAACAGATTGGATCCAGATTAGACGCCATTTTACTCGGAGTTTTATCAGGATCCAGATGCGTGTCCATAAAGAATAAATCTACAAATTGAAGCAGACAACATTACTGAATATCTGAACATTGATTTCTTGTGTATATAGATCTGTGTTTTACTGTTTTGTATTTTGTATGAAATGCTTGTTTTGAGGTCCTCAAGGTAGATTAGTCATTATGACTAATTGAGCTACCCTCGTTAAATAAAGTCTTTCAATGTTCAAAATTTCAGATATATTCATTACACCTTCATGAGTTATTATTATTCATATCTTAATTTATTTTCAACCCTTCCCCTGTTCTATGTTTATTCAAAATTTAAATATCTACTGAATATTCATGGACAAAATAGTTATAACGAAATATGGAAGGTGGGATAGTTTAGCCAGTTTAGAAAGTAAAGAAACATCTTTCAAATTATATTGACAAACAGAGCGGACCCTGATCAGACAGCTACTATATGAGCCATCTGATCTGGGTCTGCTGTGTTTGCAAATGTGTGAAAAGATGTTAACATGAGAGAAAGGGTTAGTAAACATATTATAAGTATATTGTACACAAAATGAAAATAATGTAATGTAATGTATTTCTCAAACCCAATATAATTCTAATAAAGATATGCTATTTTATGATATATTAGACATGTTTATATTTATAAGCTTAGCCCTTTCCCTGTTCTATATTTTATCCCGATTCCAATACCTATACAGAATATTTATGGACCAAAAATTATAATGAAAATATGGAAGGTGGAACATTGCAGTCATTTCAGAAATTATAAATAAACAGATGAATGAAATTACATTAGCAATCAGAGCAGATCCTGATCAGACGGTCCGTAAATGAAGTGCATTATGCCTCCGGCGTTCGGCGTTCGGCTTTATGCTTGTTGCTATGGGCTTACCGCATTGGGTCGTGTGTCGTTGGGACATGTGTCATTGAAGAAACTTCAATGAAAGAAGGACTCCCATCTTGACATGCAATAATCGTTTAGCAAACTGTTCAATACCACAATGCAGGATGCATTTATCATGAAGAAAACTGAAATGCCACAATGCATGATGCATTTAACATGAAGCAAACTGAAATGCCACAAAACATGATGCAATTTTGGCGTTTATCGTCCTCCATATGAAACGGTCTTAACATTTGATACCTCACTTAGGTAAGGTCCCGACCGGCCGGATATTCCCACAGAAATGTCTAGAATTTAGGTTGTGATTTTCAAAAGCTTTGACGTTTAGATAAAGGATATAGATTCTATATGACATGATGTTCGTTTAATTAACCAGTTCAACATGCACAGTACAAGTCCAATCCTTTAATAATTATTATGTCATTGCCTTTTATTGTTTTTCTAACATTTTGCCCCATTCCTGATGACCATGTTTTGCAATTAACAGCTCATAAGAGTTACCTAAGCGATACTCCAGTATAATTATATTGAAATCTTAGCAGTGATTTCACAGTCCTGAGAATATTTTTAGATTTCCACTTTAATCACGAAAGCCCCGTTACTAGCCGCCAAGTATGTAAAACGTATCAAAATTGTTTGAAAAAAAACATGTTAAAGGGGCACTCATATAAAAGTCTGACCACTGGTTTCAGAGAATAGAATTTTCTGTAACATTTCACTTCATTTAGTAGCTATATTTATAAAGGGAATTACCCATGTCTTTGGCATCAACATTTGTGAATACATCCCAAGGACTGGGGCATTTTGATAGAGGGTAACCTAAACATTACAGTAAAAAATTTCAAATATAAAAAAATCTACTAGATCTATTGCCATTTAAAGAAAGTTAGCCCACTCGCCCCTGTGGTCACGTTTTTAACAAATCAAATAGTTTTAACAACGCTGGTAGAGGGTAACCTATAGATACTTTCTGTCAATAAACGGTAAAATCTGCCAAGCAAAAAGTTTTTTCTTCTGGTTGCCAGGGCAAAGCAGTTCTGCATTAAAATCTATGTATTGTCCTAAAGTGAAAGATACCTCACAATGACTGCTTCTGTGAACTTTGGTCATAGTTGACCAAGGTATTTTAGAAGAAATGTTATTTAAGTTTATTATTGATGACGGAGAATGCTTGTCAACGGATATATCTAAAGCACTATCAAAATAGTTCACAATGAGGACTTCGTGTCTATTTGAGCTAAAGCAATTGAAAGAAATGATATGCAACAGGTGTAGCTCTTTAGATACTTTTCAGTGATTGACATACGGATTAAATAGTTGTAGAAAGACACTTTGATGTATGTTGTAAAATTCGACGTTAACCAAGTTTTGATTAGGTTAAACTTTACACAAAGGCTAAAGATTAAAACCAAATGTGTGTTCAATCCCTCATATATAACCATGCCAATACTGGTGTTACTTTGATAGCCGTTCTCTACATACCAACCATTAATGCAATGTACATGCCATTATTTTAAGTCGTCGAGCTATACCTTGCATACCCATATAGGATCTACAAATTGGAGCTGTAACAAAGATATGCATTTAATTAAAATCCTAGTGCATGCATGTATTGGTTTTCGTCCATTCAATTAATTTGCCGCCTAATAAGGTTATTTTGTTTATGTTAGATTAGTTGTAATTAAACTCCTGTCAGCCTCTTTCATCCATCAATGCTCTCCCTCTATATATCTACAGATATATTTTGACACTTTACGGTAGATCTATTTCATCCAACTAGGCTTCCGAAATGCACAAATTATTTGGGTACGTAAGTTTTTATTTAATGAATGGATGGATGGATGGAAGGATGGGTGGAAGGATGGATAGATGGATATATTAGATAGATAGATAGATTATGTCGATAACTTGGTTAGATTTTATTGGATTTTACGTGGTTTTAACAATATTTCAGTCATATCACGACGTCCAGCTAAGTACAGGTGGAGGAAGACCCCAGAGATTATTTTGTGCATGGAACAAATTGCATTGAGTCGTGCGCAGAAGAACAACCAACACCTACCGCAAGTCAGCTAGAAGGCTTCCTAACATGAAAAATCCAAATGCCGAGACCGGCAAACGAACCCGCAGCGGTAAGTGGCTAAGCGGTTGTCAGTCGAAGACCATAACCACTCGGCCACGGAGGCCCCTAATTTCAACTCATTCTGTACCCGGCCACGGAGGCCCCTAATTTCAACTCATTCTGTACCATAGGCGTGACCAGGGCTTGAAAAATTATACGCTCAGCGACAATTTTAGTTTTGTCTTGATATAAAGGTTTGATAGATCTATTGTAAGTTGTCATTGATATTTTCTTGTTGTTAATATAATTCAATTATTTTGTTTCAAACTTTTGCAACTAGTATACGGGATTTCTGTGTGTTACCAGCACTGCTGCTGTATGTGGGGTTAGTTTCAGCGGATTTTGCTAAATTGTATTCAATCCATAGCATAGAAAGTCGTTCACTGTTATTCTTTTTTCTGTTACTGTCAAATGCCAGGGTAATAGGTCCGTTGCCTGTGGCGTCAAAATCAATGAGTACTTGCTCAACATTTAGTGTTAGGTCCTGCTGGTGGATGTGGAGTAAAGCAAGCCCCGTCAAACGTTGCTATGTCAACTGCGGTGATAGGTTTTGAGCCTCCTTGGATAATTCTCTCCTGTGCGTATTATTAATACGCAAACCTCGCAGTGTTTAGGACTGAACGACTCAATTGTTTTGCAATGCTCGGCGACAAAATAAATTAATGTCAGTGAATCAAGTTAAGAAAACGAGTGGACCACGTCATCAACCAAATGACGACGTATTCCATACGAAATAAGGTGGTGGTTTCTCTTTTTGTATTGTAATGTTTGCTTTCGGGGGATCACCTCCCTTCAGAATTTATAATATTCACAACAGCAAGTGTTAAGTGATTGTGTGGCGGCCTTAAATCGTCGCCCCGTACTTCATTCCCAGTGTTGTTATACTTTCTGATCCTTCGAGATCATGAATTTCAGTACTTTTTCTTCTGAAAATTGAATAGCGCTTAAGCCGGTGCGAGGGGACGTGAGCAGTGTTGCACTTTCAATTAGCCTACTGCTCATGAACAGACGCAATAAAACCGAGTCTGCAATTTTCTCTATTTATTGCAATGTTTGCTTTCGGGGGATCGCCTCTCTTCAGAATGTTTAAGTGTATGGTTTTTACTGATGACGTCAAACTGTACAATTTCGCCATTGGTTTCACTGATATGAGACTCACATAGAGTGAATGTTAAGGTGACACTATCATAAACTGTTATGACATAACTGTATCATTCCAGTCTGCATCAATTACGCACAGTTGTCTTGGCAGTTTTCAGCAAAATATTATAGTTTTTATTATGTTTGGCATTTTTTTGTATTACGCACGTGCGTATAGGGCGCTACGCCCTTGCTGTACCGTTAGTATGTCAATATGCAATGTATTGAAGAGCTGCTGTGACCACTGCGGCAACATGATAAAGTTCGAAATATTTCTGTCATTTTTATTATTTCAGGTAGATCCTATATAATTAAAGGAATATTACAATGCTTTGCATATCTTGGGCACCGGCTGACTCTCGTTGTGTATGTAAAGGCTATATCCCACTCGACCTTCGGTCTCGCGGAATATAGCCACTACACACACAACACCACTTGAGTGATCCGATGCCCAAGATATGCAACGTATTATAATATTTCCTATTCATTCCTCGATGGACCATTAAATATTTGATGTAATAACTCGGAAGATTCACCGCTAAGCGTGATCACGAATTATTCTGTTATGTAATTCTTTTCTTCTTGAAAGTCATAGCAGAACTACAAATACAGTGCTCCCTCCCTATAACGGCCATCTCAATAACCAGTCCCTCCTTACAACAACGCATGTCACTGTTTCCGAAACAACAAGACTCGAGGAACAACTTTTTTCCATCGTATTTTCTTTATGCCTACATCAAACCCTATGTTGTGATCACTCTTTAGAATCGTCACTTTGTGACGATTGTAAAGAGTGGTCACAACATAGGGTTTGATTGAGACATAACGGTTTTAGTTCTCGAAATACACCTTATTTGGGGATCTGCATACAAGCTAATTTTGTTTGATTTTCCCTCCCTATAACAACTCCCTCTGAACAACACATACAATCTTCGTATCCCAAAGGGTGTCGTTGTAGAGAGGGATCACTGTAGAAAATGATGATAATCTAAACGTGCATGCTTGTATCTACATGAACGTACGATCTTCGAACTCATCCAAAACGCGTGTCTGGTAAAACAAATTCTGTGAAAAGTTTAAAGATGTATGCTGCGCAAATTTCCGAATTTCAGAATCGGAATCTATGTACCTTATCACTTATTTAACACTAAACAGTACGGTTAGTAAGTGTTTGTTTATGTCGAAAAAATAGGAAAATGGATTGCTATGGAAACCAACGGAACAGCGTTCGCCATTGGCCGGAATCTGTCGTAAGATTCAAATTTACATACCGGAAATAATCATTTGACGTATATGTA
Source organism: Azorinus chamasolen (assembly GCA_963576725.1). NCBI lineage: Eukaryota > Metazoa > Mollusca > Bivalvia > Cardiida > Solecurtidae > Azorinus > Azorinus chamasolen. The sequence continues at coordinate 61,187,728 of OY755240.1, read as the reverse complement.
GGTCAACAGCCAGTGTGAGCCATTGTTTATGTGATAACAACCTAATTAATATGCAAAGCGCTGTTCCGAAATAGAATCGGAGTCATTCAAAACTTGGCCGAAAATGTCAGCTGATTTCCGTACAAACCCCCGTTTCTAATAAAGGAGGCTCCTTTTTGATGATTTAGCAGTAGGCCTATTCGGATAGCGATAATAGTTAGTTGAACAAATATATCCTGTCGGAAAATGGGTTGCAAGCATTATTTTCATTGTATATATATGTGTACAGCTTCTGGTGTTAATTGATTAATACGAAAGATGCGCATAATACATCTTTAATTCTTCTACTCGCTTTGTTGATCAATCGTGTAATTGCGTACACGTCACTTGATAATCAAAATGGCGGCGATCAATTAATCAAAAATTAGTTTATAAGTGTGCATAACACCCCGATATTATTAATATCGCCTAATTCGAACAATATTTGTCATATTTTTTGAAGATATACGGGAACAAAGTGTCTTAAAAACGATCCACATTGGCACGTTTTGTAATAAATTGAGCTGATTACCTAACTACAATGCGAATGAAAGTCTGAGTACAATAGAACCCCGCTAATGCGACCACTTAATGCGACCACTTAAACAAATATGGCTGTTTTCATAAGCAGGTGGTTGCTTAATGCAGGGCGAAATTTTCGTCAAAACTGGCTGATTCACTGTCGCTGGTCCGGTAACTATGGTGATTCACTGTCGCTGGTCCGGTAACTATGGTGTCTGTGTAAACACTGGAACAGTTAACTGGGCAATGAGTTACACACTCGACGCTGAGGTATATACACCATACGGTGTTTTGCGGAAACGTATTCCTGTAGTTAAGAATTATAGTGAAATCTTTCACAGGAGAAACAAAATGGCTACCTGGGTTGTGAGAAACTGTAATACGCAAAGTAAAAGAATGGAACTTGTTAGCAAATATGGAAAAATAGTCAAACAGGGAGAGCCACACACGAAATGACACCGCACCAAACACCATCTAACAAGAAACGGTAAAGCCACAAGACAAAACATAACATAACGCATATCAAGACGAAACACATTAAACATTAAGCATATTAAACAACAAAATTGACCGTAGGCTGAAAGCAGGAGTGCCGCCTTGGAACGGTAAGCAGCCAAAAACAATAAAAACAAGGGATTCATATTGACATGTTTGGAAGATGTGCAGGAAAACGTGTGGAAGCAGACACTATACACCGGAGAATTAGTCAAAACAATAACTTCTATCTTTCGTTCGAAAATAGTTTTTGCAAGGCTTATATCACGGAGAAATTTTTCAAGATAGATGCAGCTTGATGTTATTGTTGTTACTAGGGGAGGGGGATTATAACAATTTTCTGCCAAATACTGCATTTGGAAATACCGCCGACTTCAGTTCTATCAAATATATTGCAGATTATTTTAGGTCTTTGGCAACTAATGAAACTCTTTACATTAAGTTCTTGAAGACCAGTATAAAGCAATTGACAGAAACTCGATTCAGCACAATATTCATTGTACATGTAGCATATGTGAAAAAACTGAACAATTTAGATAAAAGCAAGCACATTTACAGGGACTATAGGGAATATGTTGCCAATTGTTTTGATCCAACCGATCTAAGGTAATCAATATCATTTAATTATTATGAAACCTTTTTTGTTTATCAATTACGCCTACGTCGTTACTTCATATAATCGCATTTAACTGTTTGGGCGCCAATGTGCAGTACCAGGTCAGATGCCGCCTTTTCAAGGCGGCATCTGACATGGGACTTCACTGTTTTCTGTATGATTTTGGCCCAAGCATACATGTATTTAAAAACAAATGTTTTACTAATATACCTTTATTATTTAGTTTAGAATTTTATTTAATATGAAACTATGTTTGCAGACGACACTTTTAAATTTCGCGCCAAAAGAGTTTACGCATTTGTAGACAGAGTAGAACCAGAAAGACGTCTCCTTATGGAATCAACGCAAACATACATTACTGGAAAGTGTTACGTTATAAAAAAAGAAGTAAATGAACAATATACTCTAGTAGCTATAACTGTGTATTTTGTAAGCATGGCCTGATTTAATAGAAAACAGGATAATAAAGGTTACTGTTGCATGACCTTCTGAGTATTTCCTCAAGCTCTCCATGTAATGACATTAGTGTATATTTTATTATACTTGTATTTGAGGGCTGATAATTGGCAATAATTATCACACCCCTATAGTGGTTCATTCAATTATTTCGCGCGTCCAGAATCATCTCTGTCTATATATAATTAAATGACCATAAAACGCATGAATAAAAAGAGTGTGCCATGGCTGTTATTGAAACTTTGGTCCAAGTTAGATGCGCAGAAAACGGGCTTCTTCAATTTGATTTTGAGCGATTATTCGTCAGTCATGTCGGTTGATAAATGTCACGTGGACTGCGGCCGTAATGGACGTTCGTTTTGAATCGGAGTGAAAATAAATTGTTTTTAGGTGTTAACGGATCCAAACATCGAGATATGGACATACCTGTGCTACTAATGAAGTGACAATGCGTGGTGTTTCATAAATATATAACCAGATGGTGTGTATGTGATGGGGAAAAACGGGAAAGAAAAAATAGGAGCAGTGGTAGTGAAAGCGGGAACGACGTGAGAAACCAAAGAAAGAAATCATCGCCAGCGTGAGGCCCGTCAGAGAGTGGTTTTACGGTGAGTGCCTTGTTAAGTCAGACAAACTCTGTTCTGTATAATGTAGACAGTAATAACGTCGACGATAGTGTGTTTCATGCTGAGCCTATAAACTCTTACGGTGGATCCACAGACTGTAAAGTAATGGCGTCGGGTAGGGTACCCCCGTCCCAACATGTTGGTGAGACGAAAAGTAAACAAGATCCATCAAATAGTGACTTATTAGTGTGCTTGAAACACATTGAAGGTAGGCTTAGTAACATAGATAGAAGGCTTGGGGCTCTAGAAGAGTTAAAGAGTAAAGTTGACGGGTATGAAAAAGAGATGAGAAAGATGTGGTTGATTGTTGAAGATAGGACAAAGAAGACAGAAGAGAAGATTATTTTAGTTGAGGGGAGGGTTGACAGCTGTGATTTTGTACTGGCGACTACAAATGCGAAGGTTAACGCGCTCGATAAAGAGAGAGATGCTTTGGAAGACAGTATTGTATATCTACAATCGCAGTCGATGCGCAACAATCTGATCTTTACTAACATTCCGGAGGCTGAATCCGAGAGTAATGAAGAATGTGAAAAGATAGTGAAGGACTTTATATGTGAAAAGATGAAACTTGCTAAGGATCTAGTCGACATAATGGTATTGGAGAGAGTTCACAGAATGGGACAGAAGCAAGAGGGAAGAGTTAGAAGGATAGTTGCAAAATTTCACGAGTTTAAGGAGAAAGATTTAGTGAGGAAACAATGGAAAGCGCTCGCGGGAACTCAGTATTACGTCACGGAACAGTTTCCGAAGGAAGTGGACGACAAAAGAAAGAGGCTTAGACCCAAACTAAAGAAAGCCAAAGAGGAGGGTAAGGATGCATGGATCGCGTACGACACTCTATATATAGATGGGAAAGCGGTGAAGGATTAGGGTTACGAGGGGGGTAGTGTATCTGTGTTATCATGGAACGTTCATGGTTTAAGCCAAGAAAAACTTGATGACTCAGACTTCCTGGAAATGTTGGATAATAATGATATAGTATTTCTATATGAATCCTGGGCATCATCAGCCAGCATTATTGATATACCAGGTTATATTGTTCATAACTTTTATAGACCATTCCAGCATAGACAGACGAGAAGGTGCAGTGGCGGAGTGGCACTGTACTACAGAGACAATCTTAAAGGTGGTAGAGAAATAGCTCGTAACCACCATAACACTGTTATTTGGATAAAACTTGATAAACATTTTTTTCACGTTGAAAAAGATATATATGTATGCGGCTTATACCTGTGGGGAGAAGATTCTCCAGCATATAATATTGTTAATATTGATTTCTTGAATGTGGATTACTGTAAGAGCATTGGATCTGTGTATATTACAGGTGATTTTAATTCAAGAGTTGGGCATAAATATGATTTTATATTTTCTGATCGCTTGAATAAAATTTTTGATGATGATGACTGTGTGCCCAATCAATTCTTAAACCGGGCCTCTCTTGATAAAAAATGTAATTCATTTGGGACAAAGCTGTTAGATACATGTAAATCAACGGGCGTGAGTATTGTGAACGGACGCCTATGTGCAGATTGTAATATCGGTTCATTCACTTTTGTATCTTCTCAGGGAGCGTCAGTGGTTGATTATTTACTTACTCATGAAGAGAATTTTACAGGTATCACGAGATTTAGCATCGAAAGTTTGAATGAATGGAGTGACCATACTCCATTCCGTTTTAACTTACATTGTAATTATACACATGTGTTGCTCGATGCACAGCCTGAGCTGAATGTTAGATGGAATAATGACTGTAAATCTGCCTTTCGGTCAGGTCTTATTGAAAAATTGCCGGGTTTTAATAATTTTCTATGGAACTTGATTCTTCAAGTCAAGAATCGATCAATCACTCTATACATAACTTAACTGATGTAATTCGAGAGGTTGCGGATCCATTATTTTTTAAATATAAGCGCCCGAAAGGCAGGTTAAAGACGGCGACAAACACATTTTTACATACATGTAATAAAGAATGGTTTGATACAGAGTGTGTAAGGGCAAAGCATAATTATAACGAAGCTCTGCGCATGTTTAACCGTTGTAAAACCGATTATAGTCGGAAATGTTTGTGTGATTGCAAATGTGTTTACAAAAACATTGTACGTAGAAAAAAGATATTTCAAACTAAAGAAATTAGAGGATATTGAAAATTTAAGGCGTTGCAAACCAAAGAAATTTTGGAAATATTTTAACAAAAGAAGTTTAAGATCTGAAGCTGATATATCCTTACAAGAATTCTTTGACTATTGTTCTAATCTCGAGAATGACATTTTTAGAAATATAAATCAGCAATCAGAAGATTTTTGTAAAAGTCATGATTTTAACAGTATTCGTTTTAATGAATATCTGGATTTCCAGATAACATTTCAGGAAATTGAAAGTGCGGTGAAGAAACTTAAAGCTAATAAAGCGCATGGGTTGGATTGCCTAATCAATGAATATTTTATACACAGTATTGATATAATAGCTCCATATATCTGTGATATTTTAATGCTATATTAGACTCTGGATATTTTCCTGATCAATGGCGAGAAGGTATCATTATACCATTGCATAAAAAGGGAGATAAAAATGATGTAAATAATTATCGTGGTATAACGTTGTTGAGTTGTCTTTCCAAATTATTTACTCTGATCCTAAATCAGCGAATTGCAAATTTTTGTGATAAGTATAATACAATTTCTGATGCACAATTTGGGTTTAAAAAAGGATTCTCTACAACAGATGCCATTTTCGCCTTGAATACTCTTGTGCAACATTATCTTACTCATAATAAGCGTCTATATGTAGCATTTATAGACCTTAAAAAGTGTTTCGATAGTATATATAGAAATGGTTTGATTCTGAAATTGTACAAGAGCGGAATAGATGGTAAGATGCTGCGGATAGTGAAAAGTATGTACGACACAATGAAATCATGTGTTAAGCACTGTAACAGCTTCTCTGGATTTTTTGAGTATGCGATTGGAATCAGACAAGGGGAGGTAATTTCCCCAATTTTGGTATCTTTGTTTCTAGAGGATTTAGAATTGTTCTTAAAACAAAATATTAATTCAGGGCTTACCATAAATGAAATTGTTATTATGCTATTTTTATTTGCAGATGACATGGTTCTGTTAGGTAATTCACCAGAAGATTTACAGGATAATTTGAATTTATTACACGCTTATTGTACAGAGTGGGGTCTGGAAGTTAATGGGGAGAAAACAAAAAGTAATGGTTTTTCGTAAAAGGGGCGGAGTATTTCAAAATGAAAAGTGGGTTTATAATGGAAGTGAGGTTTAGGTTGTTGATAATTTCAATTATTTAGGCACAGTTTTTAGTTATACTGGAAGTTTTGGCTTGAATAATGAACACCTAGTTGGTAAAGCAGTAAAAGCGCTAAATATTTTATTTATAAATTGTAAAACGGTACCACTCAAACCAAAGATTTTATGTCAGTTGTTCGATGCATTTGTTGGATCAATTTTAAACTACTCTTCAGAAGTGTGGGGCTATACAAAATCTAAAGAACTAGAGAGGATACATTTCTGCAAGCGCCTTCTTAATGTACGTACAAACTGTTGTTCTGTTGGGGTATATGGAGAATTAGATCCACTATATATTGACCGTTACTGTAGAATAATTAAGTATTGGTGTAAAATTTACAAATCTGAAAATATTGTTTTAAAGAAATTTTATAAACTCGGATTGTCGGATTGTCAATCAGGTTACAAAAATTGGGTTTCAAATGTTAAAAAAATATTAGATGATTATGGTTTTCCCAACGTTTTTGCAAATGTTGATACTATAAATGTTTCAAAATTTCATTTAGTTGTTAGACAGCGGGTTGTCGACTGTTTTATTCAAGAGTGGTCAGCTGGTATTGGGCGAAGTCCTGTGCTAGACGAATATAAACATTTTAAGGAACATTTCACGTACGAGGAGTATCTGGATAAACTTCCGTATGATTTACGTTTATTTTTAGCTCGATTTAGATTGTCTTCACATTCCTTAAGAATTCATACTGGTAGATACGGAAGAGTACAAATACCACGGAATGAAAGATTCTGTTTATGCTGCAATATGCGTGATATTGAGGACACTTATCATTTTATTTGTATATGTCCTCTATATAAAGAATTAAGAGAACAATATTTACAAAGGTGCTACTTTGACAGGCCATCTGTATTTAAATTTAATGGTTTGATGAAAACTGCAAGTAAGGATGTCTTGTGTAAATTAGCATTATTTTTAAAGTGTGCAACAAACAAAACAAATAAGCATCTAAATAATATTTCGGATTAATTTAACCCTTTCCTCCATAAATAGTCAAGAAGATATAATGGCATTATGAGTATTAATTAGTTCATTTTTAAAATGGCATATTAACACATGGAATGTTGGCCAAAGCAGAAACTATTGAATCACATTTATATCATTCCGTAAGCAAATAGAACGGACACGGATTAGATTGACGTCTGATCTGGGTCTACTCTGTTTGCAAAGGTATAGAAAGGCGTATTTATGGAGTAAAGGGTAAACAGGTTAGATCCTGCTAAATTGGAACTTTAAAAATATTTCTATGCAAACATTAAACAACATTGTGAGTTATCTATTCTCTTTACTCTCCTAAAAAAATAAGAAACAAAGCTCGATGATTGCGTGATTATTGTGAGTTTGATATCAAGACGTTTTGATATTCTTACTTTTCAAAATGTTTTGATGTTTTGTATGTATATTATGACGATGTACTATGTACAAGTCTTTAATGAACTATCTGTTCTGTTCTGTTCTGTTCTGTTCTTAAAATGGCATAGTATGATTAATACCCGGTCCATTTTTATACGCCCGTTTGAAAAAACGGGACGTATTATGGAATGGCGCTGTCTGTCCGTCTGGTTGTCTGTCCGTCTGTAACATCTCTAACTCAAGTTCCGCTTAGTGGATCCTTCTCAAATTTAGCCACAATGTTTATCTAGACATGCTACAGTAGCCTGCCAAGTCCCGGTTTGTTTATCCAAGGTCAAGGTCACACAATTGGACTTAGAATTTGCGTTTAGCAAAAATGTTAACCGGTCAGTCTGTCTGTAACATCTCTAACTCAAGTTCCGCTTGGTGGATCCTTCCCAAATTTAACCAAAATGTTTACCTAGACATGCTACAGTAGCCTGCCAAGTCCCGGCTCATTTATCTAAGGTCAATGTTGCTTAATTGGACTTAGAATTTGCGTTTAGCATTTGCGTTAAGCAAAAATGTTAACCTCAATTTATGTGGAACAAGTCCACTTGTTTACATAACACTTTGTGATAAAGCTTTGAAACTTGGAACACTTGTTCACCGTCACACCCTTCACCAGTAGGCAAGAGTAAATAACTCTGTCAAGCATTTTGACTGAATTATGCCCCTTTTTAACTTAGAATTTTTGGTTAAGGCTTTGTTAAAGTCCATTTATTTATATAACCCTTTGAGATAAAGCTTTTATACTTAGAACACTTGTTCACCGTCACAACCTTCACCTGTAGGCAAGAGAAAATAACTCTGTCAAGCATTTTGACCGAATTATGCCCCTTTTTAACTTAGAATTTTTGGTTAAGGCTTTGTTAAAGTCCATTTATTTACATAACCCTTTGAGATAAAGCTTTTAAACTTGGAACACTTGTTCACCATCACAATCTTAACCTGTAGACAAGAGTACATAACTCTTTCAAGCATTTTGACAGAATCATTCCCCTTTTTAACTTAGAATTTATGGTTAAGGCTTTGTTAAAGTCCACTTATTTACATAATCCTTTCAGATAAAGCTTTTAAACTTGAAACATTTGTTCACCATCACAAGCTTCATCTTCATCTCAAGCATTTAGACACAATTATGGCACTTTTTAATGTAGAATTTTCGGTTATGGTTTTTTGTTAAAATATGCCTATTTACAACCTTGAAACTTGATCGCAAAATTGGACTTAGAATTTGAATTTAGCAAATACGTTAACCCCAGTTTATGTTGAACAAAACCTCGACGGGCGTATATTGTGCCCACTGGCACTCTTGTTCTGAAAAACGAATTTTGCATGCATAAAATATAAACTACAAACAAATAAAGAAAATAAAAATAAACATTCTAGCTAACGTGCATCATCTTTACCCATGCAAAAACTTTGGATCTGGGTGAGTAACTCGACATCTCATCAGAATCGAAACTGCTTGTTACTGTGGTGATGTATATATAAGAAAACACTTTAAACTAAACGTTTAGCAGATGACATATGTTGAAGATGTAAGTATTTGACACCGAAAGAGTGACACACAGGAAATGAGTTGGCTGTCAACAGCAATCAATGTTGACCCAGATCTATAATAATATCTCTGATCAGGTCTGCACTGTTTGTTATTCAAAACAACCAAAGGACAACCAGTAAACAGTGAGGAAGGAGTCCTCTGTTAGGATATAGCTATCGAACGCGTCCAATGGGAGACATGAGTGACATTCCGCGGTCATGCCCGAAGGCTGTTGCTTCAGGGCATATATACCGTACACCATCCCTCACCTATCACAAAGGCACAAACACGAATAGAAGACATTACTTTGATAATAGCAGATATAAAGAATTTATGTAAACGTCATATTTATTGGAATAATTCGCTTTCCATGTGCTGGGTGCTAGGAAGTGGTTGAGGTTATTTTCTTGTAAAGGTAAGAATGTTTTTTTTCAATTTCGCAAATAATATATCGGTCTAAAGTAGTGGAAAGTACATCGGGTACCGAATTTATAGCAGTTTTTGATTGAGTCCCGAGTTCATTCAGGGTCCAAAGTTATAAAAACTTCTGAGTCTGAGATCATTCTCAAGTATCTGATTGGTCAGATGCTTGAGAATGATATCAGACTCAAGCAAAACGTTTTATAACCTCAGGGCCTGACCTAAATATCAAACTCTGACCAATCAAGTACTTGAGAATGAAGTCAGACTCAGATTGAGAAGTTTAACCCATACAGTGCAGGACACGAGTCATTAATGTCCTTTGCAAGGAGTGTAGACCCAGATGAGAGGGGCCATAGAGGAGACCTCTAATGAGGATCTGCGCTGTTTGTCATGTTCTTTAGAAACAATCCCTGAAAACACTTATTATAAGTGTTAATTTATTATTATAAGTATTTTTTCAGTCGACTAATATGATTACAATCAATAGTAAAAAATGTAATATTCATTTTATCATATGACGCAAAAATGTAAAAACAGAAAACAGACGCCTTTTCCTCATCTATATTATAATGACGGCTAAATAATGCTTACGTCATTTTCGTGTTACATTACACTGTAAGTTGCTGTACAGTAAAACCACTCTAACCGGAATTCTAGTATAGAATAATTTAGATACTTCCAGGCAGGTGACTGCTTAATGCAGTGTGAAAGTCTTGCAGAAAACTCCTAGAGGAGCTTTCTGCGTGACTTTCATCCTGCATTAAGTTTTCATCTCTCTCCATTACCTATATTTAAACTAAATTTATTGGTCCGGTTTAGAGGGGTTTAACTAGTATAGAAAAATAAGAACTCGTTGTATTAACTGTGATACAACCTGTGCCATGTGATAGATACATCATATAATTTATACGTGCTCATTTAGGTGAGTATTATAAAGCATGCACTATAGTGCATATTGGATTGGACGGAGTACAACAATGGTTGGGTGAAAATAAAAATATACGTATATACACGAGGTTTGAATAAAATATAAAAAAGATGGATTTAACACCAGCTAATGTGTTCAAAAGCACATCAAGATAAACACAATAGAACAAATGTAACAAAACATCAGTTTAAACATATAGAGGACATTGCATGAGTGTTCATGTACTATATGTGTTTACCAGACAAGTTGACTAAAATAATATAAGTACATGTATGAGTCATGCCAGAAATGCTGCATACAAAACACAAAACCGCCCGAACAGCACCACGACGAAAAACAGTAAATGTAAATGCATATAAAAGACACAGAGGGATGCACAAAGACATAACAAACAATACGGGGGAGATAGAAGTACCGCCTTGCAACAGTCAGTGACAAATGTCACGGGGGCGGGGGGTTAGACCGGTTTAGGGACGACCAACCTTACACTTATTCCATCACCACCCTAAAAGACAAATAGTATATAAAAAACTACTAATATGACATGAGGCTTGATAAAAATCAATAATTAATGAACGCGAATGTAATATACTTTTTAGCATATGCCACACACAACTAATAAATCGCTCGTGCGGTTTTGTTAAATACTGACTAACAAACATTAGAATATAAATATGGATAAAACAGTAAAACAGCGAGAGCCACATACGGAAGGACACCGCACCAAACACCACCAAACGAGAAACGGCACAGCAACAAGACAAAACCAAACAGGACTCATATGAGGCGATATCTGATTTAGGAAGAATTTTGATAGGCTTAATCTGAAAAAACAAAAGTTGAATAACACCTTCTTTTACATATTCATTCACAAATATATTGATCAAAGATGGATTACCAATCAATAGCTACCCTTAATTCACTTTTTAAGTCAGGAATTAGGATCAAAAATCATCAAGGTTATTCAGATTATGCCCTTACAGTAGCAGATAAAACTACTGACTTTGTTTTCTTATCACCAATTGGAGTTAACAATTTGCAGTATTTCCGCATTCTATTTTGGTTACTGACCGTTCCAAGGCGGTACTCCTGCTTTAAGCCTATGGTCAATTTTGTTGTTTAATATGCTTAATGTTTAATGTTTTTCGTATTGATATGCGTCCTGTTATGTTTTGTCTTGTGGCTTTACCGTTTCTTGTTGGATGGTGTTTGGTGCGGTGTCATTTCGTGTGTGGCTCTCCCTGTTTGACTTTTTTCCATATTCTATATCATCATATCACCTGGCACTAAATTATAAAATTTGACTTCTTTAAAATGGTTGACATCTTCAAATGTATATACTGTTGCTACTGCTTTACTGCTTTTTGCAATACTGTCGAAACATCTTGCATAGGCATACCATTATGTATTTATACCGAAGTCACATATATTGAAACTTCTCACTGTCGTGATATTGGCTCATAAAACTATTTCACATATCGTTTTCTTAAACATTAACAAAATCAAATAATTCATCTTGTTATGCAAATGACACTGCTGCTACTGCAAGGACTTAATGTGCTAATAGAAGGAAGTTCAGCACCTTCATGATCTCCTATTACTTCATTTGGTTTTCATTTAACCTGGTTTACAACTGTAACGTATAACAAAAGCAAAAATGGATAGAAATATTAAGGTTATTTTTAGTACATCCATTGCAGTGTGATCAACTCATTGTATCAAGTTGGACTCTGTTACAGTAAGGACAAGCTTTGTTGGAAGGAATTTCAATGACAAACTGGTATAAGATACAATTCTCATAAATCATTTTCATGATCCATCTATGTATTCTTAATACACAACATACAGCGACCTTAAATACATGTAGTAAGCAAAGTTGTTAAAATACTGAAATAGTGGTAGAAAGATGAGTGTTTTACTTCCGTTACAACAAGGACAGTTTTTTGCAAAATGAATAAAATACTTTTTTTCTAATTTGGTGTGTAAAATGGATATACTGCAATGACACTATTATAACACATTTTATCTCTAAACTTCATAAACTACATTTGGTCATTGGTTATTGCCTCTTTATATTGCAATAGATGTGTTAGATAAAGGAAACAATTAACCCTTTCCGCATTACCTTTTTATTTTACCTGTTAAGCTACCACCTGTCAACTATGACCATAATGTATCCTGCCGTATGAACATTTGACTATACAGCTGATGATGATTCGTACTGTTCCATTAGTTCCTGATGACAAGGTTCAATTACATGTATTGCTACATCTGCTTTGTATTACGTAAGGGGTTGAGTTGAATGTTTTTCGAGTGTGTGTTATCATAATTCGCGATTTTGTTAAAACAATTAACGAACACAGATGCCCTATATACGACTATGCATCCTCGCCAGAGTCACAGCGTTTCGGGCTAGCGGTTTTTCAGATGTGTGGTCTTGTAGCGACAAGAGTAAGCAATATCTAAAGAAAACATTAATTGTGTGCCGATTAGTATATGGAGTTTTGAACCGATCAATAACTAAATGATTGAAATCGGTGTTGAAACTTTGCTGTAAGACTTTGAAAATCATGACTGTTGTATTTTCCGCCGCTGACCTGACCTAGTTAGTTACCTTTCAATACATATACAGACCCGAGATGAAAATAAATCCGGGTCATGTTTTTCTTGCTTTTCTGAGTGGTTTAGGGTACAAATAAATAGTCTAGAGGTTAGTGTTGCATATTTCGATCATAAATGGGTGGGTGTCCATGGATGAGTCCCCGAATGCGTCGGACACATTTGATTGCGATACCTTCGTCCCCACATACAGAGGGCTAAACCGTACATAAGCATTTACGCCATTCTACATGTCAGTGAGTCTATGTTTAAATATACATGATTTATTCATTTTGTTCAACACATTCGTGTACATTTCTATACCAACTAATCGTTTTAGGCTGGTCAAATTCAAATGTTTATCAATCATCTTGCATCCTTGAGTTCACACTGTTTTTATTTTTGTCTTTCGCGCTGTTGACATCAACGGAAATTGCTGGAGATTTGAAAAAAAACATATGATATTTTTTTTATAAAAACAATGAATTAATCATGTCATGGTTTGATTGTTTATTCCATATTACGTCAGTGTATTGTGCACAGTATAAGTTCAATAGTAATCATTGTTCGAGGTTTAAGATTCTCCAGTAACAAACGGAAATAGTACATATAAATGCAGTATATAAATGCAGTGTCTGGGTTGGCTTCAACCTTTCCTTTCTTACAGCACATGTTTCATAGCAGCTACATTATATGTCGTCTACTTGGTTTTATGTCTTAGTTTGTATATACTTGACTATAGTCTCTTATAATTCTTATTGGATAATCTTGCACTGCATGTTTTAATATGTTGTGACCTACTGGTTAACATGTATGATGTAATAATGAGACATCAATCAATCAGTCAATCAGTCAGTCAGTCAGTCATTCAGTCAGTCAGTCAGTAAAGTCAGTCAGTCAGTCAGTCAGCCAGTCAGTCATTCAACCAACCAACCAACCAACCAACCAATCAATCAATCAATCACCAATCAACCAACTAACCGACAAATCAATCAGTCCAGCGATCAATCAACCAATCATAAAATAAATAAGTACATTTTGTAAATAAATAAAATGGCCACGCCAAGACCATCACTTTCATGTCAGATGATGCATGTTTTGAGTAAGGCAATATGGACATTTAGACAATCACATTTGTATGTTTTCTCTGTTCAAAATTCACATAAGAAATAATTAAATCATGAATATTTTTAGCTAAACTTTTCATAAAGTTAACTTTTCATAGAAACGTTTGGCTTTGACAAAAAAAACTGTAGAATCAGATCTATATCTTGTCAAACTCAAATAGACCAGACCCTGTTCAGACGGCTCATATAGGCGCCGTCTGATCTAGGTATACTCTGTTTGCAAATTTATAAGAAGGAAAGGATTAATCAAGTAATAAATCATACCAAGGGTTGGGTGCAAGGCGGCAGTAATTTGCATTAGGTCACGGTTATAAGCATTTAGAATAATTTTTTTCCTACATTTGTTAAAATTGATTTTCTGTCAGTTCTGTTGAAAATATTATCAACGTTTTCAACTGTTTGGATCCTAATTGGATACAAAAGTACTAGGTACTTCATCTGCATCCATTCGCCGTTTAACCATTCCCGCATATTGACGCCTTTTGACGCTTCTGTAAAAGTCATTTTGTGAAACCAATGTGATAAATAGAGCATTTGCTCCACAGGAGAAAATGCTCTATTTATCACAATAGTTTCAAACTACAAAATTCTAAAAATATTCATTTCCTCTAGTTACTGCTCCTTTTTGGTATTTTTTTTCAAAGTGGTTTGATCTAAAAATAGCATATGAGGTAATGGGTTAACGGTGATTACGAGTTCGCCCCTTAGATTGTACTCACGACAGTTTTCATTAAACTCTCGATATATTTTGTTGATATTAAGATTTAGCCTGCCGCGATCGGATGATTGATTATCTATGCAAACATATTGGATCCAGATGAGACACCGAGTAGTTACTCGACGAGACAGAGAGACAGAGCGATACAGACAGACAGAGAGACAGACAGAGCTATAGAGACAGACAGGGACAGACAGAGCTATAGAAACAGACAGAGACAGACAGAGACAGCGACAGAGAGACAGAGACAGACATAGGCAGACAGACATACAGAGACAGACATAGACAGAGACAGACTAATAGAATCAAGCATGGGTTTTGTTAAAGACGGGGGTTTCTATATCCGAGGTTGGTCTGTTCCAGTCGGAAACGAGCTTTAGCGAGTTTCCGATAGGAACAGACCAACCGAGGGTATAGAACCCCCGGCTTTAACAAATCCCATGCTTGATTATTTTTCTCGTTGAAATACGCCCTAAAACCAAGAAAATTAACGAATTTTGTGAAGTACTACTTTACATTGCGTAATACGACTTCCATATCTAATAGCAACAGACCGCATCATAACTTTAGGCGTGACACCAAATTCTTGCATAAAACGTGCTGTTGTAGTCCCGCTAGACCATGTATTAACAAGGCGATTCTCGTGCTCACGCGCTGTTGTTGACCGGTTTTAATTACACCTATTACGGGCCTAAGGTAAACAATGGACGCGAATGTTACAGCGTTTTGGCCTAAGCTAGGTGAACGCCGGGGTGTGAGTATTTCCAGGAGCACCGACAATGAACTGTTTTAGTGACAGACATATTGAATGAAATTCCGTGTAAACGGTATTTGATACAATCATGAATTGACGTCGAAAAGAAAACAGTGGCCCGGAAACAGCATAAATCGACAAAGTGTCAAAGAAGTGTATAGTTTTGCTGCCGTTGTTTTGCTTGTATTTTGAAGAATTAAATTGATGCAGGAGAGTAGACCATTGGTTTTATGCAAGAATAGCGTTAATACACGTTTGTTTTCGGGCATCTGCAGTGTCCCTCGGGAATGTTGTTGCCCTCGCCCTTCGGGCTCGGGCCAACAACAGTCCCTCGGGACACTGCAGATGTTATTGCCCGAAAAAACGTGTATTAACCCTCTAATGACGTCATTTGTTATGACAACCACAAACGTTACGTTTTGGCGTAAATATAAAAGACTGAGTGACTACAAAACAACGTCTTCGGTTAATTAAATAGGCTTTTAAAGTGTTTATATGATAAATAGAATTTCATATTCGTGCTAATTACTTATATTAATTTCAATTCATAAGGTTGTTGCCTGTAGAAATGTTGGTATAATTCTGTAAGAAGTCCTTCCCTTGTATTGATTTTACCCAATCGCGCGTATGAATACACCAGTCACGGGGTGTTCCAGATAAGGATTTCTAGTACGGCTATTTTTAGTAACTCAGCTTATCTAGCACGACTGAGAAGCGAGAAATAGGCAGACAGACAGACAGACATACAGAGACAGAGACAGACATAGGCAGACAGACATACAGAGACAGACATAGACAGACAGAGAGACCGAGACAGAGACATTGGATCCAGATGAGACACCGAGTAGGCCTAACTCGACGAGGCCCTCGATGTCTCCTCAGGGTCCAAACTGTTTTAAACTCTGATGATGTTGTTGAAAAGAAATGCAAGATACATCAATTGTGATAACTGAAGTCGATGACATTTTCTACCAACAAATATTTACTCAGTTGTGTAGCGATTAAACAAAACAAACGATGAAAATTGCCCTTAACTCTATCGCTGCCGGTACGCAAATACAGCAGACCCCGATCAGACGGCGCCCGTCTGATCCAGGTCAACTCTGTTTTCAAAACAAACGATGAAATTGTCCTCAATTCTATAGGAGCCGTCTAATCCGGGTCTACTCTGTTTGCGAAAACAAACGATGGAATTGCCATTAACTCTACCGCTGCCGATAGGCAATTAGAGCAGACCCAGATAAGACAGTTGCTATAGGAGCAGTCTGAAAAACAAACGATGAAATTGCCCTTAACTGTATCGCTGCTGAAGGAGAATCTGTTATCACGAATGCAAATAGATTGGATCCATGCCTTGATCCGAGTACTTCGGAGATCCATCAGGTTCTAAACTGTCCGATGCTGCGATTATGTTTTGAAACAAAAAGCGAAGATATTTCAACAACAACAATTGAAGCGGAACAAACAATTTGGCAGGCGACACTTTGTAACAGCGATAGCGTTTATCAAATAAACTGTGCTCTGCTTAATAAATCAAGACCGCCATTTATAAGTTGCAGATCAGCCTAATACATGTGATCCAAATCTGTTATTACTTACACAAGAAGCTGGCAGAAGTCCAGATAAGATGCGTAAATTTAATTAAAACATTTTCAAGGAAATTTCTTTATTTCTCCACCAAACCCTATATTGTGACCACCCTTCAGAATCGTCCTAACAGTGGTCACAACAGAGGGTTTTGTGGCGAAATGAAAAATGTAGTATTTGAGTATGCTCCTCAACTGTGTAATGCAGGGATGTGTTTTTAGCTGGATAAATGTATGAGAGTCAAGGAGTATGAAAGAGAGCTGAGAGATCTAAATGACAGTTTAACATGTTAAGGGTTTTAAGGGAGCGAGTGCATTTCATGATTTGGGAAGACAGTGACATAGGTGTGTTGTCTAGACCAATTAATCTTATGTCACATGTATGTGTTCTGAGAGTTCAGAGCTGTCATCCAGACGGTGACAGTCAGACTAATTATGATTTGAAAACTGTATAAATATGAGATGTTTTGTGTATTCATGGAGAAAGATGTTTAGGAACTGTATAATAAAGTTATGAAGTAGAATTCCGGCTTGACGTCTATGTATTGTATCACAACTGTTGCTCAGCCATGACGTACGTGTAAATGGTTTACAGTTATCATTTTCATCTAAACGTATTTCAAATGACCTGCGTGTGTAATCAAAGTACTGAAAGTACTGAGGATTGGGTCAACATAGATCAAATTAAATACTTGGTTTGGGTGTTAAATGCAGCTTTGAACAACTGGACAGAAACTGCAGAATCATTTCTATATTATACCATAAGCAAACAGAGCAGACTATGATCAGGTCTGGGTCTACACTGTTTGCAATAGGCATAGAAAGGCATATTTATGGTCGAAGAAAGGGTTAAAGATGCAGCTTCATGGGATGCAGAAGCACAGCAACAACCAAGTCTTCATCTCTACTAGTTTAAGCTAAATATAGCCAAATTTAGATTTATGGAGAAAATATTTTTGACCTTGACTATACTACTGAATATTTATGGCCAAAACAGTTATAATGAAATATGGAAGGTGAAACTCAGCCATTTTAGAAACTAAATAAACGTCTGATCTGGATCTACTAGGTTTGTCAGTGCATGAAAGGGCGTTTATATGAGGGCATGGGTTAATCCACCCAGCTTTATGAGATGCATGAGCACGTAAAATATTAAGTATTTGGTCTCTACTGGTTCAAAAAGAAAAGCCAATGTTACGGCTGAAGTTAAAGTTACGGGAAAATGACACTCAACCTTTGACCATGACCATGTATCACTTAAAAGATGCAATGTTATGAGATGCATATGCTTGCTGAATGCCAAATATAAAGTCTCTATTTGTACCAAAGTCAAAAGTAATTGCCAACATCAAATTAAGGAGAAAATTACCTTTGACACATAACTGGTCTAACCAAATACATCTAATCAGGGTCTGCTATGTTTGCATATGGAATTACAATGGATCAGACTCTACTGGTTTACCAATACCGAACACTCCTGTGTATATGTGTCATTATTACTAAATCAGCTAATAAATATTCATGTCATTATTTCAAACATGAATTTTCAACAGGGAGATTATTAATATTAATTTCATGGTTAGCTGTAAACATAAGTGACTATGACTGATACAGGTGGTATATTAAACTACGTAAATGTGACATTTAGTTTAGAAAAATATAAAGTTAAGCGGGTGATTCCCATACTAGCAAAGTTAAAAGAAATCATTTGACATAATTCTACCAAACTATTTTAGTTTTGTAGCATTGATTACAAATTTCATGAATATACTTTTAATAACAAGAGGGCCAGAATGGCCATGAAGCGCTCACCAGACAATCAGAGGAGAAGATTTTCAAAGTTTTCACAATATGTTTCTATAGAAAACTAGCCTGCCCTGTGGCTATATAACTTTTGTAGAGGACCTGAACATGATGCAATGTGCCAAATATGAAAGCTGAGAACCTTCTGGTTTCAGAGGAGAAGCTTTTCAAAGTTTTACTATATGTTTCTATTGAAAACAGGGCACCCCTGGGGCCGGGCCAATTTTGACCCCAGGGCCATAATTTATATAACTTTTGTAGAGGACCTGAACATGATGCTCGGTGCCAAATATGAAAGCTGAGAGACTTCCTGTTTCAGAGAAGAAGATTTTCAAAGATTTCACTATTTGTTTCTATTGAAAACAAGGCACCCCTGGGGCGGGGCCAATTTTGACCCCAGGGCCATAATTTATATAACTTTTGTAGAGGACCTAAAGATGATACTATGTGCCAAATATGAAAGCTAAGAACCCTGTAGATTCAGAGGAGAAGATTTTTAAAGGTTCAAATTGTTGACGACTGACGACGGACGACACATGCCGACGGACAACAGGCAATCACAAAAGCTCACCCTGAGCACTTTGTGCTCTGGTGAGCTAATAAAAAGTTATGACATTTTAGTTCATCTGGGTCAAAATATTTAAATACCAGAGTTTAATGACAGACATTTTAACCAAACTTCAAATGTCATAACTTTTTTTTTAATTTTCAGAACATTTTGAAAGAGAAATCTGTTCTGAAAGCCCTTGTTTAGATATTTCATTCTGGAATAAGATAATAAAATCTGGAGTACTAAGTACTTGTGAATAAACAAAAACATCTGGATGTAGATAAGAATTTAATTGTACAAATAACAAAACAACATTATGTTCTTTGAATAATAATTGTTGCCCAGTATATCCATGTTAACCCTTTCACTCATATAAAATCAAATATTTTTTCACATCTCCATAAGAGTCATCTAATCAGGGTCTGCTCTGAAAATGCTTATGACGAACTATATATATTTATACAGTAGAAACTGCGATTCAGGACAATCATCAATTCTCCTAGGACAGATTGCGATCACAATCTCTCCTAGGAGAGACTCTGATCCTAATACATCTTAAGGACAATCGACGATTCTAATAGTACAGATTCCGATCACAGTCTGTCAACGACAAACTGTAATTCTATCATGGAAATTCACAATTCTATTGGAAAGAATTATTATTACTTTTAAATATGACTCTTTAGTTCTTCTAGGAAAATGTACAATTCTACTTGAAGAATATATTTTTTTAAGATCACTAGTCTATATTGAGAACATGACAAACAAAACATGATTATGAATGATTTAAAAAGAGGATCGGAGTTTGTCCTAGGGGAGACTGCTATCGCAATGTGTCCCAGGAGAATCAGTGATTTTCCCGAGTAGCAATTTCTACTGTAACATATATATGATACTACAGTTTCTACCATGGCCAAAACTTCCTGTGTCCATGTGCTATAATAATTATTCTAATTAACCCTTTCCCTCCTGTAAAGTGTTTTCACGCATTTACAGATTAGACCCAGATCAGACGACTCCTGTAGGAGCCATCTGATCAGAATCTGCTGTGTGCTCATGGAATTTAATAGATGTTTTTTTACTTTCTAATATGACTGCAATATTCCACCTTCCAACTTTCATTATGAAGGTTTTGTTCATGAATATTCAATAGCCACTGAAATTTGGAATAAACAAATAACCCTTTCCCTTATGTAGGCACATTTTGGCACTTCTGCAAACAAAGTAGATCCAGATCAGATGGCTCCTATAGCAGCCATCTGATCAGGGTCTGCTCTGTTTGCTTATGCTGTAATATAGATCTGATTCTACAGCTTCTGTCTGAGGCAAATGTCCTGTGTTCATATGCAATTATAATAATCTTATTAATATTCATGATGTCATTATTTCCTACATGAATATTCAGTTATTCACCAGGGAAAGGGTTAATATTCATGACACATGTATCTATTATTTATTTCTTACATCAATAATCATGGAGTAAAGTGTTATATTCACCAGGGAAAGGGTGAATAACTACCAGTGATACCAGGGTTGATTTTCAACTTGTTAAAATTCAATCATCTTCTACACATGTACATACTTTATCAATGAATCAAGCATATTACACAACGCAGGGATTACAGAAATCATCTGATTTGACTTTGATGATGATTTTATGGACATTTTCATGTAAACAAGTCTATGATTTCACGTGCATGATGGCCCTCTCAACATGTATGCAATTTGCTGGT
Organism: Azorinus chamasolen; assembly: GCA_963576725.1. NCBI lineage: Eukaryota > Metazoa > Mollusca > Bivalvia > Cardiida > Solecurtidae > Azorinus > Azorinus chamasolen. The sequence goes on along the minus strand of OY755240.1, from coordinate 61,166,519 downwards.
ATTCTCCTAGATTCTATCACTTCTTCCTCAAACACATGGGTATGTCCTTTTATGAATGCTGGTATGTCTAATTTCACTCTTCTGGTACAACGTTCTTCACTGATATCATAGTAAATCAGCAAACTGTCACCTAGCAAGAGGTAATCCAAACCATTACATACAATGTTTTGTGATGTAATTGCCATTGGCTTGTCCTCCAAATAGTAGTGAAATGTTTATAATAAAACCATTTGGAGCAATTGCTATAAGAAATTTGTTTGTGTTGTGGCCATAGATACATGTGCTCCATGCTTGTGCACAGACTTTCACTCATTATTTTAAAACATGAATGAAGAAATTCTAATCTTAATCTAACGAGTACAGCAATTATCTTAATCTCGACACTCCGTTTATAGGGCACTTTTTCTCGATATTTAGACAGAGTTGTGAGCAATGCGAGAAACACGGTCAAACTATAGGCCAGTACAAAATCTTGATTCGGAGTCACTTGCCACATTTCAGCACCAAACTCTGATGAACTTTTACATTTATAGTCCTTCTACTGTAGTAATAACTGTGGTCCAAGGCAAACAACATCTACCGTCTGAGAGCTTTCATCAACTAAAGTGGGCTTTTTACCAGTACCTGCTGTATCTGGTTATTCCATAGGCTCTTGTGGTTATTCAACCACAAGAGGGTTGCTGAAAGCAAGGAAATAAATTTTAATCATTCTTTTTGAGAAAAAACAAAATTGATGGTTGTACAATTACATTTTTAATGAGGAGTTTCTATGTATATGATAATAAAAAAAAGTTTTTAACCCATTCACTTATTGTGACTCCTTTTGATGCCTCTGTAAAAGTCGCTTTTTGAAACCAATTGTGATACATAGAGTAATTGTTCCATGGGAGCAAACGCTCTATTTATCACAATGCTTTCAAAACAACTCAATTCAAAAATGTTACTTTTCTCTAGTAAAATGCTACTTTTGGGTAGATTTGTTCAATTTGAAGCTGGGTCTGAAAATAGCCTATGAGGGAATGGTTTATAGGGGGAAATAAATAATTAAATACAAACATGTATATCCAACAAACCACATTACGAGGTATTTGGGTAGATACATGTTTAAAAGATTATAATAGTTTGACCATGTTTAATCAAAAGATAATCAAGATAATTATTCATTGTAGCTATGTATTCCAGAGCTTTATATTTAGCTATTATTTTGTTTTTAATGATAATTTTTAAACTAATGAGAATTTTCGTTTTCTTTTTGGTCATGTATACCGCTGCATCATGCTTTGTCTCAACTCTCTAGTAAAATAGTCATTTCAGCCACTGCCCAGGAATTATTTAAATCAAACAGGTATATCTTCCCATTCATAGAAATATTATATTTTCCTAATTTCCAACACTGCTGAACGTTTGTCAAAAATAATTGTGTTTCTGGACATGACCAAAGCATATATTGAATTGTTTCTATTTCACCAAATTCTCTGCAATTAGGAAGGTTTGAGATTTTGATGTTAAAAAGGTACATTTGTGTTGAAAGAATGCTATGGTGTGTTCGATGTGCTATGGTGTGTTCAATACTGAAACCATCTTATTTCTGTACTGGTGTTATACTTAAATACGGCATTGTAATTTCTTTCTTTCCAATCTTCATTTTAAATCTCAAAATTAGATTCCAACTTGTCACTGCAGTACCGGTAGAGTTTTCATTATTGTTTTTAATAGTATGTTACATAAAAAATGACCAGTGCTGAACCTTTTGAAGTTACTCAGATTCTCATCTGGTTCAATACTGTTTGCAAAATTTATAAATACCAGTTTCTTAGCAGGCAAATTAAGGGTTAAAAAAAGAATTATTTTAAATTTATTTGAGTTGTACCACTGGAAATTTGATTATATAGTGTGATGTACTTTCTAATTGGTGGAGGCTATATGTTTTGTATACACTACTAGTAGGTTTACATGTCCAAACATTCATCCAGTATATACAAGAGTACTAATTGGTCACGATATTAATGTGTAATGGTCCTAAGGAGCAAATCTGTCTCAGAGGTGGCTTCAGAGAATATGTAGATACTTTTTCATAGTTTTACTTCCTTTATACTATAGAAGTTGAATGAAACCGGAGACCTATGCTATATGTCTCTAATAAGACATAAATGATTTTAATCCTTTACTGTTTACCTGTTCAATATTTATTAAAGATTTTTATATGCATTTTTCATATTAATCAACACCAGAACCTGTATACACATATACATACAATGAAAATAATGCTTACAAAATACAACCCATTTCCCAACATGATATATTTGTTCAGCTAAATATTATCGCTATCCAAATACTGCTAAATTCTTTAAAAGGAGCCTCCGTTTTAGAAACGGGGATTTTGAATGGAAATCAGCGGACATCTTCGGCCAAGTTCTGAATGACTCCGGTTCTATTTTTGAACAACGCTTTGAATATTAAATAGGTTGTTACATATGTACAATGGCTGACACTGGTTGTTGGCATACATATATATCGAATGATTGTTTCCAGTATGTAAATCTAAATCTTACGACAGATTCCGACCAATGGTGAAGGCTGTTCCGTTGGTCTCCGTAGAAATCCATTTTTCTATTTTTGACACAAACAACTATTTATGTTAAATAAGTGTTAACTGTTAAGGTACATAGATTCCAAAACTGAAGTCAGTTCAAAATGCAAAAATTGTGGAAATTTGCACAGCATACATCATTATAGGAGCAAATGCTCTATTTAACACAATGGTTTCAGCAGGTGACATTTGTTTAAACATGTTTTCTCTACTGTTCGTTCATATATCATATTATCCCTGAAACCAATACGGACACTTCATCTCGGTGCACCCTTCACCGCAGCAATCACACTCAACAAGTCACCAGGTGAAGCACCTAATCGTGGATAGGTAGAATTCAGAAACAGTCTATTATCAAAAAATTCATACATTTTCTGTTTATAAACCTCTATTGCATGTTGTTCATGACACATCTCCACTTGGTAGCAGCATTTAAAAGTTGCATTTCAATCGGATATCAAGTAACTCGATCCGAGATTCCGATGGCTTTGACATTTTTGTTCTGCATACATCTTTCATTTTAGATGCTTTTATGAGGCCAGAACGATAATGAAACCACAGTTTACACTTATGTTGAAGTTTCGTGGCATCGAGTACATTTTTTGGCTTCGTCTTCAGTTACCGCAACTCCAATGCTGCTATACTTCTTTTTTTTAAATCATCAATGGTTAGGTTTATTGCTTTTAAAACTCGTTGATCCTTTTTAATAATGGAACTGGAACATACTGGTGGTATCATAGATAAAAAATTGCAGGCTTACTTTCAACTTTTGAAAGATCTTTGAACATACAATACTATTATTACGTGCACTATTATGATAATAATAATTATCATTACTATTCTTATTATTAATATTATGTATTCAGCTCCCTATAATACTTCCGTTTTAATGTTAACCCTTCGCTTGCTATTCACGTCAATAATGTATACCTATCTGTAAATAGTGAATACCCATATGAGACAGCTCCTGCAGGAGCTGTCTTATCTGGGTCTGCACTATTTACAAATTGATTGTGCAACCAGTGCACTCCACAGCAGTGAGTGCGCAGCGAAAAACTTGTACACGGTGAAGATGTAATTACATGTATACAACCGGGCATGGGTAAAGAAGGAGAAATGTATTTTAAAATTCAGCAAGAGAAGGGTTACCAATCATCTGTCACCTGCGATTATAGATCCTCATGCTTATCCATTGATTAGTATAGAGAGGACAGAGCAACAGATAAATGAAAAAGATTGTCTTTATAATGGCGTTAGTTTTCTCGTGAAAAATTACTAAAAGGGAGCAGCGAGTTTTAATAAGCTAATTTGTGTCTGTATCTTTGTTTTATTCCTAAATTATGACAGAATAGTATGTGGTCAGTTGGAAATTCCTTTCAGTGCATTTATTTGTATATAATATTGTTACAGGAATTCTGGATCCAGAGTGTGACGTCGAATAGCTCTGACCCAGGCACGTGATGGAAACTCTCACCTTCAAGTCAAAGTTTATGTATACTACTTGTGCCATTGTACTATTAATCGTTTGCTATACATATGTGAATGTTTTAATCAACAACACCACAAATTACCCAGACTACGATTCTCTAGCCGGTTTGTATGAAATGTATCATAACCGCCCCAAGCATTATCCGCAGCGTACTATTGTGGTATATAACTCACCCTCGTATGTGAATTTTGAAGACGAAAATCAGTTTTTCTCACAGTGTCCATTCAGTAACTGTAGACTGACTTACAACAGGAGTGATATGCATCAACAGTCCGCAATATTGTTTTGTCTCACAGAATCTCCACCACTGCCTCCAGAACCCCCTCTGTCTCCATCGGGAAGAGATTTGAATCAGGTGTGGGTCTTCTTTTGGCACGAGCCGCCCGTACGCCATCGTTTTTACGGACTGAATTATAGAAATAAAAACTGGCGCGGAACAGTTAACTGGACAATGAGTTACACGCGCAACGCAGAGATATATGCACCCTATGGTGCGTTGCGGAAACGTATTCCTCCAGCTAAAAATTATAGTGAAATCTTTAATAGGAAAAGCAAAATGGCAGCATGGGCGGTGAGTAACTGTAAAACACAAAGTAAAAGAATGGCATTTATCAGCAAATTACGTAAGCAAGGAATTGAAGTTGACATGTTTGGAAGATGTGCAGGGAAACGCGTGAGAGCAGACGACATACACCAGAGAATCAGTCAAAACTACAAGTTCTATCTTTCGTTCGAAAATAGTTTTTGCAAGGATTATATCACGGAGAAATTTTTCAAATATATGCAGCTTGATGTTATTCTTGTTACTAGGGGAGGGGGAAATTACAGTAATTTTCTACCAAATACCGCATATATAAATACCGCTGACTTCAGCTCTGTCAAATATCTTGCAGATTATTTGAGGTCTTTAGCAACTAATGAAACTCTTTATATTAAGTACTTGAAAGAGAAAGACAAGTATGAAGCAGTTGACCAGAACTCAATTCAGCACAATATTTATTGTAGCATGTGTGAGCAACTTCATAATCTAAATAAAAGCAGGCACATCTATAGGGACTATAGAGAATATGTTGACAACTGTTTTGATCCAACCGATCTTGGGTAACGCATATTGCCTTTGATCAGTATACATTTTGCCTACCAGGGCCCTGATTTACTTCATATAAACGCATTTTAATGCCTTTGCAAACAGAGCAGACCCAGATCAGACAGCCCCTATATCAGTAGTCTGATCAGGGTCTACTGCTTCTACTTATGGAATTGTATATATCTTATTTTACAGGTTTTAACACAAAATAATCAGTGAAAAATGGAGACGATTCTTAAGAGCGAACACAGTATAGGGTTTGGTGGAGAAATAATTATATGTTTTATTATTGAAAATGCCACTATCGAAACCCAACTTGGGACTCTTCGACACTGAGTTTCGGCATCTTATAATCACACAATTTGATTTACATTCGGTCACTTTTTGTCAAAAACTTGCACAGGATATAAACTATGAACAACTACGTAATGGAAAAAACCTGTAGTTAACGCCCTATATTATGATGAAAATACAATGTTTACCTTTGCAGCTCAAGTTTAGAATCAAACTTATAGTAAATATTTTAGAAATAAAGTTTATCGATTTTTAAAATCCCATTATATGCTAGTACCACCCTTTGTTTTGAAAAATTGAGAAGATCGTGTATCGATTGATATACAAGCTAAAGGTGGATTATACAATTTGGTTAACATTTCCTGGTTCACTAACTGTATAAATGTAGAGCTAAATGCTAGCTATGGGGAGACCGAGGAGACCGGCTGAGGACTGGCTAGGGACTGGCTGAAGACAGACTGACAGGAGTCTGGCTTGAGTCTGGGTTTAATAAGTCGAGGAGATGCTGCCAGTTTCACATATCTCTAGGATTGAGACATAAAGTTCAACTGAAGTTATGGTGTCGTTATAATCCAACCGCTATATTACAATCGATGTTTTGTTAAAAGATGGCTTTGCAAAGTATATTTCTTTTTTCAGGAAATATGGTCTTTTTCAGCCTTTTTCATCTGACTATTGCGTCCAGCTGGCTTGTGGTAGGTCGGTACGTGGTTCTACCCGGTTGTTCTTCTGTGCGCCAAACAAACTGCAAGAAGAGCTGTGATCTTCCCCCACCTGTATTTAGCTGGACGTCGTGATATGCCTGCAATACTGTTAAATCGACGTAAAACATTATACTTACCAGACCAAATCAAACTGACTATTGCGATATTTAGTCAGTGAGTGCTTTTAAAGTTTCATTATATTGTAGGATCACTGTTCCTTGTGAAACATTGAAAATATGGCAAATTTGTCAAAAAATTGTTTTAAAACACTAGCAAACAAGCCGGGCACCCAGAGGTTAAATTGGATATATGTGAGGGTCACTAGCTGGTACTGCGACTGCGTAATCGCGCCATATGTTAGCAATGCTCAATGTTGTAGGCGAATTGTTCAATCACCAAATGGGTAAATGTACAGTCGGCTGAGCAGTCATTTGGACTGAAAGTAAACTTTAACTAGGTTCTTTACTTTGTTTTACTCTTTAATTGAAACGGTAAATGACGCATGATGTATTTAATAGGCACATTGTACAGGAAATGACGCATGGTGCGAGTAAATGGTGCCTTGTACAGGTAAAAGGGTGTATGATACAGGTAAAGGACACTCGTTTAGCTCGAATGTAGGCTTAATATAACGGCATGCCCACCATGCAGACAGCTCTGTAGGAACGCATTTGTCTTGGAGCACATTTGTCTCACGAGGTATGACCGATGTGCTCGTAAACATTCATATTTGTGACCAATCGGAAATGAGACAGATGTGTTCGACACACAATAGGAACCACTTTTGTCTCACATTCTATCATTCCTATCATATCCTACTAAAATTCTACTTAAAAGGAAAACTGTTTCTGCTAAGTACATTGTAATTGTCTGAAAATAGGGATATAGAATTTAGATGCCTGTCTGTCTCTATGTCCATCTGTCGAATAGTCTTCACTTGAAGTCTACACGATTAAGAAACCGCTGTCAGACGCTACCTCTCTTTCATATTCGGTTTATTATCATGCTATTTTTATAGAATAGTTCATTTTTCTTATAAGTCTTCATTTATTTATTCTTTTATTTCAGTGATCATATTTATTCTTTTATTTCAGTTATCAATTAAAAAAGTAAGTCGCCGATAGGAATGTTTTGCCAGAATCTCGCTTTTCATGTCTCTGTAAAATATTGCGCATCGCTTCATGTCTGCGCTTCTCTTGTCTCATATCGAGGCACGAAATGCAAAGCAAGACGCGAGATTCTGGCGACATGCGAAGCGAGTCACAATATTGTATCGTTAAAATATCGCCGATTCTCGCCTATCGCAGTAGATGTTTAAACCACCAGACCTAATATCGTGCCTCGCTTTGTGCCGCGAGAATTGAGTGATATTTGAGCATCATAACATCGTGCCTCGCTTCTTGTCTTGCCCGATTCTTCCGACACAAAGCGAGGCACAATTTTCGCGTGTTGCGTCTACCGGTGTACCATTTTTAACACGTTATAACCGTTTTCTATTTAGTTTTTTGTGTAAACATTGCTGCCACTGATACATGCATATGCAGTGAAAATCAATTTAACACCGTCTTATCGGTTATGGTTGAACAGCACGGAATTGCGTACTGCAGAATCGGGCAATATTTGAATGACATAGTATCGTGCCTCGCATCGTATCTTGACTGATTCTCACTTCGTGTCTCATGGTTTTAACATCTACTGCAACACACGAGAATCGTGCGATATTTGTACGATACAATATCGTGTCATACTTCGCATCTCATCGGAATCTCACGTCTCGCTTCGCATCTCGTTTCTTGCACGATATTTTACTGCGAGTAACAAAGCGAGATGCGAGATTCCGGCGAAAAACGAAGAAAGACACTATTTTTACGAATTCTCACACGGTAGTATGGGACCTCAAGGGATACTATACTAAGACAGTGTGATATCTCGTGTTACAATACCATGTCTCGCGTCGCGTCTCGTCTGAATATTATCGTGTCTCGCCCTAAAGATGCAAATCACGATATTCCATATGACACAAAAGGGATTCCGTATGTTTCATTGTACACCTTAAGGTTCAGCCAATCAAGTTTCTTGAATTAAAGATATTGGAAATAATAGTTTCAAAGCAGGTTTTAGGTTTAAGATATATATAAAAAAAAAGCATTAGCAAACATATTGATGATTACACTTGATATGAGGTAAAACAGCGAACCTCGATTCTAATATTTCATCTGCCGCGGAAAAATATGTGACAAATGTGCTTGTATTTCATAAAAAAAAGTGACGTGAGACAAGTGTGCTTTAAGAACTTGATCGGAACACATTTGTCACACAAATGTGTTTTGGTTAGACATTGGAGGTCCAATTTGTCTCATGTGAGACAAATGCGACCGCATCGGTCTTACGTAAGACAAATGGGCTCCGAGAAAATGTGCTCCTACAAAGTCCCAATGTAAGTTGTACATAGGCAGTGACCTGTGATTAACCTTTCACTAATACACATGTACACATATTTTCACACATTGAAAACAGAGTATACCCAGATCAGACGACCCTTGTAGCAGCCGTCTGATCAGGATCTATTCTGTTTGCTTAGGAAATTATAATCGATCTGACATCAGTTTCAACCAGTGGTGACGCATATAAATACATATAAATCTCCAATTATGAGTATTATTTCACACCAAGTATCGAAGTAAAGTCTTACATAACAGCAATACAATTTGATAATGATCACCTATTGTTTTATCACACGATTATCTGCGCGCATACTTTAATTTCCCCCTTGGTGCCCCGATAAGCCTTCCCCCATTCATGGCTGACTGGTCAAGCCAGAGAAAAACTCGATGGTATTAAAGTAAATTGGGTTTTCACAGCTTTAGTGGTATATTTAGTAGTATTTCTTTAATGTAATGGATAGAAAAGATTAGTGGCTATTAATTAATGCAAAAAATGATTATTCTTTTTGGACACCTGCCTATTGTGGCACCTTAAACACGAGCAAACGCACAAGTACAAAGACACCAGACCAACAAAAACGCAAGGCGAACACACACAAACACGAAAAGCACGAGACGAAAACCACAAACCCGATCAAACACATAAGTACACAGACACTAAACAAACAAAAGCAAGAGTGGCAAAGAGAGTGCCGCCTTGGAATCGTCAGTGGCAAATCCACCACTGGGGGATTAAACCGGTTTACGGACGTCCTAACCTGGAACTTATCTTAAATGAAAAAGTAGCAAAGTCAAGTAGGCAAAGCCACATACAAGACGCAACCACCACCAAAACATCGATATACAGCATGTCACACATATAACCACATACCCAAAAACACGCACACGCACGAGATGAACACGGAAAACACCAACAAACACAGAAGCACCAGAGACAAACATTCCAAACATGAACAAAAGCACAAGTACAAAGACACAAGACAAACAAAAGTAAGGGTTACAAAAAGAGCACCGCCTTGGAACGACCAGTTGCAAAATTACCACTGGGGGTTCAAACCGGTTTACGGACGTCCTAACCTCACACTAAATCTCAAAAGTCACCCTAGCTTAACAACTAATGTAAATAAAGGTATCCCCGCCGGATTTTCCAACAACATAGAAGACGGTAAACACATGACAATATGTAACACAAAGCATAACAACTGAAAAATCCGTCAAATATGTACTCAATGACTTTGCCGATGTCAGAGCAACTGCAGGGAAGCCGTTAAGGGCACGACAGGGAAAACGTAATACATGCGTCTGGTAAGCTCATCCCATGTATGAGTCAAGCAGGAAACACCGCATACAAAACAGCCTCATGGATCTGACCTCGACAAGAGTTAACATATATCAAGGATGGTATTCTTTATTTTGGACCCGCATTAAGAAGAGATCGTAGACCGTAGATGTTTATCTTTAATTATCTCGAAGTTGCCAGTAATCACACGACCAGCCGGAGAATAGCAAACTTTTGAGGTGGCGCAATCTCAATTATCAGGAGTACTATCATTAATATTAAGGTCGGCAACACTCTTATTATAGTTGAAAATTATATTTATGATGGGTTTGTTATATTTGTATTTTTAAGGTATTAAGTGTCAATTACACTTTTGCCTCTAAATAGAATAAATACCTTTATCATTAAAAGCAATTTTCAAAAAGAATCTGGTGATCAGATAATTTGTCAATGTGCGGTCTGAGAGCATGTAGAGTAAAGCTTTGTATCAAACTAGCCGATCCTATGAGAGAATCTGATCTAACAAACGATTTTATCGGCTTGCTCGTCTGTTTCTTTTAATGAAGATACTGGTAAAGAAGAAATTCTAGATAGCATGGTATGTTTACCAGAAGTTATACGTGTAACCAGGGTAGATAAAGATGACAAACCCCTAGTGGAGTTCGTTTAGTGTATTCTCCAACAGTAATTGTAATATATAGATGAATAGGGTTGAATAGGGTCTGCAAAACGGATAAACAGAATATAATTTCAGAGAAACGACTATTTCTAACAAATTCAGTAAACGCAGCGTTGTCAGATACGCATAGATACAATATTCCAGCGATTCAGTGTAATTAACTAATAAATAAACTATGTAAACTCACCAGCTGGTCGGAGTATGAAGCCTGCTTAATAACTAAAGAAGTGAAGTAAGTATAAGTAGATGTCTTCGCTAGAAGAGTTAGAGCCAGAATGAGAGCGGGAGCTAAAGGAGATGTTGCACGTTAACTCGTGTCACGTGACTAAAATAACCACGTTTATCCTCGCACACATATATCAGACACTCCCAAACCGGTTCACTCTCTCTTTCCAACCATGGACATATACAGGTAAATAAATATAAATAATGAAACGGGCTATAGCAATGGAAAAGTAGTAAAGTCAAGCAGGCAAAGCCACATACAAGACGCAACCACCACCAAACACCGATAGACAGCATCACACACACACACACACACACACACAACCACACACCCAAACGCACACACACACACGAAATGAACACAGAAAACACCAAAAGACACACAAGAACCAGAGACAAACGTTCCACATATGAACAAAATCACAAGCACAAAGACGCAAGGCAAACAAAAGGAAGGGTGACAAAGAGAGTACCGCCTTGGCACGGTCAGTAGCAAAAACACCACTGGGGGTTTAAACCGGTTTACGGACGTCCTAACCTCACACTTCTCTCAAAGTCACCCTAGCTTTACAAATATTGTAAATAAAGGTATCCCCGCTGGACTTACCCACAACATAGACGACGGTGAACACAGGACATGTAAAACATAGCATAATAACTGTGGCAATCCGTCAAATATGTACTCAATGACTTTGCTGAAGTCAGAGCACCTGCAGGTAAGCCGTTAAGGGCACGACAGGGAAAAAGTAATACGTGAGTCTGGTAAGCTCATCCTGTATCCAAGTTTAAGAGTATACCATCATAGAGTACTACCCTCGGCCTGTCATCGCGCAAGCAAAGAGGGAAGCGTAGCTACCGACTGTAAAAGGGTCGATAACCAAACATGCAGTGCGTTGCAACAATTCGACAATGCTATAGTCTGTTTCAAGATACAGCGCTAGCAACGGTACAAGGGATCTAAACCTGGGTTACATACTCCCTGGCTAGATTTAAATGTCTCCTGACATTTCCTAAAAACAGTATTCAGAGAAATAGTTAATAAACGTTTAACTTAAGGGATCTCCATACTCTAAGCAGTAAACAAATTAAACTGTACACAATTTATATGAAATGTTAATATGCTAAATTTGTAGCAGGCAACATTTCTGAATATTATAAAAGTAATAAGCCTTAATAATCAATTATCAAGTTGCATGATCATCATAATTTATAGACTGTTCAAGGTTTTAAACCATTTGAGCTGAACAAAACTGATTCTGGCTCCTACTAAGTGAAAATGATAACACTGTAGTTATGAAATGGCCAACTCAGATTACAGTCAAAATATAAATTACAACAGCTGGTAAAAATGGTTAAAATATAATCTAGGTATGATTCTAAGAAACCCATTCCCCATACCTATCGGGGGGTCTTCTCTGCCTAAACGACCGACTTGGAAGGGGTGTAGACCTAGATGCTTGAGTGGGTGGTGAGTGAAATTGGTTTGTGTGAGTAGTACCAGTTAATGAACTGTCTGGAACAGTAGAGTGTCTGGAATGAGTGTGGTGTCTGGAATGAGTGTGGTATCTGGTAGGTGTATATGTACTTGCAGAGTCAATGGTAGGTGTGTGTCTACTGACAGAGTCAAGGGTAGGAGAGGAAATTGCAGATCTACTCACAGTGAATGTGGTAGAAAAAGGTACAGAAGTGTCAACAGGGGTCAGATCAAGACTGGGTCTTCTCTGTGAGACAGGTCTGTTTTCATCCCTGTAGCTGGGAGGATTCCTTCTCTGAGGGATAATATAGAGGCTGGATTCTGAATCCTCCTCTGAAGAATCTGAAGAGTCAGATTCAACTCTCCTCTCCTGTTCAGGCAAGGGCTGAGGTCTTGGCTTAGGCTTAGGTGGGACAGGCCGCTGAGAAGCCTCAAGTGGAACAAAGTTAAAAGGAAGCAGCATATTTCTATGCAAGGTGCGAACCTTGGAACCGTTTTCCTGTTTAACTTTGTACACAGGTAGCAAAGGATCTGGGATAGAAGTGACTAAATAAGGGTCTTCTTCCGATTTGTCAGCCAGCTTGGCTTTACCCTGTATCCCAACTTTCCTGACAAGTACTCTGTCCCCTTTCTCTAGGGTTGACTCTTTCACTGATCTATCATAGATGATCTTATTTTTCTCACTTATCTTTCCAGCATGTTTTGGCAGCCTGCTCATAAGCAAACTGTAACCTAGCTTTAAGTTTTCTGCCATATGACTGAGGCCCTGCAGAAACCTCTTCTGGAGTAGGAGAAGTACCCAGAAATGCATCAACAGAAAGTCTAGGATGCCAGCCAAACATAAGATAGTGAGGAGAGAAACCAGTAGCATCACTCTTGGTGGCATTGTAGGCCTGTACCAAGGGTGCTACATAGGACTTCCAGTCACTCTTTTGAGGGTTTTCAAGGGTTCCAAGCATCTTGAGAAGAGTTTGGTTAAAAAGCTCAGCTGAACCATTCCCCATGGGATGATAGGGGGTTGTTCGCGTTTTCTCTGTATTAGAAAGTTTACAGAGTTCCTTTATAACTCGACTCTCAAAGTTACGACCCTGATCACTATGGAGCCTTGAAGGGAAAGAATAGTACCTAAAGAAGTGGTCATACAGAGCCCGGGCAGTGGTCTGGGCTGTTTGATTTCTGCAGGGGACAGCCTGAGCATATCGAGTAAAATGATCTGTGATGACCAAAATATGCTCAAAGCCACCCTTGGACCTCTCTAGAGATAGAAAGTCCATGCAAACAAGCTCCATAGGATGCGTACTAGAGATAGGGTTGAGAGGAGCCACAGGTTTAATACCTGTTTTGCGCCTAACACATCTAGGGCAAGACTGTACTTTGGCTTCTATGTCCCTCTCAAGACCAGGCCAATAGAAACGCTGCCTAGTCAACCACAGGGTCTTCTCTTTACCCTGGTGGCCCGTGTCATCATGGATGCCCCTCATGGCCCTAGCTCGAAATTAGTTGGGTACAACAAGCTGTTCTACCTTCTGGCCATCCAATGATGCTGTTCTATAGAGAACATCGTTTACAAAATGGAGCTTACTCCATTCGCGCAAATGCTCTTTGCACAGCTGGCAGTTCTTTTCTCAATGTGTCTTCCCTGGGGCGAGAACAACTGCTCCGCAGGTGAATAACACGGGCAAGGACAGGGTCCAGCTTCTGCTCTTTATGCCAGTCAATCTTGGTTAGGTTATCAAGAGTTGACACATCCTCATTGGCCAGATGAGGAATATCAGACAGACAAGCTTTCCACAAGAGGAATGTTGCTGATGACTGACTGGCAGACTGCCTGAATAGAGTCAGGAAACAATCTGCTAAGAGTGTCAGCATCTGTATTCTGCTTGCCAGACCTATACTTTATAGTAAAGTTAAAGTTGGCGAGAGCAGATACCCAACGGTGCCCTGTGGCATCCAGTTTGGCTGTGGTCAAGACATATGTGAGGGGGTTGCTGTCAGTGACAACCTCAAATGTATTTCCCATAAGATAATCATGGAATTTGTCTGTGACCGCCCACTTTAATGCCAGAAACTCTAATTTATGGGCAGGGTACTTGCGTTTACTCGGACGCAGACTTCTGCTAGCATAAGCTATGACTTTCCCAGTCGTTCTCATACCCATAGAAATTCGGGACGAATTTCAACTTGCTGGGGGAGTATGTCACAGTGTGTAGGTTTATCATCACTTGTACGGCCTTGCTGTACAAGCGCTCTTTTATGGCGACGTGGTAGAGTGCATGACTGCGAACCTGGCGACCCGGGTTCGATCCCGGGTCTGAGCGGGTATGTTTCTTTATAAGAACACCCGGTTACATACGGAAAGTATGTAGATCAAGAAGAGGCATCTTCATACGAGATCTTCGTTTAATATTACCATTTTAACGAGTTCCATGTGAACGAGATTTGCGTTTCTTTATGAAAAAAATGGAAAAACGTCTATGTCGGGATCATTTGAAATATTGCCAGTCTGAATGAAACGGGGTTCTATATTTTTAATCCAATCTAAATCAGATATGAACCTAGCTTTCGGCTTAAAACTACTAGTAGTATCCTTATCATATGAAAGGTAGTGTACAGGTTGAACTAATACATCTTTAAATGAATGGCCAGACTTGCTAAAATATTGGTACAAAAAATCCTTATCTTGTTATTTCGACATTGGTATGCATGTTCCCTGAATCTGATCTTCAGGGCACGGCCTGTTTAACCAACGTATTGCATACCGCAACCTTTTGGCAATGTGTACTAAATGAACACACTATACGAAAGGCACAGGGTCCACGGAATCAGATTTGTTTAAAAAATTAGGTCACGCTGCCAAAAACTTTTAACGTGATTTGAACAAAATAATCATTTCACGTTATGATGTCCCCTTAACGTTTCTCGTTTTTATTCTTTGCGTACAGGTCTTATTCTCGTGTCGGTCACATGCTAGTCTCGCCGACCTGACAACTCCCATTCCGCATGGTGCCCATTCTAGTACAAGTTATTGACGTGCATTCGATGGATTCAAAATGCGTTTATTAACATGACATCCGGAAACAATCAAGGTATACTATTTCTGATATGAAAAGGCTTCGTAACATTAGCTTTGGTTGAGTATGTGTAAGAAAGTCCACAAAATATAGCCATGTTTAGGGAGAACGCACAAATATACAAATATTAGGCTCATGACGAAATCACGTATTCATTATATGAATGAAAGTATTCTCCCAGAGGATACTCAATGAATAAAGAAGTGCGCGTCGGATGACCTTATGCAAGCGATTAGGTAATCACACCTATAACTTCGAAAGCAACTCCGAATGGTCAGTTTGATATGCATAGCGGGAAACGACCGAAATGTCAGCTGCAACTGAAAGAGTGTTAGATCTAATCCTTTCCCTTCTAGACCCGCTATTTCAGACCAAATATCAGAAATTGGATTTTCAAAACATTGCTTCCATGCAATGAATACTGCAGCGTCTGCAACGCTTTGATTTATACTCTTTGCGTAGCAATAGAATACAAAGATGGCGATCCACAGTCGAATTCATGGTACACTCGCCTACCTGACAACTGCCATTCCGCATAGCAGTCTACTAGCGCAATGTATTGACCTGCATTCGACGAATACAAACTATGTTATGCATTAAGAACCAATCATGGTATACTATTTCTGACATGAAAATGGGGTGGGTGGGATAGGCTTATCACATTCAGGGAAACAAGTATGAGTCAATGCGTTCGAGTACACTATGGTGAGTTTAAATTTCAAGCTTCATTCAGAGCTATTACAAACGAAAACACCGAAAAATGACCCTGTGATACAAAATAAAACGTTTTCATCTGCAACAAAACAGTATCGACATTGGCCGAATAGTTAACGAAACTAAAACGCGAGCTGAATAAATACTAATACAGTGCCGAGTAACATATAAAACACAATTTCATGAACTTTGTGATTTCTTTAGTGTTTATTCGACTGATTGTTTTTGCGATATACTTTTCAGCGCAAGAACAATTTTTAAATTTTCGTTATTGAGAGGGTCGTTGTAGGGAGGGAGCACTGTATGTGTTGTTCAGAGGGAGTTGTTATAGGGAGGGAAAATCAAACATAATTAGCTTGTTTACAGATTCCCAGATAATACGTGTATTTCGAGAACTAAAACCGTTATGCCTCTATCAAACCCTATGTTGTGACATGCGTTGTTGTAAGGAGGGAATCGTTATTGAGAGGGCCGTTGTAGGGAGGGAGCACTGTATAGTTTTGGAGTTGAATCAGATCATTATTTGCCCTTGATTCATCAAAATGCCATCAACTTTTGTCTACACTTTTGATGTGACGCTATAACTCAAACAGTTCTTCACATATTGGTCTCATATTAAGGGCACATTCTTAGTATCATCAGAGAAAGATGCCTATGGTTTTTGAGTTGAATCAGATCACTATGTCTAGAGTTATCTACCCTTGATGCATCCAAAATGCCTTAAACTTTTCAACACTTTTGATGTGACGTGATAACTTAAACAGTTCTTCTCATATTTCGTTCAAATTAAGGACACACGCTTAGTATAATTAGAGGGAAGACACCTATAGTTTGGGGGTTGAATAGTTTAATTCACCATGTCAAGAGTTACCTGCCACTGATTTATCAAAAATGCCATATTCAACAAAAGATCATCAGTCTGACTGAATCATTGTTTAGCCCTTTTATACATATTGCAATCTAGATTCGGTACAATTAGTAAGATAGATTTTAGATAGATTTAGATAGATTTATTTCGGTAAAAAGTGTACATAACATGGCAAAACATAACTATGACAACATATAAAAAGCCATGTAATGCGCACTAGAAACCAAGGATTACACAAAAAAGGAAAATAATTTCCTTATTTCCATTGTGGTCCTTGATTCTAGTGGCAAGACACAGAGAGTCACGGAATCATTATAATTAACTATCACAGGTATTATCTTAGAATATAAGTATCACAGAAGCATCCCTATTAACACTGTTAATTTCAAAATATGTCGGTTATAGAATGTCGATGACTATGCTTACAGATTAACACCGCAGAGTATCAGAACAATTCATAAGAGTCATATTAAAGAATATATTGAAACAAACCTATCAAATTAACAAAGATAAAACAGTAATTAATAAAACTAAGCCCTGATATTCAAGAAAATGAAAAAAAATAAAATACAGAAGAGCCGTCATTTTAAGGAAAATTGTTGTATAAATTATTCTTTATCTATCAAAATTTTTTTAGCATCAACTTTAAATTGACTAGAAGATTTGCTTTGTCTTAAAGTCAGAGGAAGGCCATTCCACAAGTGAACACCTCTGAAAAGAAATGATTTTTTACCAAAACTGTTAACTCTAGGAATGGCGTAGCGTCTGTTATCTGTAAAAGTGAAAGAAAACGAATCTTCTTGAACAAGAACAGCTGACATGTTTGATCTTGTACAGCGGGTATGTACAGAGCTTAAAGGAACAAAACAATCACTAAGATATACCGGAGCAGTGCCCTTAGAAATATTAAAAACATGAGAAAGAGTGATTTGATCAACTCTTTTGGATACTGGCAACCAGTTGAGGTATTTAAAATGATATGTGCCTAAGTGTTCTCTAGCGTCTAAATTTAAAACAAAGCGGATTAATTTATTTTGAGTTGATTGCAGTCTATTTTTCAAATCTTGAGTAAGAGCAGGGTACCAAAAACAACAAGCGTAATCAAAGTGACATTGGATAAGTGCTAAAACCAAAAGTTTCCTTGTATGAAAATTTAAAAATTGGCCTTTTCTGTACAAAAACTTCAGCCTGCTGTTTGCTTTAGTAATAACCGATCTTGCGATTGCCTCACAAGATAAGAATTGGTCTAAAATAGCACCCAGATATCTAACAGAGGTAGAAGACTTAATATGTTGACCATTGCAAAGTATATCTAAATGTGGCTGATTTCTTAATTTAGGCCTAGAACCGAACAGGATTGACTCAGTCTTACCTAGATGAAGAGAAAGTTTATTATCAATTAGCCATTTGCTAACTTCATCCAGGTCTTCAGACAGACAACTTTCAATTTGGGAAATATTTTTGCCAGATACTAAAATACCCGAGTCATCTGCATACAATAAAAGCTTGTTTGATACAGCACCCGGCATGTCGTTTACATAAATTAAAAATAAAAGAGGTCCCAAAATGGAGCCTTGAGGCACACCACAAGAGATACCTTCACGTGATGAAAATGTTCCCGACACATCAACTAGTTGTTGTCTGTCTGAAAGGTAAGATCTAAACCAGTCAATACTGTATTGGTGCAAACCTAAAGCTTTAAGTTTCATAAGTAAGACACTATGATCAATTGTATCAAAAGCTTTCTGTAAATCAAGAAGTACCATGCCAACCATATTACCTTTATCCATTTGGAATCTGATAAAGTCAGAAAGATGAATCAGACAAGTATCAGTAGAAAAACCTCGTCTAAAGCCGGACTGGAAATTGTACAGAAGCTTATTATCGTTCAAATATGTTTCAAGTTGATCAAAAATAACTTTTTCAAAAACCTTAGATAATATGGTAAGAATGGATACTGGCCTGTAATTAGTGACATCAGATCTATCATTTTTCTTATACAAAGGAACAACTCGAGCTTTTTTCAAATCATCAGGGACGGACCCTTGGATTATTGATAAATTAATAATATGAGTGAGAGGGCAAACTATCAAGTGAGCACCATCACGTACAAATCTAGATGGAATGCCATCCAATCCCGTAGCTTTATTAAGACCTAAGTTCCTTAAATATTTCAAAACACAATCTTCACTTACGATTGAGAATGTAAAACTATTAGGAATGACACGTTTAGAAGAATAGTAATCAAACACAAATTTCTGGCCATATTTGCCTATACATTTTGGAAGCTTCTCAACCAGATTAGACGCTATATTGACATAAAAAGAGTTAAAATGTTTGGCAACATTAAGTTTATCAAAGCAAATTTCACCATTAATATTGAGTCCTATACTACTAGTAGAAGAGAGCCCTTTTTTAGAAGGCATTCCGAGCTCTTTCAAAGTTTTCCACAATGTCTTAGAATCATTCTTATTCTGATCAAGTTTACTGGTAAAGTAGGATTTCTTTGCATTAAAAATTACAGATTGTGTCCTGTTCCTAAGAGTTTTAAAAACCTTAAAATCAACTTCAGATTTGGTTTTCTTATACAAGTTAAAGGCTTTATTCCTCTCATTAATGCACTTTAAAATATCAGAAGTAACCCAAGGTTCCGTTCTCTGTTTCAAACGTATTTCTTTAACAGGAGCAATACTATCTATGACTGATAAGAACATTATCTTAAAATTCGCCCAAGCCTCTGACACAGTGTCAGAGAGAAGAACTGGACTCCAGTCAGTGTGTAACAGAGATTGCTGAAAATCATCCATGTTATAATTTTTCAAAGATCTAATTTTTATATTGTTATGCTTACCAATGTAATGTTTTGTCAATTTCCTGGTACAAAATATCATGGAAATTGACAAAACATTACATTGGTAAGCATAACAATATAAAAATTAGATCTTTGAAAAATTATAACATGGATAAGTAAGTAAAAGTCTCCACAGATGACGTACAAATGATTTTCATTTGAATCTATATTCATAAAAGGTAAGTTAACATTTTTCCTCATACAAACGTATTTTCACGCATTTACAGAGTAGACCCAAATCAGACGGCTCTGTATGCTTTTGGAATTACATACATGGAGATCTTATTTCCAGTGTACACCATAGTAAATAAATCCGTTTCTAAGTTCCATTTTATTGATTCTGTCCATGAATGTTAATGATATGATACAATCTTGAACAAGGCAATCCAAAGGACAGCTAAATCACCTGCAACCACTTAAATTAAGACATAATATTTGACCGTCAAATGTGAGTTTGACCTTGAGCCGACATGACTGCCACATGATTGTGTTCTGCACATCGTCTCAATTTAGCTAACATTTGACTCAAGTTTTATGAAATCCTTCAAGGGGGTAGAAGATATGGAGCGGACACGAAATTGTAATGGAAATGGAAGGTTAAAACAGCTGACCTTCAAATTTGACTTGACCTTGAGCCAAAATGACTTGCACGTGTGTTATGCACATTGTTTTAAATTGGTAAAAATTTGAGGCAAGTTTCATGAAAATCCTTCCAGGGGTATAGGTGCTATGGAGCGGACACGAAATTAAACTTGACCTTGGGCGGTTGTGTGTTTTGTATGCGGTGTTTCCTGCATGACTCATACATGTACCTTGACATTCAAATGTGACATTGACCTTGTGCCGACATGATGGTCATTTGTATTTTGCACATCGTCTCAATTTAGCTAACAATTGACTCACGTTTTATGAACATCCTTGAAACGGTTTAGAAGATATGGAGCTGGCACGAAAATGTAATAGAAATTGAAGGTTAAAAAACTTGACCTTCAAATGTGACCTTGACCTTGAGCCAAAATGACTGCCGAGTGTGTTATGCATTGTCTCAACTTGGTTAACATTTGAGGAACGTTTCATGAAAATCCTTCCAGGGTTATATTAAGAGATATCGAGCGGACACAAAATTACACTTGAACTTCAAATTTGACCTTGACCTTGAGCCGACATGAATTATGTTCTGCACATCATCTCAATTTAGCTAACATTTGACTAAAACTTCATAAACATCCTTGAAAGGGTTTAGAAGATATGGAGCAGACACGAAATGTAATGGAAATTGAAGGTTAAAACACTTTACCTTCAAATGTAACCTTGATCCTGAGCCGACATGACAACTTGGTTAACATTTGAGACAAGTTTCATGAATATTCTTCCAGGGGTATTGGAGATATGGAGCGGACACGAAATTGTTACAGACAGACGGACGAACAGACAGACGGGCGAAGGTCTTTCCTATAGCTCCACTTCCACTCCGCGGAGGTGGATTATTAAGTGTTAACACTTAATAAGGGAAAGGGTTAATCGTTGTTTGAGCCATAACCTGATGCTAACGTGAGCTGAAAATTATCTATACTTAAATCAGCAATAACATAATTAAGTATAGTACATAATATCTTGTTAAAACGTATGGCGACTCTTTTGGTATTTGATGTGTTACAACTGAATAAAAATCCATTACCATATTGTGAATATAAATATTATACAGATCATCTGTAAAATTTGTATAACGTAAACATACAATAGTACAAGGTTTTAATATGTTAAAAAGGGCCATTTTAAACTTTCAACGTATTACTAATATAGAACATTCTAGAATGTACAGTAGCCCGCAATACAACGATATATTCAACAGTAGAAAGATAAATTTATAAAGAAAAGTAAAACATAACACTAAAAAGAATAACAAACATTTTCTATAGCAGCAGACAACCATTGTGTCAACATGATTCAACATTAATATTTATATAATTATATATTTGCCTACGGTTTTATAACTTGCCTAAAAGAACTGACCTAAACAAAGCAAATCGTTCTGACATTATGGCTTCCGCTTTTAGATTTGAATCGTTCCATCGTTTCTTACAAACTATATAATAAAAGAGAAGGGTTTAATTTCAACATAGATAATTATTATTTCCTAGATGAAGATTTGCTGCGTTCTACCTCGTATAGAAGTACAAAATGAGTCATGCAGGAAACACCATATACAGAACAAACAGCCGCTCGAACAGCAACACAAGGAAACAGCAAATGTACATAACTATAAAAACATCAAGAGACGCACAAAGACAAAACAAACATACAATAGGGGGGAGGTGGACGTTCCGCCTTGGAACGGTCAGTGACAAAAGTCACTGGGGGATTAAACCGGTTTTTGGGCGCCCAACCTCACACTTATTCCAGCCCCACCCTAAAAGACAAACAGTGTAAATAAACGTATCCCCTCTCCGACTAATTTACAACAACCGCGATGGCAAATGCAGTGGTAAAGTGCATGTATAACAAAAACATTTAAGTGACCAAACTGTATCCACCTATCGCTATTGTACTCAATGATTGAACTGCAAACAGAGTAACTGTAAAAAAAGGTATTAAAGGGTACGACAAAAACGAAATAGAACAGATATCCGACGTTCTCCTTCCGTTTCTGGATTTAAGAGGTCGCCTTCATAGAGTACTAAACCTTTCTTGTCGGCGTACATGCAAAGAGGCAAGCGTGATTGCCAACTGTAAAAGGGTTGACAACCAAACATTCAGTATGTTGTAGTACTATAGGATCGTATCCCTTATTAATGAATTTTTTAACATATTTGATGAACAAAGTGGGGAAATGGGTATGTCCAATAATTTTACGAAGTTTGTAAATCACATCACCATAAAATTCAGGATGTGAAACACCGTGTCGCAGAAGTGCCTTGAGATGGCATTGGTACTTGCCAATAAGAGAGATTTCGATAGTAAACTTTAGAGAAAGTTTTTCTTAGTTTATGGTATCTATATCCTTGCTTAAGCAGCTTTTCAGTTAAAATGAGATTTCGACTGCTAAAATCGTCAATAGATGAACAAGCTCTAGCAAACCGAATAAGTTGAGATATACAAACCCCGTAAGATGGGGCACGGGGACCATCTCCGCCAAGATGACGGAAATTTACAATATTAAAATCAAAATCATCTCTTTTGTCATATATTTTAGAGGAAATCATTCCATTATCAGTTTTAATGTCTAGATCAAGAAACGCTGCATAATTGTCGGACGGGTAAGCTTTATTCAATTTGAGTTCTTTATGATAAATTTTAGAAATCAGAGCATCAAAGAGTTTATATTTCTCGTGTGTTCGGTGTGCTCTAGCCTGTTCTTTAACAGTAGAATATTGTAAAAGTCGTAGTTTAGGTTTTACTGATAAACTTCATAAGCAATGTTACAGATATCATAAAATTCGGAATCCTTTTCAAAATATTATTATCGAAATTAATTAGTGAATAGCAATCTACGGACGCTACCGCGATTTTTCACCCTGATTTCTATGGTGACGTACTCTACAAACTTAGGAGAATGGGTCATATCCATTTTTCAGGATTTGTTTATCAGTCGCAATAAACTATTTAGAACGAAAGGTTATGGCCATATTATATTGCAATGCACTGCATGTTTGGTTATGAAACCCATTACATTCGATAGACATGCTTCCCTCTTTGCTTGCACGATGACAGGCCATGGGTATTACTCTATGAGGGTACACAGAAACGGGATGAGTATTCCGGACTCATGTATTGCATTTTCTCTATCGTGCTCTTAATGACTTCCCTGCAGTTGCTCTGACTTCAGCAAAGCCTTTGAATAACAAATTATAAGATGCATATGTACATGCTTTATACGGATGATGTTTAGCTCTTACCTAACATAATATAATCACAGACGACAAATATTTACTGCCTTTGTACCGTTTATCTGTCTGCCTCTGCTCTGTGTCGTTGTCTACGAACACATTTCTTTCCCTGACAGGTTCATGAGGTTGACAACATACCTGTATGTTATACATACCGGTACATGACATTCATGCATGTTTTCAGCAGCCTCTTTCGAATCCATATATTAATCGTTGTTTTTCTTATCGGCATTTGTCATGGGTCCCGATGAGACTCTAGGTAACTCGGCTTAACCCAAGTTAGTAGTATCAAAAGCTTGAACAAATTAATGGCAAATAAAACAATGTCCTAGACCAGAGTTTGAGCAGACATCATGACAAGTGTTAACACTTATAACGCTGAATTTTCAAATAGACTATTCCAAAATTCAATATATTTAGGGATTCTTCTAAAGAAAGGTGCAACATGACAAACAGTACAGACCCTGGTGACAGGACTCGTATAGGAGCACTCTCGTCTGAGTCTATGTTGTTTGCAAAGGACAAATGTGACTCGTGTCCCTCACTGCAGGGATCAAGTATAAATCTAATATATTACTCTAAAGATGTCCTGTTTAAACACTATAAATCACACTTTGAATACTGAACAAGTGGTTATAACAGCCCTACAAGGAGCGCCACAAACAAACAACACGTAGCACACGCAGTTTAAAGTAGAACGAAAATTGTGTTATTATGTACTTTCAAGGCCAGCGCGAGTTATCATCTAGAATATATTTTCTATGTTTGATAAATTAGAAAAGGGAAATAACTTTAATATGCGTATCCCATCGAGTAACTATGATTCCGGTCTGTGTCAAATTATGTTTGATTCAAGATTTGCATGGACAATACCTGGCATTTCATGATCGACTTTGGTTGTAGATTTCATTAATGCTAAAGATATATAATAACTTAATTATCCGAGTCAGCAATTTTCTCTTTTTGCATTTCTACCTTCGCTTTCGAAGGATTACCCATTTTCAGAATATATGTACTTCACAACAGCAGGTGTTAAGTGATTGTGTGGCGGTCGTAAAAAGTCAACCCGTACTTCATTCTCAGTGCTGTTATATTTTCTGGTCCTTCGGAATCATTAGTTTTGATGTTATTAGTTTTGAAAATTGAATACAGCTTAAGCCGATGCTACGGGACGTGAGTAGTGTTGCACTTTTAATTACTACTCATGAACAGACTCAATAAAACCGAGTCCGCAATTTTCTTATCTTGCATTTCTAATTTTGCTTCGAAGAATCACCAATTTTCAGAATATATTTAATATTATAGTGTCCAAATTCCCCATCAAAATGTATGATAATCTTGTCGAAACGATAATCCAAGATTCATTTTTGAATGGTTATGTTTCGAATGCTTTAAAGGAAATTAATTTTCTTTAGAATGGTTATTTCTGGAAGAGTTGACGACGTGTATGCAAACAAGCATTCTATTCAAGGTATGCTCTGCTTGTCTAAGTATTCTTTTGCAGCCAAACGCCGTCGTCTGCTACATATGCATATGCCTCTAAGTTTCTCCCTTTTTTATTAAACAAAACAATATTGCCACAGTAACAAACAGCTTGGATATTGATTAGTCCCGAGTTACTCGACATCTCATCTGGATCCAAACTGTTTGCATAGGTGATCATAGGTGCAACATTGGCAGCAAAAGCATTAACCCTTTCGCTGCCAAACTCTGTCGTCTGCTAACTTTGTCGTCTGCTACAAATTTTCATTCTTTTGATTTTCTTCATTTTTGTTTCAAAAACATAGTAACAGTAACAAACAGTTTGGATCCTGATGAGACGCCGAGTTTGCATAGGTAATCACATATCCGGCATTGGCAGCGAAAGGGTTAAAGGGCCATAGTAACAAAGTGGCTAAACAGCCAGTGTGCATTTAGGTCTATATTCTACATATAAATGAGCAATATAATGGTGGCTGTTAAGGTCTACACAACTTGTCATTCCGAATAGTTGGGTAAAGCCTAAGGTATTGTATATTAACCCTTTAAATCCGATAGTATCTACAGGCAACTCACTTCAGATCAGGTTTGGAAACCATCATTTGTCATATTAAGGGGCATCACAAAGAATATACTGTTATAAACCATTGGTGTTTTGGGGTTCAGCAAACATTCTAGACCTTGATCAGAGGGAATTTCTCCGGGAGCCCTCTGATTAAGGTATAGACTGTCTGCCTATATCAAATCTATGTATTGCAGGTGTAAATTAGCTGAACGCACCGAGTGTTGATTTTGACATGTCAAATGTTAAGTAAGAATGCAAATAGTGTAGATCAACATCAGACGAAGAATATCTTGGACGCCCATTTAGGATCAAAATGGCCTATTACCCCATTTGTACTACCGCAATAAAGATCAACAATATGAGATCGAGTTGTGCAAAAACACGAGTTATTTCACTACTATTTATTTAAGCTTTAGTCTGTCTTTATCATATCGAATATGCCCGGTAGTCAAATACATTTACAGTTTAAGACCTTGTGTAAACCAAAATCAAGAGGAGACGAAATATATTTGGGGTCGAAAGGGTTATGGTTTTCTGGCGAATGTAAACATGTCAAAAAGCGATATACGGGGGTTGTTCGATATGTATTGTGTATTGTATATCAGCACCAGAACTGTGTGCACGATTTCAACGATATTAATACACCTGGATAGCACTATGCAATACGTTTATTGTCATGTTTTTTGACCTGCCAAAATATGAATATTCCTACGTCACTGAAAAGATATACATGTACTTAGTTTCGGTAAACCTGTGTTTCAAACGTTTGTCACGAGATTCACAATAAATATACATATACTCGAATAAGCCAAGTAGGAAAGTCTTTATTAGCGGAAACAATCGATATCAGCCGAAGCTATATATGACGTGTTCAACAAGCGTACAATTATTTTAATTTTGACAGGTTAAAACAACAGGACAATACAATGGTATATCTTATGAGACAGTTCGTAGATGGAGAAAGAAATTTCACACTGGCATAGAGTCTGTTAAAGGTGCTGCAAAATCAGGACGACCTGTAACGACAACAGGCAAGAAGAACGTCTCAATATTAAGGGAAATCATTGAAAGTGATGGCAGATACATCGTACGCGATATTGCCAAGGATATTGGCATAACACTTTCGAGGGTACATTTCATTCTGAAGCGTATCTTGAAAGTACGAACAATTTCTGCCAGACGGATACCCCATCTATTGACAGATGAAAAGGGCAAGCAATTGCTAAACAGGTTTCCAAAGTTCAACTAAAGGCAATTTGCAAACGTTGTTAGGCCTACTGGAGACGAGATACAGGTGCACCATTTCGAGCCAGTTAGGAAAATAGGCAACAACATATTGCTAACCAAACACGGTAGACGACATGTAGTTGCCAAAAGGATAATATGATCAAATGCTATATTCTTCTCATGTGACGGTATAGCCATACAAGTTCCGGTGCCAAAATGCAAAAGTGTCACTGGGCGATATAACCGTGATGTGGTACTATAAAAGCTAAAAACAATACCACCAGTAACGACGTTCAGTGACAGGATTTCAATATGTTTGCCTATTGCATGATAATGCCCAAACACATACATCTAAAATTGTAAAACAATTTCTAAAGTCAGCGAAGATAACCGTCTTGCCACACCCACCGTACTCTCCAGATCTAGACCCCTGAGACAGTTTCCTTTTTTTCAAAACTTAAACGGTTCTTGTCAGGTCGGCAATATACCTCCAGACAAGCCGTTGGCTCAGCCTTCAGCCAGTGCCTCAGAGGTATACCCAAACAGCCTAGCGTGACGTATTCTGTAAGTGGATTTATAGACTGACGTTATGTATTTCCAACCACGGAGAATACTTTGAAGGGATGCAAAATTATTTTGACCATTTGAGTCGGTTCCTTTTAAGATAATACACAATACACATTATATATCGAACAACCCTCGTAATTCAAGGCCGGCAATCGACACAACATATTTCCTTTACAAAGTAACAGCCTCAGAATAGATGTTTTATATATATATTTGAAAAAGTCTAGATCCAAACGAAATCCTAACAAACCGGCGATTCTGGCAATTTTACTAGAGCTGGTTCAACGAAGAATCAAAACCTACGACTCTTCAATAAATTTAGCGGACTACACTTGTTATGGATGACTATTTTCTCAGCATGGTTATTAGAACATAGCAAGTTTTAGGCGAATCCACAAATGAAAATCCGAATCTGTCTTGTTTTGAAACCAAAATAGAAGAGTAGAGATAACGGCGGCATTTTCCGTCGCTATATATATAAATATATACGTATTTGAGTTCTTTGATTGATAGGTCTTTTAGGTAAATACATAGACAGACAGATAGAAAGATACATACATACATACATACATACATACATACATACATACATACATACATACATACATACATACATACATACATACATACATACATACATACATACATACATACATACATACATACATACATACATACATTTACATACATACATAGATGCTAGATAGATAGATAGATAGATATAGAGATAGATAGATAGATAGATAGATAGATAGATAGATAGATAGATTGATAATTAGATGGATAGATAAATTGTTTTTGATCGAGTTGTCCGTCTGTCTGTCTGTCTGTTTGTTTGTCTGTCCATCTGGCCGTCTGTCCGTCCGTCGGTCTGTCTGTCTGTCTCTCTGTCACACTCGTGTCCGCTCCATATATCTCACAAATATGGAAGGATTTCAAAAGGCTTTAGCACAAATGTTCGCCTCAACAAGGCGATGTGTAGAGCGTTCGATTCAGGCAAGTGGGTCTAAGGTCAAGGTCACAATTAAAGGTCAAATATTTTAAGCCACACTCTTTGTGTCCGCTCCATATCTTTTAAACCCTTGGATGGATTTCAAAATGATGTGGCAAAAATGTTCTCCATAACAAGGCGACATGCAGACAGCAGGATTCAGGCACATTCTTTAAATGTCAAGGTCAAATGTTTTAGCCTTAATTTTCATGTCTACTCCACGTCTGTATAACCCTTGTAAGGATTCCAAAATGCTGTAAAACAAATGCTCTCCTTAATAAGTCGAGGTGCAGACAGCAGGATTCAATCACGTGGGTCAAAGGTCAAGGTCACAATTCAAGGTCATGGTCACAATTCAAGGTCAATTATTCACACTTCCTTCTCCAGACGATAAATCCTACATGGTTAATGCCTTTTGATCAAAACTTCATACCTTGAAAGAGCATGCTGAGAAGAAGTGTCCTGTATAAGGGCCATAACTCTGGATTAAATACTTTATGAGTTAGTGCCCTTTGTTATATATTGTTTGTCCGATCAATAACTCCTGCTATACTGATGCTATTGGAATGGCAGTTCATGTATGGAAAGAGCATGATGGAAGGAAGTGTTATGTACAAGTATCATAACTCCGGCTTCAATAATATTGGAGTTATTGCCTCCAATTTTCTGCAGAGCTGTTGGACTTTGAAATGTTTACATTGAAATTTTGTCCGCAGGGTTTCTCCAAAACCTTTAATTGGATATTCATTAAATTTCATATGATTTATTAGCATCATGCCTAGTTGTGCATATCGTATTCCTGTTTCGGTTTGATGATGGGACTTTGAATGTTTTGCATGGACAATTTTTTCCGTGTGGTTTCCCCCAAAAATTTGAATCGGATTTTCATGAGGCTTCATAGGATTAATCAGCACCATGCCTAGTTGTGCATAGTTTATTCTTTTTCCGGTTCGATTATTTTCTGCAGAGTTATGGAACTTTGGAACGTTTTGTCCACGCGCTGGGGAAGACATCTGTTTTTGTATCAAAAACAATTCTAGTTTTATGTTTAAATAGTATTTATTAATATTGGAATGCTACGGAAATTAAAACGCATTTTTTCCTGCGGGTACGCACGCAAGGAAGATGATTTAACCTTTAGATTGCTGTGGGCCGATGAGTAAATACTTAGGCAAACAGTTTGGATCCAGATGAGACGCGGAGTAACTCGGTGTATCATCGAAATCCAAACTGTTTGACACTCTGATTGCGTTTTGGTAGAGAAAATGATTATAGCTTGAATTTTGAAAATGTAGTAGTGAAAAATTCTTTAAAAATAATTTCGGCAGCAGGCTAAAGGTTAATCAATCGCGCTCATATTTCAATGTTTTTGTGCAAACAGCACCAAATCGTCCAGGGATTATATCTACAATGTGTATTTATTAACTATTTAAACCTTACTGTGCGGGACATGAGCCACCAATGTCCTTTCCAAACAGTGTAGATCCAGATGAGAGGGTTCCTAGAAGAGCCCTCTTATCAGGGTCTGCACTGTTTGTCATGTTACTCTTTTCTTTTAAACAAATCCCTAAATATTCACCACAAGCTTGGCCTGTTTGAAATTTGGAATAGTCCATTTGAAAAGATTTAACGCTGATTTAACAGTGGACTACTCCCTCACTGTTCATTGGTAGAGTTCGTTGATTGTTTTTAATAACAAACAGTGCAGACCTGATCAGATATATTCTCTTGGAGCCCTTAGATCTAGGTCAACACTGTTTGCTGTTGACAGCCAACTCGTTTCCCTCGTGTCACTCTTTCGGTGTTCAATACTTACATCTTCAACATAATTATGTCATCTGCTTCAATTCCCGTTTAAATTGTTTCCTTTAAATATCATTACCACAGTAACAAACGGTTTCGATTCTGATGAGATGTCGAGTTACTCGGCAATTGATCCGTTTCATCCACAAAATTGTTTGCATGGGTAAGGACAGATCTATGCGGCACTGGCAGCGAAGAATTAACCATTCGCTTGCTATTCACGTCAATATACCTACCTGTAAATAGTGAAGACCCAGGGTCAGCACTATTTATTTACAAGTTGATTGTGCAACCAGTGCACTCCACAACAGTGATTGCACAGCAAAATACTTGTACACAGTGAAGATATATGTAATTATACAACAGGGCATGGGTAAAGAAGGAGAAATGTATTTTAAAATTCAACAAGAGAAGGGTTCAAACCGATAAACTATATTTCTAAACTCAGTGCCAATATTTACCGAGTTTGATTTTAAATTTGAAAATCACGCTTAAAACTGCAAACACAAATATTAACCCATTTTCGCCATAGTGAGGTGCATTAGCTCGAGTGTTAGTTTGAATTACAGAGTTGTGGAAATTGTAAAGTCAAGACATGGAATTTACAAAAAACCGTGGTTCATTTTGAAATTGGAACTTTATTGTGATAAGAAACAAATAAGACAACATACATCATCTATCAAACAATAAGTATACCGAACAAATATGAATGAGCAAACATACCTACCAAGCAAGAACTATACAGAGCAAATAGATAAGGAACAAATAGCAATGATTGAGCTATATAGCGACATGATCAACATATATCTGATATTTTTTATTTCAAACGCAAACATAGCAGACCCTGATCAGGGTCCATGCTTATAAAACTTTTAGTTGAGTCTGAGTTCGTTCTCAAGTTTTTGATTGGTCAGATTTGAGCCTCTGGCTCAAATCTGACCAGTCAAAAGCTTGAGAACTCAAATCTGACCAATCAAAAGCTTTATAAGCATGGACCCAGACTGATCCTACCGGGTGTCAAATCTATGTCTGTTCTATTTGCCAATGTGTTAAAATGCATATGTACAAATATAATTACATTTATAGCAAAATATAGCACGATATAGATCTATTGTCTGAAAAAGATAAAATATTTTGCCAAATTAATTTAATTCCCAATGAAGTATTTGGGTATTCAGCCACCGATTCCTTCTGCAAAGACGATCTAAACTTCATTAAAATATTATTCATTAACACAGTGATTAACAGTAATTCCATTTTTGTTTAATTATGAACTGTACATTACTATTTGGAAAGCGGTGCCAGAATAATGGCCCAGAAACTATTCAACCACAACGATTTATGTGCAATTCATTTATAAATTATGTGCAAAATACTGATATTTGTTCCCACGGTTTTACCTTTTATTACCCTTCCCAATTAGTTCAGGGGGATATACTACAACCACCCTGTCTGTTAAAGTCTCTGTCCGTTCATCGATCTGTCCGGTTTTGTCCGGAGCATTACCCGGTCATCTTTCAATGAATCTTTTTTAAGCTTTGTATACGTCTTTGTCATTATATGGCATTGTGTACCTGTGATTTTGGTCATGCTTACTTTTGAGCATTTGTAAGATTTTTTGGAGTAATGTGGCCTGAGTAATACCAAATGGACAATACTTATTCAATATCATATGAACATCTGTCATGATAGCTTGACCAATAAATTAATTCGGGGCATTTTTATGAGCCCTCATATCAGAACATGCACTGTTAGCGAATTCAGAACAATATCTGTAAAATATCCGTAGTTCCTAGTAAATAATTCATATTTCAAAAAAATTTACATTGGAAATAAAAGTTACTTGGTTTTGAGGAGATTCAATTATTCACTTATTTCTATAGTCTCATTAGAGGTTTTTGCGTTGTTTACTTATGGTACAATGTCTTGTATATTACACTGTTCTTTTGTTATCACTGCTTTATAAAAACATGTTGCCTACTTTCTTTGTATAGATTAGATTGTTTCATATGTTTATTTTAACATTTTCTCACACATATGCATTGAAATATCTTTGCAGACAAAACTCAGATCTGAAAGATCCTAAAGAAGCTGTTTCATTTTTGTCTGCTATATTTAAAGATAATTATAGTAAGAATACTGTACATCTCAGTTAACACTCGTAATGTCAGTGAAAGTTAGTTTGTTTTTATCTTGATTTAATCAATAAATTAGTCACTAAAAATAAACTTCCGTATAGAAAAACAGAGAAAAGGTTGATCAATCTTGATTTTGAGCATGCTGTAAGGAGGAAAAGTAGTTGTTATTTTCCCTTTGTTACGAAAGGAAAGCTCCTTATTTCTTTTCACAAAAGTTCATCCATATAATTTATTCATGAACATAATGTAAACTTTTACTTGGTCGACATGTGCATCAAGGATAAAACCAAAGGTTTTGAAATAAAAGGAGCCATGATTTGTTTTAAAAAGCTTCTACTTTTATCAAGAGCAAACATCTAATGACACTCATTGCCATTTACTTACTAGTTTCAATTATGCTATCAACACCACTAAATGTGTTCCTTTTCTATTGTATACATTATTATTTAGATTTTTTTTAAAATAAAGATTACTAATCACTAACTTTGTTGTTCATTTTCAATACCCGAATTTTGATCTTCTTATTACTTCCTAGCATAATTAATTCATATCAGCATCAGACGACTAGCCTTTCGTATACTAGTATACTCGAAATACAAAATGGTAGTCTACCAGTGTCAATACTGTTAAAACTACTTAACTTTCGATAAACACTTTACACTTCAGTCAAAATATCATTTAATACTTCTTAAGCAAATACATATAATCAGGTTAACATTAAATGATAAGCTTTGTTTTGCCGCAGCACTTATTCACTTTGCTGTACAGCAATTTCTTACTAGTATACAGACAGAGATAATTCTGGACGCGCTAAATAATGGAAATAACCACTATAGGGATATTATGATTCTTGCCAATTATCAGCTCTGAATTACATGTAAAATAAATTTTACACTTATGTCATTACATGGAGAGTTTGAGGAATTTCTAAACGAATCACGCAATAGCAACCTTTATTATCCTGTTTTATTAAACCAGGCCATGTTTACAAAATACACAATTGTTGCTGTTAGGTTATACGATTCATTTACTTCTTTTTTTATAAAGTAACGATTTCCAGTAATATTTGTTTGCGTTAATTCCATAAGGGTCGCCTTTCTGGTTCTATTCTGTATGCAAAGGCGTTAAAATGCGTTTATATGTAGTAAAGACGTAGGAATAATTCCGTCCAGGTTTTGGTGGACAAAAACGTTTTATAATACAAAAACAATATGCGTTACCTAAGATCGGTTGGATCAAAACAGTTGTCGACATATTCTCCATAGTCCCTATAGATGTGCTTGCTTTTATTTAGATTGTTCAGTTTCTCACACATGTTACAATAAGCATCGAGCTCTGTTGACTTTCTGTCAATTGCTTCGTACTTGTCTTTCTCTTTCAAATACTTGATGTAAAGAGTTTCATTAGTTGCCAAAGACCTCAAATGATCGGCAAGATATTTGACAGAGCTGAAGTCAGCGGTATTTACATATGCGGTATTTGGTAGAAATTTGCTATAATTTCCTCCTCCCCTAGTAACAGGAATAACATCAAGCTGCATATATTTGAAAAATTTCTCCGTGATATAATCCTTGCAAAAACTATTTTCAAACGAAAGATAGAACTTGTAATTTTGACTGATTCTCTGGTGTATGTCGTCTGCTCCTACGCGCTTTCCTGCACATTTTCCAAACATGTTAACTTCAATTCCTTGCTTACGCAATTTACTGACAAACTCCATTCTTTTACTTTGCGTTTTACAGTTACTCACCACCCATGCTGCCATTTTGTTTTTCCTGTGAAATATTTCACTATAATTCTTAACTGGAGGAATACGTTTTCGCAAAGCACCGTATGGTGTATATACCTCAGCATCGAGTGTGTAACTCATTGTCCAGTTTACTGTTCCACGCCAGTTTTTATTTCTATAATTCAATCCGTAAAAACGATGGCGCGCAGGCGCCTCGAGCCAAGAGAAGATCCACACCTGATTCGAGTCTCTTTCCGACGGAGATAAAGGAGGTGATGGAGGCGGTGGTGGGGCTTCTGTGAGAGTAAACAATATTGCGGCTTGATTATGGATATCACTCCTGTTGTAAGTCAGTCTACAGTTACTGAAAGGACACTGTGAGAAAAACTGATTTTTGTCTTCGAAATTCACATAAGAGGGTGAGTTATAAACCACAATAGTATGCTGTGAGTAATGCTTTGGACGGCGATGATATAGTTCATTCAAACCGGCTAGTGAATCGTAGTCTGGGTATTTTGTGGTGTCGTTGATTATTACATTCACACATGTATAACATACGGCCAATAGTACAATGATGCATGTACTATACACCAAGTTTGCCTTGAAGGTGGGCGTTTCCATCGCATGTCACTTTCAGAGCTATTAGGCAACACATTCTGGATACGGAATTCCTGTAATAATATTATACGTGCATTAATACACTGAAAGGAATTTCTAACGGACCACCTTATGTTCTGCCATAAGTCAGGAATTAAACATAGACAGCAATAAACTTATTAAAACTCACTACTAGGTAATTTTCACGACAAAAGAAAGGCCATTTCAAAGTCCATATATATTTCAATGTACAACAATACATACAACAATAATTATTATTGTATATGTATCGGTTTGTCGAATATCTGTAATACCCAGGTGGTCGTTTAGATAGTCCTTTCAGTGTGCATGTTTTAAACTACCTGTTACTAAATATGCAAAAGGTTTTTATAGGCAGGAAACAGCTTAATACAGGATCAATTACAGTGCTCCCTCCCTATAACGGCCCTCTCAATAACGAGTCCCTCCTTACAACAACGCATGTCACTGTTTCCGAAACAACAAGGCTCGAGGAACAAAATTTTTCCATCGTATTTTCTTTATGCCTACATCAAACCCTATGTTGTGACCACTCTTTAGAATCGTCACTTTGTGACGATTCTAAAGAGTGGTCACAACATAGGGTTTGATTGAGACATAACGGTTTTAGTTCTCGAAATACACCTTATCTGGGGATCTGCATACAAGCTAATTTTGTTTGATTTTCCCTCCCTATAACAACTCTCTCTGAACATCACATACAATCTTCGTATCCCAAAGGGTGTCGTTGTAGAGAGGGAGCACTGTATATCAGTATCGTCCTGTATTAAGCTACCATTGAGTTATCAGTTTGGACTGGTTGTATGGTGTGACATGAATTCATTTAAAGGGTATGGGTATGTAGGATATTGCATTTACAAACTGATACATGTAGTGCCGACCGAGGTCGGACAAAGGGGCATTAGATTTGGGTCTTTTGCAGTCTTAGTGTTTTGTCTCTGTTGTTTGCAGTCTTACTGAATAATCTCACGGTGATCTGACGAACGATAAGCATGGTATGTTTGTCTTATAATGGTCCGCTGTATCGTTACACTGTTTATTTTATTATTCTATAATATACTTTGCAAACTTCGATATGCAACATCAGTCGACCACACGATAAGAATCGTCAACAGAAAACCAAAGGTTTATATACAGATGAGAAAACTCCTTAAGAGACCTTCACATCTAAATGTACATCGCTGGATAACATACATTTGTGTGCGGTGGTCTAGTGGTAACGCGCTTGCCTATCAGTCCGGAGGTCCGGGGTTCAAATCCCGGTCTCTCCCGGAAATTTCAGAGACGCTTTTCCGTGTCTCCCACCCACACCTCCTCTCCACCCAGGGGTTAAAATGGGTACCTGTGAGGGCCACTCGCCGGTACTGCAGTGCTCAATATTGTAGGCCAATGACTCAATGACCAGGGGAGTAAATGTACAGTCGGCTGAGCGGTCATTCGGACTGAAAGTAGACTATAACTAGGTACTTTACTTTTACATGTTACACGTTCAACTGATTTAACTGATAATCTCCAAATACTTGCTTGCGTGTAAACATCTCCGTGCATCCAATAATCAGTCAAGTATACTATAGAAATGTTTTGCTTTGGTAAAGACGAGCATGTTTGGAGGAGTTTGAGGAATTAATTTCTTTCATTGTTTTTAGTGCTTGGCATCTAGACACAATCTATTTGAAAGTAATTGAAGACTCAACACACATACAGAATTCACCAATTTTTATGTTTAAGCTACCACCTGCATCTAGCACCCAGAGTTATACCTCTTTTAGGTGGTCGCATTAACGGGGTTTTATTGTATTTATATTAGTGCTTTTCTTTTATAACCCATCAATCGCTAGCGATTAGTACACACATCATTTACAAACAAAGTACCTATGATGAGTACACTTATCCTATTTCAATACTAAATAGTGAAGACCATGATAAGAACTCTCATAAAGGAGCCCTCTGATCAGGGTCGACACTGTTGGAAACACACCAGAATGTACATATTTTGGGTCATTAGTCCTTTGTAAGTGCGAAGTGTGAAGTGTGAAATGTGAACTATGAAGTTTGAAGTATGAATGTTCTATAAGATTTTAATAGCATTTATTCACGACGTTTAAAGTGTGAACTATGAAGTGTGGATAGTGAAAAGTCACCACCGGTCTTTCCTATTTAAAAGACTCGATTAGTGAATAAGTAAGGCAAATATACCGGGTTTCTTACCTTAAAATGTCAATCCTTTCCCTCATGGATATTCAAGGTAGAAACAATGATACCGTGAATATTAATTGGCTGACTTATTATAATGGTACAGTGCTCCCTCCCTATAACGGCCCTCTCAATAACGAGTCCCTCCTTACAACAACTCATGTCACTGTTTCCGAAACAACAAGGCTCGAGGAACAATATTTTTCCATCATATTTTCGTTATGCCTACATCAAACCCTTTGTGACGATTCTAAAGAGTGGTCACAACATAGGGTTTGATTGAGACATAACGGTTTTAGTTCTCGAAATACACCTTCTGGATCTGCATACAAGCTAATTTTGTTTGATTTTCCCTCCCTATAACAACTCCCTCTGAACAACACATACAATCTTCGTATCCCAAAGGGTGTCGTTGTAGAGAGGGAGCACTGTATAAGAATGCATGAATGTTTGCTCCATTGCAAGTAGCTCGTGCATCTCTTTCAGAAACGTGATTCAAAATTTACCAATAACTATTGGTTACAAATGCAGAAGCCTTACCCTGATCCAAAAGTTCTGACAGATAATCCTTATCAAACGATGTACCCGGTCCACAACTGCTCAGAAAATGGTTGATTGTGTTGACATACGGGCGGTGAGCGCGCTTTGCTCATGTTGTTAAACGGTGGTTCGGATTATCCTCAAGCGGCTTTTGTTATCTGAATTTTGACAATGACAATTGAATAATACCTCGTGCCATTGCATACATTTGCATTTGGTTATTTTTGTTACATTTTTTTTTAGTTTTGTTGTACTTTCTAGTTTAAATGGTTTGAATGCATTTTGCGAAATAATTAGCTTCTTTATCTGTTCTAACCTGAATTCCTACTTAAAGTTTCTTTACGCGAGTGGCGGTCCGTGTATTTAGCGGTATTTTGTATAATAAATTACTCACGAAGTTGCAATTAGTAAACAATTATATGTTGGATAAAACAGCATAATGTGTTCGTTCAATTGTTTATTTACAGAAAATGGGAAAGTGTATACTTTGCTGATAGAAATGAAAGCATTCTTATTCAACCGATTTGATAGAATTAAAAATGATTACTGAAAACCATACATTTTTCGTCTAAATGAAAACATGGAAGGGACACTAATTACCTTTAGAACAGTGTATAAAATGATATTTTATTTATTTAACTCCAGTAACTCATTGTTACATTATGGTGTGTGTACATGGTTGTAGCTGATGTTTCCTGCAACATGCAGGGCTTTATCACTTTGTAATAAACTAAACTTAACTAAAATAGAAAAGAAGTCAGGCAGAAAATTAGAAAATGAAACCTGAAAGTCACACCGGAAGTGTGCGATCACACGTGAGTATATTAATGTGCATGACCTTCACTTGCTGAATTTTAAAATACATGTCTCCTTCTTTACCCATGCCCTGTTGTATAATTACATATATCTTTACTGTGTACATGTGTTTCGCTGTGCAATCACTGGTTGCACAATCAACTTGTAAATAGTGCAGACCCTGATGAGACAGCTCCTGCAGGAGCTGTCTCATCTGAGTCTTCACTATTTACTGGTAGGTATATTGACGTGAATAGCAAGCGAATGTTAATGTGCATGACCTTCACAAAATCGTTATTTGCCTATTCCACACCGACAGCACATAAACAGCACCGTAGAGCCCAAAACCTCAACCACACTCATAGAAACAAAAGACAATGCCCCGACGTTATGAACAAATTTATTTGAGTCTGAGATCATTCTTAAGCGTCTGTTTGGTCAGATTCTGAGCTTTTGGCTTTGAAATATGAGAGTTAGCGGCTGGCTAAAAGTTAGACTAGATTTAAGAGTGCATGTCGACTGATATTAAAACTAAAGGTCGATTATATATACAATTTGGTAATGTTTACCTGGTTCATTAACTCGTATATAAAGAGGTCTTAAATCTAACTAAGAAGTTACAGAGTTAGAGTTGGAAGTTAAGAGTTCCAGAAGGGGTTTGAGTAAAGCACCGCCAGCTCTGATATGTCACCAGAACCAAAATAAAGAATCAACCGAAGTATGTTGTTGTTATCGATCACTATACAACCCAGAATCTGACCAATCAGATACTTGAGAATGACCTCACTCTCAGAGGTGTTATATCTTTGGACCCGGATGTGACGCCATATCTTACACAAGAGTATTATAAGACATAACGTCACAAAACGTCCTACTTAAAAGGCTGAGTATAAGTCACTGCGACGCCAAATAGTACAGTTTGGAGTTTACGGCACTGTGAAAAACTAATGTTTCATTTCCTTTGTCCGTGTACGTAAGCACGCGTCCGTTGTTATAGTCAAACAACTAGGTCTGACGGGTCACTGGTTCGCCGAGTCCATTTATAAGGGAGATCAGCATATCGGGTATACACGTGTCATTTTTCAATGAAAATGGTTTAGTTATAGGTAAAAACAATAGAGGGTTAATACACGAGTTTTCGGGCAATAACATCTGCAGTGTCCCAGGGACTGTTGTTGGCCCGAGCCCGAAGGGCGAGGGCAACAACATTCCCGAGGGACACTGCAGATGTTATTGCCGGAAAACAAACGTGTATTAACGCTATTCTTGCATAAACCCCATTTTCTGCTTTCCTGTATCAATTTAATTATTTCAAATACAAGCATAACTATACCCTTCTTTGACACACTTCGTTCGACTTATGCTGTTTCCGGGCCACTGTTTTCTTTCTGATTTCATTTCATGATTGTATTAAATAACGTTTTATACGGAATTTCATTTAATATGTCTATCACTAAAAACAGTTCATTGTCGGTGCCCCTGAAATACTCGCACAGTTCACATACCTTAGGCCAAAACGCTACCTTAGGCCCCGAATAGGTATAATTAAAACCGGTCAACAACAGCGCGTGAGCACGAGAATCGCCTTGTTAATACATGGTCTAGTGGGACTACAACAGCACGTCTTGTGCAAGAATAAGCGGATTAGTTATCGGAAAAATAGCGTAGTGGATAAGTCGTAGGGCCATAAAGAAATATACGATCGGGGAACATTTCATTAATCGCGGGTTCGAGTCTCGCATCAACCTAAAACATTTTTTTTCGCTAAAAACGTATTAAGGTTTCTATACTTACTTAGTATTATATGTTTTACCCTTTTCTTTTCTTTCAGATATGTTATTATTTTATTTCAAATTTCATTTCAACCATTATATGTTTTCATTGTTATATATCTACTGTGAAACATCTCTAAACCGGACACCCAAAAATAAGTCATTGTTGGCCTTTAAGGCAGTCGGCAGCATAATTTAGGGGAAACGTAATGCACAAAGCTTCCCGAAGTGCATTCGTTTTCTTCTGCATTAAGCAGCCACCTGTACAAGAAAAGTGCTAAAACTTATATTGATATTCATATTTTATCATCGATTTATTTTTGAAAACATGGCTTATACGGTATGAAATAAAACTAATGCTTTACTATTCATTCAAGATTTAGAAAAAAAAGTTTAAGGTCGACGCGGGATTCGAACCCACGTCTAATAAAAAAGAATACTCTCGCAATGCATTCTACGTACCTAGACTTTACCTACTGCACTAAAGTGCTGACAACAATTCCCCATTCATTTTATACAATATATTAAACTCGGCTGTTTAAAAAATGGTCCGAGAACATGCGGAATGCTGATCTCCCTCAAAGATGGACTCGACTGACCTTTGACACGTCAGACCTAGTTGTTTGACTATAAACAAAGAATAATACATGTCATCTGAATGCAGCACACCTGTTTGACGAACGTCTCGTTCAGGACAAGGTGCCTTCTTGACGATAAAAAAGAAAATGCTCGGCGTTCAAAGGCTATGTTTATGTCATTTGACAGTTTTATAAATTCCATAACACTCAAAGGCTTTGTTTATGTCATTTGTCTTTTTTTTTTAGAAATTTCACGACACTCAAAGGCTATGTATGTGCCATTTGATATTATTTTTAGAAATTCCATTGCACTCAAAGGCTATCGTTATGGCATTTGTCATATTTTTAGAAATTCAACTACACGCAAAGGCTCAGTTTATGTCATTTGATATTTTTAGAAATTCCACGACACTCATAAGCTATATTTGTATCATTTGACATTTATTTTTTCTTTTGAAAATTAAACCAACGCCAATAGACAAGCTGAACCGATCCTTTTCGCGCTTTTACACACAGAATAGACACAGATCAGATGGCTCCTATTGGATCTGTCTGACCAAGCTCGGTCTGCTCTGTTTGCTTATGGAATAATGCAGATCTGGTTCAACAGCTTCTCCTTTAACCCTTTCGGCGCCAAATTTCTAGTTGTCGTCTGCAATCCAAGTTTGTTAAATCATTCAGTAAAATAAGGAAATGAGATAAATAAACGCAAATTTCAAAGGAATAAAGCACATAAATAGAAACAGAGATTGAGACAAATAATGAAGTGTGTGTTTGTGTGTGTGACATGCTATCTATCGATGTTTGGCGATTGTGGCTTTGCCTGCTTGACTTTACTACTTTTTCATTTACATGAATATTCATGGAGTAAAGGGTTCAGCGAAGCACAAAACTATTGTGTTTTAGGTCAGAGGTATGGCCCTTTGTTTGCTAAAACTGTAACTAGAGTCTGCCTGGAGCCATTTCTCAGAAACTGTTTGAGTTTTTCTATGAAAATTATAAGTAAATGTTAAGTAGCATATGGACATGCGGCCTTGTAAGTGTCATTGATCAATACTGACCTTGGAATGTCAGAGTTATAGCCCTTTGTGAAACATGTAACTTTTTTCTGTCCGGAGCCATATCACAGATATTGTTTTTTATGAAACTAAACTTGTTGCAAATGCTAAGTAGCTTTAACCATTCTCTTGCTGAATTTTAAAATACATTTCTCCTTCTTTACCCATGCCCTGGTGTATAATTACATATGTCTTCACTGTGTACAAGTATTTCGCTGTGCAACCACTGCCGTGAAGTGCACTGGTTGCACAATCAACTTGTAAATAGTGCAGACCCTGATGAGACAGCTCCTGCAGGAGCTGTCTCATCTGGGTCTTCACTATTTA
Source organism: Azorinus chamasolen (assembly GCA_963576725.1). NCBI lineage: Eukaryota > Metazoa > Mollusca > Bivalvia > Cardiida > Solecurtidae > Azorinus > Azorinus chamasolen. The sequence goes on along the minus strand of OY755240.1, from coordinate 61,124,465 downwards.
CAAGTTGATTGTTGATATATTGACGTGAATAGCAAGAGTAGCTTTAAGACGTGCAACTCTGCAACGGTGTAGTGGTAAATCTCCACTCTCGACGATCGGGTAATATGGAAATTTATTTATTTAGAACTGTACTAAAAACAGGTCACTTAGTGCCACATGATGTAGAACATAAGGAACTCTACTAGCACCGATTCACAGCAAACGAAGATCGCTCATACACACAAATCATAAACATCTACCATACACATGTATAGAATCGTCCCTTGCATGATCATCGCCGACATCATATAAGCTGCGCCGTTAAACCAAAACTAAGGCTTATCAAAAACAAATGGCAAGATGTGACCCTTATAACTGATTCTACTGAACCTTCTAAGATAATGCTTGTGTCGCATGTAAACTGTGACAGCTTTCTCTATTTCATTTACTTCAATGCCTTTAATGTTTTTGTTTTGTAGAATAATCATTGATAAAATTGATAATAATAATAATAATCTTTATTATGTAGATCAATATATATATATATATATATGGCTGAATGGGTAGGTGAGTGGATACACTTGTTTTAAGAACGTAAACGACAATGATAAACAGATTACATGCAACACGTTTCTTCGTTTTATTTATTAATAACCATACTGTATGCACAGTCAATGTATACATGCATCCATCAGCAAATTTCATATACATGGACGCCCGAAGAAAGACAGCATCGGTGATCTCAGACCTGAATTTCAGGCACTTATTTTAGGTTTAAATAGTTGTTTTGTTTAGATTGGAATGCTACGGAAATTAAAAAGCAAACTTTCCTGCAGGTATGCACGTATAAAAGATGATTTAATCAATTACGCTCATATTTCACACATGCATTTGTGCAATCAGTACAGACTCGTTCAGGTTTATATCTACAATGTGTAATTAAACCGTTTTAACGCTGAATTAATAGTGGTCTCGTCCCTCACTGTTCATTGTTAGAGTTCATTGATTGTTTTGAATAACAAACAATGCAGATCTGATCAGAGATATTCTCTTGGAGCCCTTAGATCTGGGTCGACACTGACTGCTGTTGACAGCCCACTCGTTTCTCGTGTGTCACTCTTTCGGTCTTAAATACTTACATCTTCAACAAACTTAAGTCACCTGCTTCAATTTCCTTTTACAACGTTTTCTTTAAAATTCATCACCACAGTAACAAACAGTTTCGATTCTGATGAGATGCCGAGTTACTCGGCGGCTCATCCGTTTCATCCAGATCCAAATTGTTTGCATGGTAAAGATAGATGATGCACTGGCAGCAAACAGTTAAAACCTATAAACTATAGTTTTAAACCCAAGACCAATATTTACTGGGTTTGATTTTGAATTTAAAATCACGCTTAAAACTGCAAACACAAAATATCACTTCGTGTTTCGCTCTAATAACGGGCGTTAGCTAGAGTGTTTATTTTCTTTAATTGTTTTGTAGTTTATATCCTGTGCATGCAAAAGTCGCTTTACAGGAAAAGTGACCGGACGTCAATCATATTGTGACTTTTTAAGAAGCCGACTGTCTGAGCGTCTAACTTGGACCAAAGTTTCGATAACAGCCATGTCACGTGGCACATAACTCACTCATTAACAAATATCATGCAACAGCATCCTTTATTATCCTATTTTTATCTAACCCAGACCATGTATACGAAAGACACAATTATCGCTGTCAGAGCATACAATTCATTTACTTCTTTTTTATAAAGTAAACATTTCCAGTAATGTTTGTTTGCGTTGAATCAATAAGGAGGCGTCTTTCTGGTTCTACTCGGGCTGCAAAGGCGTTAAAATGCGTTAAAAGTAACGCCGTAGGAGCAATTCTGTCCAGGCTTTGGTAGACAAAAACGTTTCATAATAATAGACAATAATGATTCACCTAAGATCAGTTGGATCAAAACAGTTGTCAACATACTCTCCACAGTCCCTATAGATGTGCTTGCTTTTATCTAGATTGTTCAGTTTCTCACACATGTTACAATAAGCACCATGTTCTATTGACTTTCTGTCAATTGCTTCGTACTTGTCTTTTTCTTTCAAATATTTGATGTAAAGAGTTTCATTAGTTGCCAAAGACCTCAAATGATCTGTAAGATATTTGACAGAGCTGAAGTCGGCGGTATCTATATATGCGGTTTTTGGTAGAAACTTACTATAATTTGCCCCTCCCCTAGTAACAAGAACAACATCAAGCTGCAGATACGTGAAAAATTTCTCCGTGATATAATCCTTGCAAAAACTATTTTCAAACGAAAGATAGAACTTGTAGTCTTGACTGATTCTCTGGTGTATGTCGTCTGCTTCCACGCGTTTTCCTGCACATTTTCCAAACATGTTAACGTCAATTCCTTGCTTACGCAATTTGCTGACAAACTCCATTCTTTTACTTTGCGTTTTACAATTACTGACGACCCACGCTGCCATTTTACGTTTCCTATGAAAGATTTCACTATAACTTTTAGCTGGAGGAATACGTTTCCGCAAGTCACCGTAGGGCTTATGTATCTCAGCGTCGCGTAGGTAACTCATTGTCCAGTTAACCGTTCCACGCCAATTTTCATTTCTATAATTCAAGCCGTAAACTGGATGCCGTGCGGGCGCTTCAAGCCAAAAGAAGATCCACACCTGATTCGAATCTCTTTCTGGCGGAGATAGGGGAGGTACTTTAGGCAGTGGCGGAGCTTCAGTAAGACAAAACAATATTGCGGATTGGTTACGGAGTTGGCTTCTATTGTACGTCAGTCTACAGTTGCTGAACGGACACTGCGAGAAATCCTGATTTTTGTCTTCGAAATTCATATAGTGGGGCGAATTATACACCACTATAGTACGCTGTGAATAATGATTTTGGCGTTGATGACGTCTTTCATTCAAACCGGTACGAGAATCATAGGTTGGATACTGTGTGTTGTTGTTGATTAATACATATGAATAGCATACGATTATTAGTATAATACTGCACGCAATACATATCAACTTTGCCCTGAAGGAGAGCGTCTGCATGGCGCGTCACTGTAAGGGAGATACCGCGTCGCAGTCTGGATACGGAATTCCTGTAATGAAATTATATATACATTAATATATGTTTTGAGCTACCAGCTTATGAATAAGCTTAGTAATCTTAAAAGGTAAATAACGGCTTACTTCGGGATAAAATAAAGGCAGAATATTTGCTTTATTAGTTTCTTCCTGCATTAGGATACCACCTTATCTGGAAGACCTAAAATTAAGTTTCTTTGGCTGATCGTTTTGATCATTAGTTTCGATAGTTTCAATGTTATTAGTTATGAATAACCCTTAGACCCGTGCTAGGGGCATGGGTGGTGTTTCGCTTTTAACCCTTTCCCTGTTCTATGTTTATTACAAATTTCAATACCTACTGAATATTCATTAACAAAATAGTTATAAAGAAATATGGAAGGTGGAGCATTGTAGCCATTTTAGAAAGTAAAGACACAGATCTTTGAATTTCTATTAGCAAACAGAGTAGACCCTGATCAGACGGCTCCTCTAGGAGCCGTCTGATCTGGGTCTACTCTGTTTGCATACGCGTGAAAACACGTTTATATTAGGGAAAGGGTTAACAACTGCTCATGGACAGACTCAATAAAACCGAGTATGCAGTTTTCTCTTTTTGCATTATTACCCACAGAAGCTGTGTAGACGAACCAACTAGTGATTCATCAAATGGTTACATGCAGAGGCAGGTGGTAGCTTAATGCAGGACGAACGTTATGCAGAAAGCTCGCTTTCTGCATTACTTTCGTCCTGCATTGAGCAACCACATGCTTATAAAGACAGCTATCGTTATTGTGGTCGCATTAGAAAGGTTGTATCACAGTTCACACACCAATGACTAATGTGGGCCAGTCTTATTTCTGTTAACTGAAACAATCTAAAAGCACCGGAAGATCAAGGAAGTAAACTAGATTTTAGCAAATAAGTTTCTAGGATTATTCAAATAGAATATTCTAGAATAATAAACAAATTTCTTTGACGCCAAGAACTATTTTTGATAAACAGTAAATATATAGGAGCCTTCTGATCTGGGTCTACTCTGTTTGCAGATGCGTCATTCAAAATGCGCTTACATACGGGAAAGGGCTATTCAAGACCGAACTTTACAATACAGAATTGTTCTAAAATGTATCACTACGCATATAGGATCAGACCCAATATTTATGGCGTTTGATCTAGATTCAAACTGCATGAACGCATTGCAGGTAATCAGAGAGAATCCAAAGAGTTATGCATTTCCCTGTAGAGCATCCATGTAGGATATAATGACATGAATATTTTGACCTGAATTTGTATAATTGCATACCGTATGTGTATTGGTAGAAACTGTAGAGTCAGGTCTCTTATAATTTCATAAGCAAACAGAGAAACCCCTGATCAGATGACTCCTACATTAGGTGTCTGATCTCGGTCTACTCTGTTTGCAAAAGCGTGAAAAAAAAATATGAGTTTTATTGCTCTGCATTATAGTATATGGATTAATTTAATCTATTCCAGGAAACAAACTGCTACCAGTAACAGGGCTGCTCTCCAATAATGTTTAGTGTATATGATTCAAACAGATGGGCTTATTTGAGCTTTATTGCTCAACATTATAGTATATAAGTTAATTGAATATATTTCAGGAATAGTTATACTACCAGTAACAACCTTTCTCTCCATTTATGATTCTAACAGATGGGTTGATTTGGGGGTTTTTTGCGATTACTGAATATGATGATGATAGAGATATTGCAATTTACTATTTCTCGGATTTATAAATAAAGATGCCTTCTGCTTTTCCCTTCCCACTCAATATCCCTTGAAAACATAGCCTGTTTCGGATATGATTGAGATAAACAAAATATGAAGTAATGTTAAGAAAGAAATATCTCAATTCCATTTATCTGTCTAAATCAGTTTTCAATACAAATATATTTACATTATTATTATAGTTAAAGCATTTAAATGTAGTTCCATCACCTTCTTACATGTTTTGTTTTAATTGGCAATGTGCTTGAGAAGAGATGGTCTAATTTACGGACACTATTTAAATGTCAGTGTAGGAAGATAAACAACTAGCTAAAAACTATTTTTCCGCAGTTAAAGTGCGATTAGTGTTGAATCAAACCATATAAGAAGAAATTGACTATGCGGTTTAAAAAACACATTTCTGCATTAAGAGTTTTTGGCGGCCATTTTGTTTTCCGCCAGTTCAGCTTAACGCTCGGGATTCAATTTTGAATGCACTAAAGGATATTCAGCTTTAATAAATTGTCTTCCATTGGTGGTTTGTACATTTTAACAGAACATTTTAGTGTTACGCCAAGATTTTCGGTGTAGTGTATCCTTGTTTGGCTGGAAATAGTGTTCGTTGGTGGCCATTTTGTTTTCCTTAAATACGGGACATACAGCTTGGCAAACGGCATATTCGGATTTAGCAGACTCAAATTACGTAAAAAAAAATTAACACGAAGTGCTTAGTAGTGTCACAATTTTCCAAATTCCGCCTAGGCTATGAACCAATCTCGCTACCTTAAATTGTCGGACTTTGGTAGAGGGCACTAATCCTATTGCCTCTTTACAACTGATACATGTATCCAGTCAAACCTCTCTAAAGCAACCCTAAAAATAGGATCTTATTTCTGAGTCTAACATGTAGCTCGTATATAGCTTTCTGTATTACTCTCGTCCTGCATTAACCCTTTCCCTTATATAACGTGTTTTCACGCATATGCAAACAGAGCAGACTCACATCAGACGGCTCCTATATGAGCCGTCTGATCAGGTTCTGCCCTGTTTGCTAGTGAAATATAAAATATCTGTTTCTGTAGTTTCTAATATGACTACAATGTTCCACCTTCCATAATTTATTATAATTGTATTGTCTATGAATACCGGCATTCAGTGGGTGTTGGTATTTGGAATAAACATTGAACAGGGAAAAGGTTAAGCAACTGCCCGATTTTATATCTTCATTAAGTGTTCCCTTTAGAGAGAGTCTACTTCATGTTATTGATTTCTCACCTGTATTTAAGCACGGCAATACATAAGATGAAGAAGAAGAAGACGAAGAAAGACACAGAAGGAGAAGAATGACAAGAAACGGGAGAAAACGAAGAAGAAAATGAAGAAAGAGGTACATTTGTAGATGGGGAACAAGCAAAACATGCGGAAACCGCAATAAAGCCGGATTTTTTTGTGTGTTGACCTTGACCCAATTTCATGTATGCTTGTATCAACTGAAAGGCCTTCGCCCAAGCTATCTGCATACCAAATATAAATTGTCTAGCCCATGTAGTTCAGAAGTTATAACAACATTTTAAAGACAGCCAATGTTTCAAAATAGTGACCTTGAGCTGATTTCAGGTGTCTTTATATCATCCGTAATATGAATACCAAAGGTGAATTGCCTAGCACTCGTGGATCAGAAGTTATAGCAAAATGTTAAAGTTTGTTAAAAACTGCAAAGTTTTGGAAATAGTGACCTTGACCTTGACCTGATTTCACATATACTTGTATCAAGTGAAAGGCCTTCACCCAAGCTATCTGCATACCAAATATGAATGGTATAGCTTAAGTTATTAAGAAGTTATAAGGAATGTTAAAGTTTTGCTAATGACGGCAAAGTTTTGGAAATAGTGACCTTGGCCTGATTTCATGTATCTTTGTATCAAGTGAAAGGCCTTTACCCAAGTTATCTGTATACCAACTATGAATGGTCTAGCAGAAGTAATTCAGAAGTTATAAGCAATGTTAAAGTTTTGTTAACGACGGCAAAGTTTTGGAAAAAGTGACCTTGACCGTGACCTGATTTCATGTATCCTTGTGCCAAGTGAAAGGCCTTTACCCAAGATATCTGTATACCAAAGATTAATTGCCTAGCATTTGTAGTTACATGTAAGAAGTTATTGCAATGTTAAAGTTTGTTAAAAACGGCAATGTTTTCGAAAAGGTGACCTTGAATTTGACCTGATTTCATGTATCCCTGTATCAAGTGAAAGGCCTTCATCGAAGCTATCTTCATACCAAATACTTAAGTAATTCAGAAGTTATAAGCAATGTTAAAGTTTTGTTAACGACGGCACGCCAACCGCCCGCCCGCCCGCCCGCCCGCCAGTGTGAAAGTCATGCAGAAAGCTCCTAGAGGAGCTTTCTGCATGACTTTCACTCTGCATTAAGCTGCAAACTGTTTGAAAGACCGTATTTATACTAAATTGAACATCCGGTTATGGGGTGTTTTTTTACTGTAACAGTTAACACCGAAAGGTGTACACTTATTAATATCATGAAAATAATGCTTACACCACATTTTCTGACAGTGTATATGTATCCGGTTAAATATTACCGATATCCGAATACATGTACTTCCAATTGCTTAGAAAACCGCCGAACATTTAAGAAACGGGAAACCAACGGACATGTTCGGTGAAGCTTCGATCGACTCCGGGTCGATTTCGGAACTACGCTTAGAATATTAATAGGTGTTCACAATAAAAGCTGACACAACGGGTCAGTAGACATTTAAAAGCTGTGTAATTGTTACCTACATCAGCATCGAAATGAGTACACCTGCTGCCAACATTTAATAATTTTACGACATATTCTGCTGAATGGCAGACGCGTTTCCGTTGATTTCCGCAGCAATTCAATACAAATAACTCCTTACCATGCTCGTTAACACCAAGTTAGTTTCAAGTCACACGTACTCAGCTTCTGAAGTCATTTGGTTACGTAAAAGTTTCGAAAATATGAGCAGGGTACATCTTTAACCCATTACGTCATAGGCTATTTTAGATCCAACCTCTTTGAATAAATTTATCGAAATGGAGCATTAACTAGAGAAAGGGAAATTTTTAGGATTGTGTAGTTTGAAACCATTGTGATAAATAGAGCAAATGCTCTATTTATCACAATGGTTTCACAAAGTGACTTCAAAAGTCGTCAATATGGGGGAATGGGTTAATGCAGGACCACAGTTATGCAGAAAACTCATATTGGTTCCTCTTTAACACTTCTCTTGCTGAATTTTAAAATACATTTCTCCTTCTTTACCCATGCCTTGGTGTATAATTACATATATCTTCACTGTGTACAAGTATTTCGTTGTGCAATCACTGCTGTGGAGTGCACTGGTTGCACAATCAACTTGTAAATAGTGCAGACCCTGGTGAGACAGCTCCTGCAGGAGCTGTCTCATCTGGGTCTTCACTATTTACAGGTAGGTTTATTGACGTGAATAGCAAGCGAAGGGTTAAAGTTATAGTCTGACCATTTTTCGTATAAATCAATTTACACCAAAAGTTGAACATGCAATCATATCATGAAAACAATGCTAATGACTCATTTTTCAACGGAATATACATGTATGTGTTCAGCTAAATATTATCGGTATCTAAAAACTGCTAAATCCTTAGAAAACCGCCAACGTTTAAGAGATGAAAAACTGTGGAAATCATACGCGATGTTCTGCAAAGTTTCGACCCTACTTCAGAACAACACATAGATTAGTACATAGATGTTCAAAAACAAAAGCTTACACAATAGATCCGTCGAAATTTAAAACAACACGCGAGAGAAAATGTCTACATGAACATCCAAAATGAGTACGTTTACGATCTTGACAAGTTCCCAGTAAATGCCGGATCGTTTCGGCTGGTCTCCGTAGCAGTCAAATGATCTATATTTTCCATATATATACAAATAACTCTTTCCTTACCATGCTAGTTAGTTTCAAGTCACACAGATTCAGATTCTAAAGTATTATTGTGTCGCAAAATTTTCTTCAAGCAATCACATTCTGTGTTCCATATTCATTAATCTTTGATTAAAATCTACCGAAAAGGAACATTGACTGGAGAAAAGATAATTTTAAAAGATAAGTTTATAAACCATTGTGATAAATAGAGCATTTGCTCCAATAGGAGCAAATGCTCTATTTATCACAATGATTTAAAAATGACTTTTACAGAGGCGTCAAAAGGCGCAAGTATGAGAGTATGGGTTATTTGTTCAAGTGGTCGCTTTAGAGAGGCTCAACTGTACATTGGCTTTATGTTTACATGAATATTCATGAGCTAAAGGGTTAATATAAAATTACAACCTTCATTAAGATTCATGTCGCAAGCTCGCGTTGCAATATCGGAGTTGTAGATATTCTTTAACATTTTACTTCATTAAGACGCCATTTACCGGATTTGCAAAAGAGTAGAACCAGATCAGACGGTTTCTGTAGGAACCGTCTGATCTGGGTCTGCTCTGTTTGCTTATGCTTCTGACGTAATAAAGAGTCTGCCATGTTCAAAACTTTCTTCATTCATATGGCAAAATGGCATTCGTTTTTATAATAATATTCATGAAGTAAAGGGTTAAATGCCTTATGTTACTCCCTGTTGTTCGCCCTTTGTCTGGTTATTATATGTTTACGAGTGCGAACACTGAATTTCTAACAGAATTTTAGATTTCAAACACATTTGGTGGCTTAACCCATTCCTTCGTAGGCTATTTCTAGAACCTACATGTACCTTTTTGAATAAATCTAACGAAATGGAGCCTATACTAGAGAAAAGCAATTTTTTGTATTTTTTAGTTTTGAAAACGTTGTGATAAATAGTGCATTTGCTTCTATGGAGCAAATGCTCTATTTATCACAATGGTTTCAAAAAGTGACTTTTATAGAGACGTCACAATGCGTCAATATGATGGAATGGGTTAATGCAGTATTTATGCCGAAAATTCTACCCATTGGAACATTCGGCGTTACTTTTGTTCTGCATCAAGGGAACATGTTTTTAACATTTAGCCTGTTGCTGGCGGATCTATGATTACATTTGCAAACAGTTTGGATCCAGATGAAACAACGAGCAGCTCGGCGACTCATCGGATGTGAACTGTTTGACACCCTGATTGCACCTTGGTATGCAAACTCATTACAGTTCGAATTTTGAAAATGTAATGGTGTAAATAGTGTAATGTAAACAAAATGTGCTCAGCAAGCTAAAGATTGAAAACCTCAATGTCGACCCTTTCCGTCACATAAACGCGTTTTGACGCCTTTGCAAACAGTGTAGATCAAAATAAGGCTGCTACTATAGGACTCTACAGTTTCTACCAAGTCCAACAAAGTCAGTGTAGATATGCCATTATTTAAAAAAAATCAGCTAATAAATATTCATGATGTCATTATTTCTTAAACGAATATTTAACAGGAAAATGGTTGATTAATTAACACTTTCCCTCATATAACCATTTTGCAAACAGAGTAAAACCCGATCATGGTACAAAGGTTCCATTGTAAATGTACCGCAGAGCATTACAAAGATGTGGACCACCGTATCTATATAGATAACTTTAAATACTTCTACCGTGATTAGCATTATTACGTTGGCTAGTTTGATATTTACAATTGTTACTGACCACCCATAAATAGCCTCATACACACCTGATATTTCTTCGTGTACAGCAAGGGATTAACCTATCGAAGGTAGAAATGGTAGATCCAGATTCCTGTAGCGATGACAACGAGGAAAATACATTAAAGGAGGCTGCTGCTGAAGGTAGTGATAATGTTAATCAAATGTTGCTCTCTCTCTTTCACTTTCAACTATAAGTTATGCATTTATCTCTCTTTTGAGTTCTCTGAAATGCTTGGAAAAGACAACGAACGTTCGTAAGACTGGTATTCAACATTAACATCAAATGACGAATGGTATTTTTATACAGTAAAACCTTTCTAAACCGGACGTTAAAATTGATATAATTATCGGTCTTGGAGACAGGTGGCAACTTAAGGCAGGGTAAGGCTTTCATCCTGCATTAAGCAGCCACCTGCCTAAAAGTATTTAAATTCTTCTCTGCACGAATTCCGGTTTAGAGTGTTTTTTACTGTATAAGAAAATTGGTATTTAAATTCTTGTCTATTTGTATTCCGGATTAGAGGAGTTTTGCTGTACAAACTACAATAATCACATACGTACGAGTCTTGTATACTATACAGTAAAACCTCTCTATAACGACCACTAAATTGTGTTAATTAGTTGGTATTTAGAGCAGGCGGCTGCTTAAAGCAAGGTGAAAGTAAAACAGAACGCTCCTATATGAGCGTTCTGTTTTACTTTCGCATTGCTTTAAGCAGCCACCTGCCTTTAACACAAAATACTTGATGTAATTTAGTGGCCGTTATAGAGAGAGGTTTTACACTACATTATACTTTTTATAGAGTGAACAGAAGAACCTGTCATAAGCGACTATTCATATATTCATCATATGAGTCCTTAAATAACAGATGGTTGCTTGATGCAGGGCAAAGGTAATGCAGGAAGCTCTTATAGGAGCTTTCTGTTTTACCTTTGACGTGCATTAAGCTACCACCTGCCTTATAGACCTATAATTAGACCTCTTTTTGATGTTCTGCTATACAGTAATTTAATTAGACCTCTTTTTTGATGTTCTACTGACATATACTATTGTGCAGTGAAACCTCTCTAAACTGGAATTCTAGTAGAGAAGAATTTAGACATTTTTATGCAGGTGGTCGCTTAATGTAGGGTGAAAGCCAGACAGAAAGCTTTCTGTATGACTTCCATCCTGCATTAAGCTCCTGGAGGAGCTTTCAGCATGACTTTCTGCCCGCATTAAGCTGTCACCTGTCTCCAAAACCGATATTTATACAAAATTTAATTTCGGGTTTAAAGGGGTTTTACTTTATACCAAAATATGACGCTGTGAATGCTGAACGTAACGGACATAAAACACTGTAGCTGCTGCTAAGTGACAGAAAGTGTTCACCAAAATCAGTCGTCGTGGGTTAGTTGTGGATAATTATACAGTAAAACCTCTCTAAACCGGAATTCTAGTACAGAAGAATTTAGATACTTTTATGCAGGTGGCTGCTTAATGCAGGGTGAAAGTCATTCAGAAAGCTCCTAGAGGAGCTTTCTGAATGACTTTCACCATGCATTAAGCTGCCACCTGTCTCCAAGACCAATATCTATACTAAATATTACGTCCGGTTTAGAGGGGTTTTACTGTATTACATTATGCACACGGAAGTACAAATGACAGTAGTGGTTTTTCCTGTTTGAGGAAATTTTCAGCGGCACACGTGAGTAAATTTTGAATGGCAATTATTTCCCGTCAGGGTCCATGCTTATAAAGCTTTTAGTTGAGTCTGAGTTTCGTTCTCAGGCTTTTGATTGGTCAGATTTGAGTTCTCAAGCTTTTGATTGGTCAGATTTGACCAATCAAAAGCTTGAGAACGATCTCAGACTCAACTAAAAGCTTTATAAGCATGGACCCTGATTTTTCCAGAACATATAATGGCGTCCCTCTCGTGAGAATGAGAATGAGAGAAAGAGAGAAAAAACTGGGATAGAGAGAGGCTAGAGAGGGAGGCAGACAGAGACGGTCAGACACAGACAGAGAGACAGATACAGAAAGACAGAGACAGACAAAGACATATAGACAGGCAGACAGAGAAACAGACAAAGCGAGAGAGACAGCCAGACAAACAAACAAACAGAGGATAGAGACAGCAGAGACAGTGGGATATAGAGAGAGACGGACATGCAGACAGAAAGAGAGGATGGTAGAGAGAGAGAAAAAGTTGGAGAGAAAGAGACAGAGGGGGGGTGATTCACGCATTATTATTATGGAAATGTACAGATCTGATACTACTCTGTCTGCGTAATAAGGCGTTTTTATAAAGGAAAGGGTTAATATCTAAGCTTGCAGCGCATCACAATATTGGCAGTCTGGCCGTAAACAGAGCCCCTATTTAACCCATTCCCTCATAGGCTATTATAGATCAAACCTCTTTGAATAAATCTACCGAAAAGGAGCATTAAGTAGAGAAAAGGATTGTTTGTAGTTTTGAAACCATTGTTATAAATAGAGCATTTGCTCCTAAAAAAGCATATGCTCTACTTATCACAATGGTTTCAAAATGTGACTTTTACAGAGGCGTAGAAAGGTGTATTTATGGAGAAAATGGATAAACTCGTATTTCGTGAGGTATATTGGATCAGTAAGGGGTCGTTAATGTCTTAGGTAAGACAACTGTAGACTGAAAGAAACGTTTACACAGAATTATGAATTTTGATGAACATGTGTAACTTGTTATTTATTGTCTGTGGTTATTATTCCACGAGTTTATGATATCTCCAACCAGCAGTTTACGCACCTTTAACTGTCAAAACCGCAATTGTGGTCGCAAATAAATACCTAAGGTACCCGAGATTTCAAATGAAAGTTTATCAAACCAGAAGCTTTAATAAATATCAATTGGTGTCGTCGTCGGACAACGTCGTCGGACTCTGAATCACCCATTACCTTCCTCGACTATTTACAGAAGTCCGATATATGATTCAGAGAGTGAGAAAGAGAGAAGGAGAAAGAGCGGAGAGAGAGAGAGAGAGGGGTCCGATATATAATTCTAAAGTACGACCTGAATGTCCTTGCAAGAGAGAGAGAGGGTCGGAGAGACAGATAAAGAGAGAGAGAGGAGAGAGAGATGGGGGCCCGATATATACTTCTAAAGAACGACCTGAATGTCCTTGCAAGAGATCTCGCGAGGGTAGGAGAGATAGAGAGAGAGAGAGAGAGAGAGAGAGAGAGAGAGAGAAAGAGAGAGAAAGAGAGAGAAAGAGAGATATAGATAGGAGGGATATAAGGAGGGAGGGAGGGAGGAATCGCCAGATGACCGATCGTTGCTTAGCAACAAGCACCTGCTAGGATTACACACCAATAGTTTGGCGAATGCAGAACTGCGTATTGACTGGTATCTAACAACAACGGAACTTCCTCATGATGTTTACATGTCCCATGTGAATAACATTGTTGTGCAGACTATGCTACCCAATTAAACCGTAACCCATTACCTCATAGGCTATTTTTAGATACAATCTCTTTGAATAAATCTACAGAAAAGGAGCATTAACTAGAGAAAAGAACAATTTTAGAATTTTGTAGTTTAAAACCATTGCGGTGAATAGAGCATTTGCTCCTATAGGGCAAATGCTCTATTTATCACAAAAGACGTCAAAAATGAGGGAATGGGTTAACCCTTACAGTGCGGGACACGAGTCGCTAATATCATTTGCAAACAGTGCAGACCCAGATTAGGGGGTTCCCAGAGGAGCCAGCTCATCAGGGTCTGCACTGTTTGTCATGTTACACTTTTCTTTAGAGAAATCCATTGTAAGGGTTAAAACATCCCTTAATATTCATCATAAGCTTGACCTGTTTGAATTTTGGAATAGTCCATTTGAAATTTCAGCGTTGTAAGGGTTAACCATTCTAGATTCTACTCGGTGTAAAAATAATTTCTCCTTCAAATTCTTATCTGGTGCAAATTTTGCCTTCTTGATTCATTGAAGCTTTTGAGAAACTATTGACCGAATGTCAAACAGCTTGGATCCCGATGAGACGCCAGAATATTCGGTGCTAAGCATGAAATGGGTTAACCCTTTCCTCCATAAATACGCCTTTCTACGCCTCTGTAATAGTCACTTCTTAAATTGAAACCATTGTGATAAATAGAGCATTTGCTCCTATGGAGCAAATGCTCTATTTATCACAATGGTTTCTATACTACACAATTATAACATTTTCCTTTTCTCTAGTAAATGCTCCTTTTCGGTGGATTTATTCAAAGAGGTTGGGACTAAAAATGAATATCTCGCTAAGCAGATCTAGCTCTATTGTTTTTAGTCATCTGCAAAAGATGTCGTCTGCTTCCACTTTAAATACATGTAGATCTAGTGAATTTTCTTCTTCTTTTTTCAGAAACAAATTAGAATCTACAATATCAAACAGTAAGGATCTTGGTTGGACGCCGAGTTAACCGGTGTCCCATCTGGATCCAAATTGTTTGCAAAGGTGAACACATGGATCTAGATCTATTAGAAATTAACAGGAAAATCGTTAACGTAGATTACCAGGCGCGGATTTAGAGGGGGCGGAGCCGGCGTAACCCCCCCCCCCCCCCCCCTTAAAATTGCCAAAACAATTTTTTAGTAATATTTTAGATCTAGATCTATATATCTACTAAAATCAGCAAAACAATTATTCGGTAGGAGTGTTTTATTTCCCTCACCCAATTAAGCTCTTTTTCAGCATGTATTACAAACACACTATTTATTTATGTCATCAAACAAAAATCTACGCCCCCCCCCCCCTCCTTCCAAAAAAAGTCTAACCCCCCCCCCCCCCTTCCGAAAAAAAATTAACCCCTACCCCCAATCTGAAATCCTGGATCCGCACCTGATTACAGTAGACTTTGTCTTAAGCGACCCTATATTGATTTGACACAGGAATCTTAAAAAGCAGGTAGGAGCTTTCAACATTAGACTACTTTTGACCTGTAGCCTATTAAGCTACCGCCTGGCCCACATAGCCTACCCATAATAAGAATCCCCTTTAATGGTGGCTTAACTCCATTCACTCCTAGACTATTTTAGACACAACCTCTTTGAATTAATATACCGAAAAGGAGCATTAACTAGAGAAAGGGGAAAATATTAAGATCTTGAAATGTGTAGTTTTGAAACCATTGTGATAAATAGAGAATTTGCTCCTAAGGCTATGGAACAAATGCTCTAGATTTATAAGATCTACAATCGTTGGTTTCTAAATGTGACGTTTACTGAGGCGCCAAAATGCGTCACTAGGAATGTGTTAACCCTTTCCCATATGTAGCCTAAGCGCATTTTGACGCATCTACAAACAGAGTAGATCATCATCTAGACCCAGATCAGACGGCTCCTATAGGATCTGATTGAGGACATTTTGCCTCAGGCAGAAGCTGTAGAATGATTCTACAGCTTCTGCCTGAGGCAAAATGTCCTGTGTCCATATGCCATTATAAAAAATAAGCTCATTAATATTCATGACGTCATTATTTTTACATGAACATACAACAGGGAAAGGGTTATACTGTGAGACCGGGACGCAACTTAGTAGATTCTAACTTAGCTCTACTTCGGCACACGGTGCAATCTATTGTAGATCTACATAGTCCATATATATATTCATAGAGAACAGCCCTCTGATTAAAACAGACGGAAAAGAACGCTCCACTTTAACTATCTACTCCATGATTATTTATGTAAGAAATAATGACGTCATAAATTGAGGATCTGTCGCGAGTTGTCTTTTAAGATCAATTGCTCCTAAACGTGCCTAAGAAACTGTTATTGAGCGACCCTTTGGTGAGCTTAATAACATTTTCTTGGCGAGTTTATTTGATCTTATAAGACAACCATCATCAGATTATTTTTCTCACAAAACTGTGAGTTTTCGCCGTTTTGATAGCATGTAAACATTGGTTTCCTAAGTTTGACGTCATATTATGACGTATGACGTCATATATGTTCTAAGGTGTATTAATTACTGCTAATTAATAGGGAATCTAAATGGTAAAGGAAAAACTGAATAACCAACTCTGATTGGCCAACGGCCACATGTTTTTCAAAAACGGTTGTTTAATAAAAAAAAAAAACCCGTTGTACTAACCCGGAGATAAGGGAAGTTATCTAATTATACATGTGAGAAATATTTATTAGATCTAGATCTAGTTTCTTTTTTATGACACATGAACCCAGGAATTCTTGACAACGGCAGAAATTAATTTCATCATTTATTTATGTATTATTTATTCATTTATTTATTTATTTATTTAGATCTAGTTGATTTATTTATTTATTTATTTATTTATTTATTTATTTATTTATTTATTTATCTATTTATTTACTTAATTATTTGTCGCCGTCTCATCGGCATACACACTGTTTGATACTGTGGTTATATTTGCTGTCTATGTAGCCGGGTAGAGATTATGGTGAAATAGGTTGTTAGGCTTTACTGTGTGGCTTGGTAGCTCAGTCGGTAGAGTGTTGGCATGGTAAGCCAGAGGCCCTGGGTTCGAGTCCCAGTCGAGTCACAACTTTTTCACCATGTTACATTTGGCGCCCAACGTAAATAACCCATAAGGTGATTTATATGAAGATTATATGAAGATAATGTGTAATATATAGAAACTCGTGGAGTGTTCTTTGAGTAAGAATTCGGGACGAATTCTTGTGCGGAAGGGGTGTGTGTAGCCGGGTAGAGATTATGGTGAAATAGGTTGATAGGCTTTACTGTGTGGCTTGGTAGCTCATTCGGTAGAGTGTTGGCATGGTAAGCCAGAGGCCCTGGGTTCGAGTCCCAATCGAGTCACAACTTTTTCACCATGTTACATCTATTTTAACCTTAAAACTCAAACTAGAAACAGACGACACGTTTTGCAGACGACAATATATGACAGCGTAAGAGTAAAGTGCCGTTACATGTAATGTTTCAGAGGAGAGTTCTGGGAGTGCGTCATGTTGCTCCTCTCGCTGGCACGTGGCCTATTTGGGGCTGATGATGAAAATGATGGTCTACATTTATAACGTCAACATTGCTGTCGCCCTGCCCTTCATGGTACACTCTCACGGGCGCGAAACCCCGACCCATGCCAACATAGACAATACCTCACAACATAACAACATATCAACATGGAGTCAGAGCCAACAGGTATATCAATGGTAGATGAGAGAAAATTCAAATATTTATCTGCAACATAGATCTACTCCAACATATACATGTATAGATTATGTATCTTAACCCTTCGCTTGCTCAATTTTAAAATACATTTCTCCTTCTTTACCCATGCCCTGTTGTATAATTACATATATCTTCACGGTGTACACGTATTTCGCTGTGCAATCACTGCTGTGGAGTGCACTGGTTGCACAATCAACTTGTAAATAGTGCAGACCCTGATGAGACAGCTCCTGCAGGAGCTGTCTCATCTGGGTCTTCACTATTTACAGGTAGGTATATTGACGTGATTAGCAAGCGAAGGGTTAACCCATTCACTCATATCAAATGACGCATTTTGACGCCTCTGTAAAAGTCACTTTCCGAAACCATTGTAATAAATAGAGTATTAGCTCCTATGGAGCAAATGCTCTATATAATGGTTTCAACACTACGCAATTCTAAAATGTTCCTTTCCTCTAGTTAATGCTCCTTTTCGGTTAATTTATTCAAAGAGGTTGGGGTTTAAAATAGCCCATGAGGGAATGAGTTAAAGTTTCCATGTGCACTGTTTGTCAGCTAAATTACTTCAACTATTTACCTTTCACGCCTCTGCAAACAAAGGAGACCAAGAACAGACAACCCTTGTAGGAACCGCCTAATCAGGGAGTGCTTAGTTTGCTTATGGAACTATAATACATCTGATTCTGCAGTCTCTATCAATACTAAAAATGCCGTGTACTTGACATTATAACTTTCAGATAATAGATACACAGTAAAACCTCTCTATAACGGCCACTAAATTATATTAATTAGTTGGTATTTAGGACAGGTGACTGCCTAAAGCAATGTGAAAGTAAAACAGAACGCTCCTATAGGATCGTTCTGTTTTACTTTCACATTTCTTTTAAAAGCAGTCACCTGCCTTTAACACAAAATACTTGATGTAATTAAGTGGCTGTTGTGGAGAGGTTTTACTGTACATGATATGTTATTATGGCTTAGATAAATATGCAACAGGGAAAAGGTTAGCCCATTCCCTCGTAGATCTAGATTATGTTTAGACCCAACCTCTTTGAAAAAATCTACCGAAAAGAGCATTTACTAGAGAAAAGGGAAGTTTTAGAATTGTGACGTTTCGAAACCATTGTGATAAATAGAACATGTGTTCCTATGTAAACGTTGTTTATGACAATGGTTTTAAAATGCGTCAGTAGGAGGAAGGAAATTTTTAACTATGGCAGAAACTGTGGATTCAGTTTTGTATTTTAACCCCAAAAGCAAACAAAAACAGTTTCTGATCACAGTTGTCTGATAAGGATCTACTCTGTTTGCTGGATTGCTTAAATAATTGAGTATAAGATTCTACTTACGAATTAGACGTCACGTCAAAACCCATGCTACTTTTGAAATATGCTAATCCAGCACTTTCATATAATCACTCTAAGGTGTTGTTGCTTAATGCAATATGCAAATAATACAGGAACCTCTAATCGGAGCGTTCCGCGTGACTACTGCTAATAATAATGTTACTAGTACTACTACTACTACTACTACTACTACTACTACTACTACTACTACTACTACTACTACTACTACTACTACTACTACTACTACTACTACTACTACTACTACTAATGTTACTAGTACTACTACTACTGCTATACTACTACAAAACTGCTACAACTACTACTACTATACACTGAAAGGAATATTTTAACGGCCAAATCCGGTTTTGAGATATTTGACAAAAGCCGATATATACACATAGTTCACTTGTTTTGCCCCCAAAGCTAGGCTTTGGCGGCATATAGTGATCGCACCGTGCGTGTGTGTGTGGGTGTGTGTGTGGGGGGGGGGGACCTTTTGTCCGGAGTATATTTCCTTTGTCACATCAGCTACGGATACCAAATTTGGTGTGTGAGTTCATCTTGGGATGGCGGAGTGTCTCGTACCATTTTCAGGTCACTGTGACCTTGGCCTTGACCTTGACCTTTGACCGATTTTACAAAAAGCTTGTCCGGAGTATTTCTCCTTTACCTTACCAGCTACAGATTCCAAATTTGGTGTGTGAGTTCATCTTGGGATGGCGGAGTGTCGCGCACCATTTCCAGGTCACTGTGACCTTGACCTTGACCTCGATTTTAAAAAAAGCTTATACCTTACCAGCTACAAAAAGCTTGTCCGGAGTATATCTCCTATACCTTACCAGCTAAGGATTCCAAATTTGGTGTGTGAGTTTATCATGGGATGGAGGAGTGTCGAGTACCATTTTCAGATCACTGTGACCTTGACCTTGACCTTGACCTTTGACCCATTTTACAAAAAGCTTGTCCAGAGCATATCTCCTATACCTTACCAGATACGGATACCAAATTTGGTGTGTGAAATCACATTGAGATGGCGGAGTGTCTCGTACCATTTTCAGGTCACTGTGACCTTGACCTTGACCTTTGACCTCGATTTTACAAAAAGCTTGTCCGGAGCATATCTCCTATACCTTACCAGCTACGGATCCAAAATTTGGTATGTGAGTTCATCTTGGGATGACGGAATGTCGCGTTCCATTTTCAGGTCACTGTGACCTTGACCTTTGACCTCGATTTTACAAAAAGCTTATACCTTACCAGCTGCAAAAAGCTTGTCCCGAGTATATCTCCTATACTTTACCAGCTACGGATTCCAAATTTGGTGTGTGAGTTCATCTTGGGATGGAGGAGTGTCGCGTACCATTTTCAGGTCACTGTGACCTTGACCTTGAACTTCGATTTTACAAAAGATGTTGTCCAGAGAATATCTCCTATACCTTACCAGCTACGGATTCCAAATTTGGTGTGTGAGTTTATCTTGGGATGGCGGAGTGTCGCGTACCATTTTCAGGTCACTGTGACCTTGACCTTTGACCTCGATTTTACACAAAGCTTGTCCGGAGCATTTCTCCTATACCTTACCAGCTACGGATTCCAAATTTGGTTTGTGAGTTCATCTTGGGATGGCGGAGAGTCGTGTACCATTTTCAGATCACTGACCTTGACATTGGACCTCAATTTTACAGTCCGGAACATATCTCCTATACCTTACCAGATACAAAAAGCTTGTCCAGAGCATATCTCCTATACCTTACCAGCTACGGATTCCAAATTTGGTGTGTGAGTTCAACCTGGGATGGCGGAGTGTCGCGTACCATTTTCAGGTCTATGTGCCCTTGACCTTTGATCTTGATTTTACTAAAAGCTTGTCCGGAGCATATCTCCTATACCTTATCAGTTACAGATTCCAAATTTGTAATTTGTAAGTATTGGACAGGTATGCTTAGGCAAACAGTGTAAACCCAAATCAAACTACAGGGTCTACACTGTTTGCTACTACATTAGCATGAATCAGACATTATAAAGAGCTCTAAATACTATTCATACATGGGTAGGCCATGCTGTTCAAATACTTGCAGTGTCAGAACTTTCAGATGAATTACAGCATTATAACATTATAGACCCATATCAGACAGCTCCTGTAGGAGCTACTGGGTATTCATTGCTTGCTTACAACACTACCTAAATCAGATGCTATACATGCTTATGCAAAGAATGTAGATCCATACTAGGTAATTTCTGCTGCAGCTGTCTAAGAGCCAGTGTTACATGAAACTTTGACCATGCGTTTAGAATTGACTGAGGGTATGTTTTTAACGTTAAGGATCGACATAGGGTCTTTCTTAAACGTTAAGAATCAACTTAACAGTAACAATCAACACAGGATGTTTTTTAATATTGAAAATTGACCCCGTGTCTTTTTTTAAAAAACGTTAAGAATTTACCCAGGATCTGTTTTTAACGTTGACAATCAACCCAGGGTCCTTTTTAACGTTGAGAATGACCTACGGTCCTTTTTAACTAAGTTTTGACCGTTGGCTCTTTTCTTAGCTATCATAATCGTCAAAGGTTCTGTTTCTAATGTTAAGAACTGGCTCCTGTGTCATTTTAACAGCATCAAAATTTCATGTTAAACCTGCATTACATTGTATTGTTTTTCCGCCAAAATGCACTTCGGTGTCAAACACTTTGGGGGCATTTGTCACCCGTGACGACTCTCTTGTTGTATGTATATTAACCTGGATTTTTCACATGCAAATTAACTAAAACGACAGCAGTGAGTTTTAATTTTTGTCGGTCTCTTTGTTTTACTCATACACTATGCAAGCATTACTACTGCTACGGCTACAAATGCAAATACAGTATAAGTAATGCAATTCTTTGTCCATATAATAGAACTATGTAATATAATGCAGTAGAAGCGACTGTCAAAAAGATGTTTAAATACGGGTCCGTAAGGCAGGTGATAATTAACTGCAGGTTAAATGTAATGCCATAGGAGTTTTCTGCATTACTTTTGCCCTACATTAAGCAACCACCTTTTTTAAAGACTCCTAGTTCAATACATGAATGGCTACTTAGGACAAACTCAAATGTTAATGTAACCCTTTCCTTCATATAAATGCTTTTCACACATTTGCAAACAGAGTATACCCAGATCAGTCGGCTCCTACAGGAGCCGTCTGATCTGGGTCTGCACTGTTTGCTTATGACCCGATATACATAAGAATGTACAGTTTTTCTCAAAGCAAAATGTTACCTTGAAATTTCAGCTTATAGATATTCATGATGTCATTATATCTTACATGAATACTGAACAGGGAAAGGGTCAAATGCATATTCTATGTGTATTACCGTTGTTTGTATATTTACAGAGGTCGGAGTTTTCCTGGGACAAGTTCGAGCAGTGCTTTGTACTGTCCGCCTATTTCTACGGCTACCTGGGGTCGCAGATCCCTGCAGGCTGGATCATCAGTAGATATGGATGGAAACACGTGATCACGTGCACTATGGCGGTTTCAACGCTACTCACGTTTCTCATGCCAGTCAGTGCACGTGCCAGTGTGTTTGCTGTGATAGCTCTGCGCGTGTTGCTGGGATTCTGCGCAGTGAGTGTAATTGCTAACAGCATGCAGGGTTTTTCAAAGCTATTTAACGCATTACTCCATAGATATGCTTAATCGTACGCCTTTGCAAACAGAGTAGACCCAGATCAGACGGCTCCTATAGATCAGGATCTGCTCTGTTTGTTTATGGCATAATATACATGTAAGTCTATTTCTAGAGCTTCTGCTTGAGCCAAAATGTCTTGTATTCATATGCGATTACAGAAAATAATATATTTAATATTCATTTAAGAAATGAATGACGTGATCCCGGTGTTCATGAGGTTATGCAACGCATAGCTTTACGAGCAAAGTTAGTGAAGCCCGAAGGGCTTCACGTGAATCTTTGCTCGTAAAGGTATGCGTTGCATAACCTAATGAACACCGAGAGCACGTCATTCATTTCTTATATTTATATTCCATTGTATTTCTTACATTTCAACGGATCGGGTATTGAAATGAACGTTCATGGGAAAATGCAACTTTCTTTTTAGAATAAGGTTATATAAGGACGTTGCAGGGCGAATGTAAATATTATGTCATAATTTCTTACACGAATAGTCATGGAGTAACGGGTTAACCTTTACTCCGCTATAAAGAAAATATAACGATTTCTCAAATTTGGATCATGTGCATTTTTGATTACGTTCGTGTCGGTCAAGCTCGCTGGCACTATAGATCGAAAAGGACTATAGTTTATTTATAAAACCTAGCACGTCTATATTAGTGCTGAAACGGTTACTAGAATTTTGTAACCGGTTAATCGGGAGTATTAACCGCGATTAACCGGTTAATCGGAGCTCTGTCCAACAATCATTCGCACCTGGGTACACTGTAAATATTTGCACTAAAATGCAACTGCATATATCAACATATGATGAAAAAGCAATGAAGGACTATTGTTATTATCGATATATGCTAATAGTGCGACTGTATTTATCAACATAATTATGATGAAAGAGCAATGAGAAAGACCATTATTATTATATACTAGTACAGAAAAACCCCGCTAATGCGACCACCGAAACGGGGCATAATTCTGGGTGGCAGAGGCAGGTGGTAGCTTAATGCAGGACGAAAGTTATGCAGAAAGCTCCTATAGGAGCTTTCTGCATAACTTTCGTCCTGTATTAAGCAACCACCTGCTTTAGACGACATCAGTGGCTATTTATTAAGTGGTCGCATTAGCGGGGTTTCACTGTATATTGTTATCATTATAATACTAATAGTAATTACCTGGGTGATAGTATTGATATGTTGCTGCGCTTAAGAAATGTCACAGATTTTCAAACTTCAAACACATGTACGTATTTCTGCCATTGCTTATAATTATCAGCTAAGAATACAGTTAAGTTGCCATGGCTGCAGAGACTTTCTCAAAATACTATATTGCAGGAAGCGCTAAAATTTAAGCTTGTGTAATGCATAAATTGAGCATGACTTCAAACTTGAGAAAAGAAATTGAATTTTGATTGACATATTCTATCAGTATAACGTCTCATCATAATCAAGTTAAGCTGATAATTTCATCACAATTCTTTCGAAATCTTTCAAACCAATGACTTTTACAAAATTACTATAGATGAAAAATAACCATAGTGGAGAAGAAAATCGATCGGTTTGATGTGCTAAATAGAACAATAAGAGAATAAAATAGTTTTGAAAGAGCTACATATATGTCAACAGTTTTATTGAACATGAAAACAAATTTAAACGTCTTTTTATGGTCGTTGTAACCTTTAGTGCCCTACTGACGAACTAAGGGTAACTAAGGTTACGGATTTCGTAATTGGCAACGGTTAACCGGTTAATCGTTTCAGCACTAGTCTATATACACATGTGTATTAACCCTTTCCCTCATATAAACGTGTTTTCACGCATTTGCAAACAGAGCAGACCCAGATCAGACGGCTCCTAGAGGAGCCGTCTGATCAGGGTCTGCTCTGTTTGCTTATGGACTTTGATAGATCTGTTTCTTTCCTTTCTAAAATAGATACAATGTTCTACCTTCCATATTTCATTATAATTATTTTGCTATGAATATTCAGTAGGTATTAAACTTTGAAATAAACATAGAACAGGGAAAGGGTTAATGTATATCACTTGCAGGCTGACCATATCTGCGGATTTTTCCTGAATCTGCGGATTTTTTACACCTTCTACGGATCTACGGAATGATTTTCAAATCTGCGGAATTTTAGAAAAAATTTCATCTTAATATGTGCTATAAATAGAACTATAGTCCTTTTTCGATCTTGTGCCAGTGATCAAGCTTTAACGAGCCTATAACCGAGTTCCAAACAGTTTGGATCCTGACGAGACACCGAGTCACTCGGCGTCTTATCTGGATCCAATCGGTATGCAAATATGAGATCAGTGGGAAAAGAGTAAAAATGTATTCGTACTTAACTGGTACTAAAGTAATAAGCACCCTACACGGAATTGAAAATGGCTAACATTACTAAAATTATCCAAACGGATACAAAAATGTCCACAACTTGGCTCAGATGCAGTTTTCTGACAAACTTCCATTTAATTATCACTACTATGTAAGTACATGTAAAACCCCGCTAATGCGACCACCTAAAAGAGCTATAATTCTGGCGGCTAGATGCAGGTGGTAACTTAATGCAGGACAAAAGTAATGCAGAAAGCTCCTACAGGAGCTTTCTGTATTACCTTTATCCTGCATTAAGCAACCACCTGCTTATAAAGACACCCATGTTTATTCCATTAAGTGGTCGCATTAGAGGGATTCTACTGTATGTATTCACATGGTCATGATCCATTTCGCCCAACTAAGGATCGCAGCTCGAATTGGGAATTTACACCAATCTATTCACTCTTAAAACTACTTTTAGACCAGCACTATTTGAATAAATCTACTGAAAAGGAGCATTCACTAGAAAAAAAACTTTAGAATTATGTAGTTTTGAAACCAATGTTCTATTTATCACAATGGTTTCCGACTAAATGACATTTACAGAGGCGTCAAAAGGCGACAATATGAGGGAATGGTTTAAGTATCTGAACATTAACACTATATGGTGAATATAATAGTAGTGGTATAGAAATGGGGTTTTGTGAAAACTTGTGCATTAGTTTTGGATAAAATGGTGGACATTTTCATTTAATCCTTGAATATGCCTGTCTACGTATTTTCAAACAGAGTAGATCATGATTAGATGGCTCCATGCTTCAAAATCCATTTATTTTGATCGAATTTTAGCTCCGTTTTAACAGATAATTTGATATTTGGTTTCCCAAAACATTATGTATGCATATGTCAATATTGATCTTGAATGGTTAACCAAACAAATAATTGCGTCATGCAATATGTTTAATAAAACAGGCAAAAGATGTGCATTTCCTCCTGTCTAGTAATCTTGCAAACCTTATACTTTTGTGACTGTATTAATACAGTATGCGATCACCTAAAAGAGGTATAATTCTTGGTGCTAGATGCAGGTGGTAGCTTAATGCAAGACAAGAGTAATGCAGAAAGCTCCTGGAGGAGCGTTCTGCATTACTTTTGTCCTGCATTAAGCAACCACCTGCTTATAAAGACACCCATGTATATTCATTAAGTGGTCGCATTAGAGGGGTTCTGCTGTAATTAAACTAATTAAACTATTAACATTTACACGTATTTGTTAAGCAATATCTGATGCGTATCGACGTATGTCGATCTCTTAATTCCAATGGTGTTTCTGCTTTTGTTACAGGGTGCCACCGTGCCAGCAACATTTGACCTCGTACGTTGCTGGTCGCTACCCAGTGAAAGAGGAAGGTTTACACTGTTGTTGTGGCTGGGTGGGTAGACTATTAACACGCTGGTCTCCAAAGGACATAAGCAAACAGTGTATACCTGAGTTCTACAGTCTTTGCTGAACCCATTAATGCCAATAGCTTATACAGTTAAACCTCTATAATGGCCACTAAATTGTGTTAATTAGTTGGTATTTAGGGAAGGTGGCTGCTTAAAGCAAGGTGAAAGTAAAACATCTAACGCTCCTTAGCGTTCTGTTTTACTTTCACCTAGCTTTAAGCAGCCACCTGCCTTTAACACAAAATACTTGATGTAATTTAGTGGCCGTTATAGAGAGGTTTTACTGTATATACCAGCAAATATTACATACAGTTGAACATCGATATCTCGAATTCGGATAACTCGAACTTCGGATAACTCGAACTAAAAGTTTTGTCCTTCCAAAGTTTATAATGCAGAATTGTTCTAAAAATGTATCTGCATATACGCATATCTAGAACACATGTGCCAGCTTGGTGCAGATCTAAAGTAATGCTGAAGACTTTAACATGAGCTTTCAGCATTACTTTAGACCTGTATTAAGCTGTGAACTTGAACTGAGAATTTGTCCAGACTAGAATTCGGATGACTTGAACTTCGAACTAATTTGTCCCTTCAATTTCGAGATATCGAAGTAGTGTATATCAACATGACATATAGATTGATTCCATAATAAGATCAGATGAATTTTACTTTAACCCTTTTCTCCATGTATGTAAGAAATAACACTAAATTACATTAATTAAATTAAATAATTATGATAGAACATGGACGCAGGAAATGTTGGCCATGACAGAAACTGTAGAATCATATTTTATTATATCATAAGCAAACAGAGCAGACCCTGATTCACGATTCCTATAGGAGCCGTCTGATCTGGATCTTCTCTGTTTGCAAAGGCGTAGAGTTTATGGAGTAAAGGGTTGATGATATTGGACTAAATGGGTAATGATGGAAATATAGAGCTATGAACTAATAGTTTAGTTAGGAAAACACATTGTTTCATTTTTATCTAACTGAACATTTTATTTCAACAAAATAATCACATGCCACTTGGCCTACAATGCTTGATGATATATCTAGATATGAAGTTGTGGCAAATAAGGACAATGACAAGTAATGGTTCAAGTATGACAATTAAAATAGTTTAGATCTCATCTGGAAGATGTGCATTTGACACATCTGTATGGCGTGACAAACGTTGCAATATTAAATTTTTATTTGATTTTTTTCTTCATTTGATAATATTTTTTTCATTTGATAATATTTTTTTAATCCAATTTTTTCTTTTTCTCATTTGGTGTTTGAAAAATTTTCATTTGATAAAAACATTCTCATTTGATGTTACCAAAAAAATTCTCATTCGATGTTTGAACAGTTTTCATTTGATAAAAAAATTCTCATTTGATGATCGAATGAAAAAAAATTCAATTGGTGTTGAGAAAATATTTTTCATTCGATAATTTGCTTCATAGGATAGGCTACTTGATGGAGTTGTAAGCTTGGATTTCATTGGAGGAACAAATCAGACTAGCTAAAGACATGGTTAGACACACGTTAAATAAGATAAAACAAGGCAGTTTTGCAGTTCAAAGTTTGTGGTCGAGTGGTCTAACGAGCTGTCCGTTACATAGAGGCAGAGATTTACCTGCCCGCCGCGTGTTCGAATCCCGTCAGATGCGTAACCTTTTTATGTATATAAAAGTAGTTTATATCAACCACTGGAAGTTTTAAGTTACAACAGCTGACATATCGCTTCTTTTCTCCGCGACACCCACCCTACTAAGCCCCCCCCCCCCCCCCCCCGATATTAAAAACGCTCCTTTGCATATGTAACGTGTAAAGAGCTGGAGAAAAGTGATTTTTTTTAAATTGTGTCGTTTTGAAACCATTGTGATAAATAGAGCATTTGCTCTTATGGAGCAAGTGTTCTATTTATCGCAATGCTTTCAAAATGTGACTTTTACAGAGGCTCCAAAATGCGTCACTAGGAGAGAATGTGTCAACGTGCATAGAAATGGCGGAGACAGTAACTGTATACAGCACAACTACATACTTATACTAGTAGATACATACATGTACTTACAAGTTTTAATTTTATAATGAAATCATCATTTATGAACTTTTTTAATGATGGAATGCATTGGAATGATCATCGCTGAACATTTCAGACTTGAATCTTCACGGTCTGTCAGTTAGTCATATTCGATATTTCCTGTCGTTTAGAGGCGTTTACATGAAAGACACGATTATTTCACATACATATGAAAACAATCTTGCACGGGCTTCGTGAAAACTATTTTCAGTATTCTTAGCTGAACAAAGCATATCAAAGGCGTCAACACTGAAAAGTGCAAACCACTCTGATATTCATTTAACCATTTCCCAGCTAGTCTGATTTGTTCGTCCAATGAAATCCAAGCTTAAAACTCCATTTAGTAGCCTATCCCATGAGGCAAATTATCGAATGAAAAAAAATCGAAAGACCAATTGATTTTTTTTTCATTCGATCATCAAATTTTTTACCAAATGAAAAATGTTCAAACATCGAATGAAACATTTTTTTTGGCAACATCAAATGAGAATTTTTTTAACAAACGAAAAAATTTCAAACATCGAATGAGAAAAAGAAAATTTTGGATTAAAAAAAATATTATCAAATGAAAAAAAAAAAATCAAATGAAAAAAAATAAAAAAAATAATAATATTGTAACGTTTGTCACGCCATACATCGGTTATTCTATTGTGTTTATGACCACGAAACATTCCCGCTTTGTCAGAAATGTGCCACCATATATGTATAATATATATATTTCAGGCCAGTGTTTAGGAGCGGTGATAGGTTACGTCACTTCCGGCATTCTTTGTGCTAATGGTTTTGATGCTGGATGGGGCTCTGTATTCTATATTCACGGTAAACGTTTGTAAATATAATAATTTAATACTTTATCAAAATACGACGAGCATTTTATTCAGACCAGACACCGTTTAACTCGGGGTCTGGTCATGTATGTATTATTTGTTATCAAAAATGATGACGCCATGAATATTACTTAACCCTTTCCCTGATCTTTGTTTATTCCTATTTGATACATTCTGAATATTGATGGACAACATAGTTATAATGAAATATGGAAGGTGGAACATTGTAGCCACTTTAGAAAGTAAATAAACATATATTTCAATTTCATAAGCAAACAGAGCAGACGGCCGTCTGACCGGGGTCTACTCAGTTTGCAGATGCGTGAAAATGCGTTTATATGCGGGAAAGGGTTATTTTTTGAAATTGCACATTAACACTTGATTGTTTAAAAAAGCAGAAGCTCTACAATCAAACTATGTTATACCAGAAGCAAACGGAGCAGGTCCTGTTCAGATGGCTCCAATTGGAGCCGTCTGATCTGAGTCTACTCTGTTTGCAAAGGCGTAGAAAAGCGTTTTATCCAGTCACCAGACTTCTCTAGTGACGTAATAAAGGGGGTGCAGATAAACTTAGGTTTATTAGGTTACTTCCGGTAGTAAAAGGTTTATTAGGTAAGGAGACATTTCTAAGGCGTAATGATTCTATAACCATAGAACTATTTTATTTTTCCGTAAATATGCATAACAATTATGTTGACGGAATAGATCCGACAGAAAAAGATCTCCAATAGAATTATTCAAACAAGGTAAAAGAAAGAAAAAAAGAAGACGAAATAAAATGGTTATAGCTGGATTCGAACCAGCGCCGGATCATACAAAATTCAATTTCAATCACCAGAAACGTCACGCTTACCGATTACGCCACTGAGGCCAGATATGAAATGACGTTAATTTATCAGTTTTAATAATTTAATCCTACGCTGGCGAAACGCGTTTTTTGATAAGAATCAAGTCAGGAAGCACAGATTAACGGATAAATAGTAAATGTTTTCTTTTCACACTCATGATAATTTGATTGAGAAGCTCTTAAAGGGACGGGGTTTGCCATAGACCTAAATATAGCCAGTTCAGTTCTATTGATTTTTGAGGAGGCCTATCTAAACATAGAAACTGAGACGACGGAACTCGAATTTAACCAGAGAGCCTCCGGGAGAATAATATTATAATCATGTCTATTTGAATTAACATATCGTCATTCTCGATTCAAATGATCTTATTTTTCAAATTCAAACACGTCTTCCCCTCTTGTAATGCAAGTATCGAAACTATTTTCCTCCGCGGTAGCTCATTAAATTTACGTCTAAATGGAAATGAAAAGGGAGGTCCGTTGGTCGAAAAAACGCATTTTCAATGCAAATTATTTCAAGATTGTTATGTTTTATGAGTCTATGAAAAATGATAAAACTTAATTGACTGGATAAATAGAGAATAATAGGTTAGTCCCGTAGATGGGACACCTTTATCCGACTCGGAGAGAAAACATTAGAGGCTCGACAAGCCTCGTCTCAACGTTTTCTCCCCTCGTCGGATAAAGGTGTCCCATCTACGGCACTTAACTATTATTCTCTATTGATGGAGCGGGTTAATTCAATTAAACACGCATTTAGAATTAAGTAGATACTAATTATGAGTTCAGGAAAATGTTCATGGCAAGAGAAATGTTATATATAATACTGAATAATACACACAGACAGCCACTGCAATTCATTGTTTAACCCTTTCCCTGTTCTATGTTATTCCCAATTCCAATACATGTATACTGAATATTCATGGTCAAAATGGATATAATGAAATATGGAAGGTGGAACATTGTGGCGATTTTAGAAACTAGAGAAACAGGTGTATCAAATCCCATTAGCAAACACAGCAGACCCTGATCAGACGGGGAGGAACCGTCTGATCTGGGCCAACTCTGTTTGCAAATGCTTGAAAACACATTTATATGAATTAAAGGGTTAACCCTATACTGCATGAATATTGATGTAAGAATTAATGACATCATGAATACTAACAACAGTCATTGTTATAAAATGAAATGGAAGCAGGAATGTATGGTAATGTCAGAGACTGTAGAATAATATCTATACCATAGCAAAAGCAAACAGAACAGACCCTGATCAGACGACTCATACAGCAGCCGTCTGATCTGGGTCTGCTCTGTTTGTAAAGGCGTAGAAAGGCGCATTTGTAGATTAACCGGTTAATTAGATTTTCATGAACAAGCAAACAGTAAAACCTGGCTTATCTGAACACCCAAAGAAGTTTTCCAAACAGAACAGACCGAGATCAAACGGCTCCTGTATGGGCAGTCTGATCAAGGTCTTCTCTGTTTATTTACGATATAATATACAGTAAACCCCCTCTAAACCGGAATTCTAGTAGAGAAGAATTTAGATACTTTTAGGCAGGTGGCTGCTTCATGCAGGGTGAAAGTCATGGAGCTTTCTGCATGCCTTTCACCCTGCATGAAGCTGCCACCTGTCTCCAAGACCGATATTTATACTAAATTTAACGTCCGGTTTAGAGAGGTTTTACTGTAGATAAGATTCTACAGTTTCTACCATGGCCATAACAGTTTGTTCCCATGTGCTATTATAACAATTATTCTAATTTATATTCATGTCATTATTTCTTACATGAATATTCATGGAGTAACGGGTTAAAACACAAGGAAAGCTCCGTGCAGAGAGAAAGTCATCCAGAAAGCTCCTTTGGGAGAAAGCTCCTTTTCTGTATGAATTTCAATCTGCACTAAGCAGGCATCTGCCACAAATGCTACCACGTAGTATTTACTTTCTGACTTGATTAGATCTATACGTTTACTGCAGGCAACTGTTACTGTTACTGTTCATTATATTCTTTGGAAAAAAGCTACACGTACAGAGCAAAACTAACAAACAATATATATCATTGGAATTCTAGTACATGTATTGAAGAATTCGGATACTTTAATGCAGGTGGCTGCTTAATGCAGAGTGGAAGTCATGCAGGAAGCTCATAGAAGAGCTTTATGCAAGATTTTCACCTTGCATTAAGCTGCCACCTGTCTCCAAGACCGATATTTATGCTAAATTTAAGGTCCGGCTTACATGGGCTTTCTGTTGTCTTTACTCTCTGCCTCGATTAGCGATAAACTGTAGATGATCTGTTAGTTCATTGTACCCTCTGGACAAAGCTACAGTAAAACCTCTCTATAACGACCACTAAATTACATCAAATATTTAGTGTTAAAGGCAGGTGGTTGCTTAAAGCAATGTGAAAGGAGCGTTCTGTTTTACTTTCACCTTGCTTTAAGCAGCCACCTGTCCATAAATACCAACTAATTAACACAATTTAGTGGTCGTTATAGAGAGGTTTTACTGTACTTACAGAGCAAAATTAACAAACATGATTTGGATATTTATTAAAATTTGTATCATTTGTTTTCTCTGTTCAGGGATTTTCGGAGTACTATTTCTTGTACCTTGGTTTCTTTGCGTTAAAGACATGCCAGGATCACTAACCAGGACACCGGGAGCAGAGGGGCGCGTCCTGGCATCCAACCGACCCAGTCTTCATGTGTGTGTCGAGGTAGGAGGCTGACGATTGAGCACCATGCACGAGACGTAATGTAGGACTGGGGCGAAATGCACCGCAGTGGTCGCTCTCATCTAAATATTTTCAAAGAAAGCAAAATTATTTGTTAAACAATGGCAGAATTATATATTATCATTTAACTTGTAGTTTAATCATAGTTTATTTTGCTTGCAATAATTCTGCAACAAAGTCATACATACATATACAGTAAAACCTCTCTATAACGACCACTAAATTACATCAATTATTTTGTGTTAAAGGCAGGTTGCTGCTTAAAGCAAGGTGAAAGTAAAACAGAACGCTCCTATGGGAGCGTTCTGTTTTACTTTCACCTTGCTTTAAGCAGCCACCTGGTCTAAATACAAACTAGTTAACACAATTTAGTGGTCGTTATAGAGAGGTTTTACTGTATAAACTAAAACAGAAGCAGGTGGATTAGGCCAATAACTATTTTAACATTAGATTAATTAATTTTAAATAGGTATAGCTGGATGGATGATAAAACTTAATAGAGTTTTTTATGTTTATGTCTACCATTCGTTGATAGCCGTTGTCTTATTAATTGCGTTTATTATCAATTAGTATATGTTTAATATTGGGGTTTCATTGTATGAGTTTTAGAACAAATGTATACGTGTATCCATTCTAATTTCAGACTCGGAATGTGCCACTCAAGAAAATATTGTCCTCATGTCCTGTTTGGGCTGTGTTTGTAACGCACATGTTCGACAGCTTCACGTTTTGCCTCGTTTTGATGTACATGCCAATGTTTCTGTCAGAAGTTATGGCTCTGGACGTCCAAACAGTAAGAACAAATGTGTTTGCTGTACACGGTACAACTAATGTAACGTGTGACTGACGGAACCCCCGTAAGAGACGCTTTTAACCCATTACCTCATAGGCTATTTTATTTTTTTACACCCAACCTCTTTGAATAAATCTACCGAAAGGAGCATTAACTAGAGAAAAGGAAAGTTTAGAATTGTGTAGTTCTGAAACCATTGTGACAATGTTGTATTTATCACAATAGTTTTAAAAAGTGATTTTTACAGAGGCGTCAAAAGGCGTCAATATGAGGGAATGGGTTAACCCTTACAATGCGGTAAATTACCCTTGCAAACAGTGTAGATCAAGATGAGAGAGTTCCTAGAGCGACCCTCGCATAAATGTCTGCACTGTTTGTCATGTTACACTTTTCCTAAATACCTAAATATTCACCGTAAGATTGTCCTGTTTAAATTTTGGAATAGTCCATTTGAAAATTCAGGGTTATAAGAGTTAAGAAATGAAATTTCAACCACCTTTGAACCCTGTGGACACCGTAAGCGACGATAACATTGACCCTTTCCCTGTTGAATATTCATGTAGAGAATAATGACGTCATGAAATATTAATATGAGTATTTTTTTATAATGGCATATGTACACAAGACATTTTGGCTCAAGCAGAAGCTGTAGAATCAGATCTATATTACACCATAAGCAAACAGAGCAGACCGTGATAAGACGGCTCCTATAGGAGCCCTCTGATCTGGGTCTACTCTGTTTGCATATGCGTGAAAATGCGCTTATATAAGGGAAAGGGTTAAGCCTTCTCGTGCTGGTATTTGCAAACAACCTAGACGAATGCTGTATTCAATTGTCATTAGTTTTTCAAAATAACAGATCATTTTTCCCCACTTTTTTTCAGCACGTGAATGGTTAATATTTGCCTTTTTAAACTCTTTCCTTCATATAAACGCGTTTTCGCGCAATTGCAAACAGGGTAGACGCAGATCAGACGGCTCATAAAAACGTCCAGTAGGAGCCGCCTGATCAGGGTCTGCTAGTGGCATCATACTTGACTCTACAATTTTGTTAAAGGAAAATAGCCGTTAAAAAGTTTACATTATAACAGTTCAGCTCTCCATGACGTCATTGTTTCTTGCATGAATGTTAAACAGATAATTAAGAAACTTTATCATGGTAACAAACAATTTGGATCCTTATGAGACGATGAGTTACTCAGCGTCTCATCTGGATCCAAACTGTTTGCACACAGATTCGCCATTGGCAGTGACAGAGTTAACCCTTTCACCGCTAATGTCGCATAAATGCACCACGACAAATAGTGTAGTCCCAGATCAGACGCCGCCTTGAAAAGGCGGCGTCTGATCAGGGACTTCACTAATTGTCTCAAATTCTATTTCTATATATGTGCTTTATTCCTTTGAAGTTTGAATTTATTTATCTTATTTCCTTATTTTACTGAATGATTTAACAAAATTGGATTGCAGACGACAATTAGAAATTTGGCGCCGAAAGGGTTAAACTAAATACTGAGATTGACCATTTCAGAACGGGTTGTTGTCGGCACTACCATTTATATTAAGCGGTGTGGGGTTCGCAGCAGCGGGACCTCTGTCAGACTATGCCATATCCAAACAAGTATCATCTAACACCAATATAAGGAAAATATTTGGAATTGTAGGTATGGCCATGTTCTTTTCTTTAGCGGTAAAACAGTATTGACAAGCAATGAATGTAGGCATGTTTTGGTAGTATTTTGCGACACACACTGGATAGTTTTTCAAATACATTGTGTATATTGTTTTACGATGAATTCTTAAAACTTGATTTTTTTTCCAATACTTCGTGTTTCAGAATACTTTATTGAAAGCGAAACCAGTTAATAAATCTGTTAGGGTTACAATAAACCCTCCCTACGCCAGAAATTCAAATTATAGTAGAACCTGTCTTAAGCGACCATAAAAAGAGGCATAATTATTCGTATGTAAGGCAGATGGTAGCTGAATACAGGTAAAAAGTAACGTAAAAGGCCCATGTATGAGCTGTTTGCATTACGTTTGATTTGTATTAACTCAATTCCCTCATTGGCTATTTTTAGTCCAAGCCTTTTTTAATAAACTATCAAAAAGGAGCATTCGTTAGAGAAAAGGAAAGGTTTGTAACTGTGTAGTTGTTAAACCATTGTAATAAATACAGCATTTGCTTCTATTTACAGGGGCGTCAATAGAAGCTGCTGCTTAACCCATTCCCTCAAAGGCTATATTAGACACAACCTCTTTGAATAAATCTGCTGAAAAATAGCATTTATTGGAATCCATTGTGATAAATAAATGGTTTCAAAAAGTGACTTTTACAGAGGCATCAAAATGCGTCAGTATGAGGGAATGGGTTAAGCAATCAACTACCTCTTGGGATGCCTCCGTCCAGCCAATATAAAGTCGCTTAACACACTCCCTCATATTCACTTCTGACGCCTCTGTAAGTCACTTTTTGAAACCATTCTGATAAAAAGAGCATTTGCTCTATAGGAGCAAATGCTCTATTTATCAGAATGGTTTCAAAACTACACAATTCTAAAATTTTCCTTTTCTCTAGTAAATACTCATTTTTGATAGATATTTTCTAAAAGGTTATGTCTAAACATAGCCTAAGTGGGAATGGGTAAAGCAGCAGCTTCTCCTGTAGTATTAATGTCAGTGTTTATAACAGGTGGCAGTTTCTAGTGGGTTAAAGACATACAGAAATTTCCCAAAATATATTGGACACAATATAATTTCAATCACTAAATTAATAAGACTGTGCTACATGTACCACTGACACGTTTGAAATAGAAAAAGGTGTTTCCCAAGAGATATGTTGCAGGGCTGTGTCTGTCACGGATCTGTCGCGAGTTGTCGTTCTTAAACGAGTCCAGAAAACTGTTATTAACCCTTTCCCTCATATAAACGTGTTTTCACACATTTGCAAACAGAGAAGACCTAGATCAGACGGCTCCTATAGGAGCCGTCTGATCAGGGTCTGCTCTGTTTGCGTTTGACACTATATAGATCTGATTTTACAGTTTTTGTCAAAGCAAAAAAAATCCATTGAAAAGTATATATTATATAAATTGAGCTAATAAATATTCATGTTGTCATTATTTCTTGCATGAATACAGAACAGGGAAAGGGTTAAGCGAGCCTTAGGCGAGCTTAATAACATTTTTTCTGGACGAGTGAGTATTTATTAGATGAATTTTTATAATGTAAACTTTTCAAGGGAATTGTTTCCCTTGACAAAAAAACTGTAGAATCAGATCTTTATCATGTCAAAAGCAAACAAAGGAGATTCTGGTCATACGGCTCCATTAGGAGCCGCCTGATCTGGGTCCATTCTGTTTGCAATGCGTGAAAAGGCGTTTATATGAAGGAAAGGGATAAACATTATTTCTCTCATGCCAGGTTTGTGTTGTGGCGGCGTGTTTGTCATGGTACCCGGCTATCTGTCATGTGACCAGCGGGGTCTGGTGGTGTTCTGTTATTGCGCATGTACTCTGTTCCTGGGAATCTCACAAGGAGGTGGTTATACCAACAACCCCGTAGATATGGCACCCAGGTACGCACTATACACTTACTGTATCACGTTACCTTATGAATATTCCTGTGAAACTCCACCCTTTATGAATATTATTTTAATGCTTGTATTAAAAATATAAGATAAGAAAATTAATTTGTCATTGTAAACAGTAACAAATAAGCAAACAGAGCAGACCCTGGTCAGACATCTCCTACTTGAAATCAGATCGCTCTTCATTCCTGTCTGATATGGGTCTATTCTGTTTGTAAAGGCAACAAAATGCGTCTAATGGCATGCATTGCGACCCTTTCAATGATAAACACAGAGGACAGCATGTTCGCTTCTTTGTTCGTAGAAGTATACTCTGCATATGTTTTGAACAAAATGACATCTCATAATGGTGTTACCTTACAACTTTTGTTCCGTGGAAGACCAAGTAGTTATAACAAGCATTGCACAGATACCTTATGCGTGAGTTTTGATTAAAGTGGAGGAAACGCGTTGTACGTGAAAAGCGAGAAGTGACAAGCACCCCCACCCCCACACCACAAACACATTAGACGCATCACATGTAGCAATTTGACACAGCGAAGACAAAGTATAGAGACATGAAAACATTGAAATATAATGCCCGTTACAAAACTATGAATGTGGAGACATGGAAGGTAGAGAAATGAGGTGTGATGTCAAGCGTTGTGTATATATAAGAGACCTGCAATTCGAGTTTTATTATAAGCGTATGTATGTGCAATTTGAAATAGTTTCTAATGTATCAATCATTTCGTTTGAACAAAGGAAACATGTATGCAGGCTTAAAGGTTCATAAGGTAGATAACCTCACTCCCACTATTCGTAGAGTACAGTACAGATCTCGCGGAACTTTCAAAGCCCGCGATGTCGCGATGGGGTTTTGGCTGGCTTCGCGGATAATGCTCGTGATTTTACCGCGATTTGTCATCGTAATATCGTGATGCATAATTATTCACGAAGCTCAACGTGGAAACGACCGCGGCGATCTCCGCCATCCATGGCTATCGAGGGCCTCGCTTATCACGACGAGTAATCGCGATTTACAGGTAATGCAGTGCAAGCATTTTGTGAATGTTGTACAGTACATGTTTCATGTACAATGCACGCATATTCACTTGCTGTTGTTTACAGTTGTACTTGTGTTATTTGAATTGATAAATTAAAAAAAAAATGCACACACATTGATTCAGTTATTGTTTTTATTTCTGAAGCTCATTCGATTGACACGTTCAAAATTCAGAACAAGTTCTATGTTATGATATAAAATCGAACAATAATTATGAGGTGACAAAATTGGCCGACATACAGTCACAGCGACACTGTATGATATTCTAGGTGCAATAAAGAATGGTCTGTAATCATATCTGATAGTTTTGCTCAGGCAACTTACGACTGCCATTTAGACGAAACATATTCTCATTTCCTACATAAATTCATTTATTATAGACAAATTGGCAGTAATACGAAATGTCCGACACCCTTGCGTTCACATTATGAACTTAAAAAAAAATCATTGAATACAAATGCTTCTAATGCTACAAAACGCACTTTTATGTGGGAAGATGTGTTAATAGTTAATAACTAAATAAATCGCCAGCTCCCATGTTAATTATGGGCATGCAGTCGCTGCGTCATTGAAATAGTCGAGATAGGTTTTCAGGGAATGAGAAATACATGTAATATAATATCCATTATAATGAATGAAATACTATGTATCTCTTCTGTCGTGCAAAAAAAAATCCTGGCACTCTGACCTGCAACTTGCTGTCACAAAAGTACTCAACAAGGTACGACAACCCTCGTAAGGAGTTAATAGTCCAAGAATTGCACTGCACAGTTGTTGACAATGGCATCCAATAATAATCTTAAGAACATTAATTATCATCCATCAACTTGACCTTTAATTAGTACAAAAATTGACTTCCACCATTGACTGAAAATCTTAGCTTAATAAGTTTGTCACACGATTACATCTGATAAATTATTCACAGAATTTTATTTCAAAGTGCGAAAAACTACTACTAGTTCAAAAAGGTCGGTCGTGTTTTAAATTTGCACTGTCTTTACTCTAACGGTTTGCGGCATTTGTTTGTTACTTTGATCAGTTTCCATGTATTTTTTTTCACTTAGTTCTCTAAGAAAAATCTTTGATGTCATAGATCGGTACCGAAATACAAATTCTTCAATGACATGTACCGTATTTTCCCATATTAACCGTGTTATTTTCAATAAGGAGGCGTATATAAAAGGCAAAAACAAATTTGTTTTCCTTTTTTTTACCTCCTAAATATGTGCCCCAATAACCTTTTTTGAGCTTCCATGTGTTTTTTAAGTAAAATTTCGCCGATTTAAATGCATAAGTGAAGGTTTCAAATTTTAACCAGTTGGAGACTTTACGGTAATGCAGGTGTTCACTCTGGGAGGATATTGACACAGCAGCCCTGGGAGCCGAACAGGGTCCTGCCATAGCCTAATTTGAATAAAGCTAATTTTCCAGAGGTCCCCTGCCCTTAATTTGCATAAAGCTCCTTTGGACACAAGTCCAGCACACTTTTAACCCATCCCCTGTATGTTTATTACAAATTTCAACACATCTATTGAACGTTCATATGGACCAAAAAAATAATGATTATGAAATATGGAGGATGGATCATTGTAGCCAGTTTAGAAAGTAAATAAACATATTTTATCAAATTCCATTAGCAAACAGAGCAGACCCTGGTCAGACGCCTCCTATTATAGGTACCATATGATCTGGGTCTACTCTGTTTGCAAATGCGTGAACACACGTTTATATGAGGGTAAGGGTTAAGAAATAGTGTTCACTGTTCAATACTTTTCAAATCGTGAAAATGGCAACACGCATTGAAAAACACACGTCGTATATTGCATGCTTCAAGCTCAAGGTTATCAAAGTTACATTAAATTCATATTTGGAGTGGATTTGGATAGTTCCGGTCAGGATAACAGAGGTGAGCCTGTTTGATTGTTTTGTTTGTTTATTTGAACATCGGGATATATTTTTTTCTGGTGAAACAAAATGGGGAGCTGGGATTCTTGTCGGTAATTAGGGAAACTCAGTTATAATGCGCTTGGTCTTATGTGTGAAATGGTTTGAGGACGAAACTTCACAGTTAGTCTTTCGAAACTAAACTGTTGGTTTTAAAAAAAAAAGTCAATAATAAAGCTAGGTTGCGAGTAGTGCTTGTACATGTTCTGTGTAATGTTGAAGCTGACAATTCATTATTTGAAGAGCAAAAACTCAGGTAAATTAGAATCGCGATGTATCATAACGTTTATTGAAAATCGCCATGACCCGTCGCAGATTCAAAACGCGATGTCACACGCGATGGGTTTTCGAGATTTTCTATAATCCGCGGCAGATAATTTCTTCCCGCGAAAGGTCAAAATCGCGATGAATCGCGTTTTGCGAAAGTTCCGCGAGATCTGTACTGTATATCAGTTATTCCCCTTGCAGATTTGCTGAAGTCATTCTGGCCATTTCACACAGCCTTGCTGCGGTCCCTGGCATGATTACACCCTTCATTATAGCAGAACTAACCCCAAACGTAAGTTTGCAAGCATACATCTTAACATTTCTCCAGCTGTAAACATGCTGTCTACTGAA
This sequence comes from Azorinus chamasolen, assembly GCA_963576725.1. Taxonomy (NCBI): domain Eukaryota; kingdom Metazoa; phylum Mollusca; class Bivalvia; order Cardiida; family Solecurtidae; genus Azorinus; species Azorinus chamasolen. The sequence goes on along the minus strand of OY755240.1, from coordinate 61,083,597 downwards.
ACTTTAAAATCAGTATCCATGCTTATAAAACTTTTTAGTTGTGTCTGAGTTCGTTCTCAGGTTTTTTGATTGGTCAGATTTGAGCCAAAGGCTCAAATCAGACCAATCAAATGCTTGAGAACAAATTCAGACTCAACTAAAAAGCTTTATAAGCATGGACCCAGTTGCAATTCTTTCGAGAATTCATTTATGAAGCCGATCACACAGTGGCAAATACCTCGGATCCTGAAGAGACGCCGAATTACTCGTCGTCTCATCTGGATCCACACTGCCTGCAAATGCGAGTCAGGTCGCCCTTTATAGTAGAGGGGTAGCATTTAGCACTTGTTTGTGTAATTAATTTTATCCACCTTTATCCGGATATCCGAGACTCGGCTCGCACTGGCAAGCAGCTTAGGTCCTTGATGAGACGCCGAGTAATTGGCGTTTCACCAGGACCTAAGCTATTTGACACTCTGTCTTGATCATTTCTTTGAGACGATTCCAAAGAGTTGTAACTATATAGGGTTAGGTGGAGAAATGCTTTATATATTTTCTAACATGTTTTACTGTTTATCTTATCTGGACCTTTTAATGACTTGCGTGTGCAAGTGTTAACTGAAATGTATTTGTGTCTCTGTTTGTTCGCTTAACCTGCTACATTTATAGAACAATAGGAACAAGATTCACCCATTCACTCATGGGCTATTTTAGACCCAACCTCTGTGAATAAACTATCTTAAAAGGAGCATTTGCTACATAAAGAAAAAGTTTAGAATTTTGTAGTTTGACGCCATTGTGATAAATAGAGCATTTCAAAAGGTGGCTTTTACAGAGGCGTCTAAAGGCGTCAATATGAGGGAATGAGTTAATAGAAGCAGTAGCATAATGTTTGTCATCTTCGAGCTTTTTGTCCCCGTTTCACTTTCCAATTATTATTTAAGGGCACGGTGGACGAATGGAGAGTGGTTTTAGACACAGGGGCTGTGTGTGCCCTTTTCGGTGCTGTGGTTTATGGGGGTTTCTCTGACTGTGACCCCGCCTCCTGGGCCAAGTCACGCCCCGGTGAGCCGGACCACAAGGATGATGACCGATACACATTGGTCAACGGGATGTTCCACCCGGACGAACTGTGGCCTTGACCTTATCCGTATGCTGAATATAATATCTGCCAATTCTCAGATCTGTAACAAGTGTTTTCAAATCGTTTCAACATTTGAGGAACTACCAACCGAGTGTTACAGTTTACATAAGAGTCTGTCTTAATCCTTTCCCTCATATAAACGTGTTTTCACGCATCTACAAACAGAGTAGACCCAGATCAGACGGCTCCTACATGGGCCGTCTGATCAGGGTCTGCTCTGTTTACTAATGGAATTCGATAGATCTGTTTCTTTAGTTTCTAAAATGGCTACACTGCTCCACCTTTCATATTTCATTGCAATCTTTTTGTCCATGAATATTCAGTAGGTATTGAAATTTGTAATAAACACAGAAGAGGGAAAGAGTTTAGCGGCCATCCATTTATTGAAGATATGATTCTTAATAACCAGGTGGTTGCTTAATGCAGTGCAAAAGTAGTGCGGAAAGCTCCTATAGGATATTTCTGCATTACTTGTGACCTGCATTAAGCTACGTGTACCACCTGCCTAACAGACCAATAATACGAACTCGTTTTGATGGCTACTTAAAACTGGTTCTACTGTAGATTCCTTGTCTTGTCTGAATCAACGTCAAACCCTGTTTTGATGCTTAACCTTTAGCCTGCTGAGAAAATTATTTTTACATACTTTTTCACCTACAATTTTTTCAAAATTCAACCTATAATCAGTTTGTCTACCAAAATGCAATCAGGGTGTCAAACAGTTTGGATCCTGATGAGACGCCGAGTTACTCGGCGTCTCATCCGGATCTAAATGGTTTGCATAAATATTCATTCATCCGCCCATAGCAGGCTAAAGGTTAAGGGTTAAGACTTCACATACTTTAATATTAAATGCAAAATGTCCTAGACATAGCCTTTGTTCAGGTTGCAATCGTTTAAACATTTACCTCATTAATATTCATGTAAAGGTAATGACATCATGAATGTTAATCAGATGGTTATTTATAATTGCACGTGAACACATGAACTTTTAGACTGTATAGAATAAAAGCTGTACATATCATTCCAAAAAGAACTGAGCAGGTCCTGGTCAGACAGGAGTCGTCTGAGCTGGGTTTACTCTGTTTGCAAAGGCGTTTAAAGGTGTATGTATGTAAATAAAAGGGTTAAGTTATTATAAGCAAAGCCTCGATTGGACTACACAGTGTCAGCTTCATAATGGACTGCCAGAAAAAAATGAAATAGGAATTACGTATAACAGAGGTCCAGCTAAGAAGCGTAAATTTAAATATTTTCAAAAATAGCTCCTTTATTTCCCCACTAAACCCAATACTGTGAACACTCTTTAGAATCGTCTCTTGGAGATCTTGGGGCACAGTATAGGGTCTGGTTGAGAAATGAGGATTTTAGTATTTGGGTACGCACCTTTATCTGTAGCTCTGTTATAAGCCAGATTAAACATTACCCCGCTGTGAAAAAATGTATCTGGTGCAATTTTTATTACTTCCTATTCGAGCCAGCTTTTAAGAGAAACTATTGACCGAGTGTCAACGTGATTGGATCCCGATGAGTAGCCGAGTTACTCGGTGTCTCATCTTGATCCAAGATGTTTGCAACTGCGAGTGAGGTTCCGAAAGAGGGGTGGGGAATTAGAATAGCTCATTTATCATACACCATTGTATTTGGTTGTCGTAGAATTTGTTGTAATCTACTGTAGACGGTTATTGTCCTGTATCCACTTTTAAAACTTCCGGGTTTGAGTCTGAGATAGCATTCTCAAGTATCTGATTGGTCAGATTCTGAGCTTGCTCAGAATCTGACCAATCAGATGCTTGAGAATGATCTAAGACTCAAACAAAACGTTTTATAACCTCGGGGCCAGTAGTTGTCCTTGTTCGAGTGACATAGGTTTCCTATTGATATATGGTTCTATGCTGTGAGAATCTAGACGCCTAGCAAGCAGGGACCCGTCCTACGACAGTTCGATCCTGGAAGGTGCGGTCATCGTATATTGGAACATACGATAACTACTGTCGTACGATCTTTCGTAAGATGTGGTGGTGACAACCGTTGTCAGAATAGTGGAAAAAGTATTGGGTGAAAAAGTAGAAAATATAATGTTCTAGTTTAGAAGAGAAATGACAATCATGACACAATTTCAAGTTTGATTATCGTTGTATCAAATTATCAATTGATATATGTGGTTGGATTTTAGGAAAAAAAATGAATGTGATGTACGTTAATTTGTTCTTGCGAGGTACCTCCCCTCCAGCCCGCACGCGTTAAACTTTTGTCAGTAGAAAATTTCTTCTAGATTTAACCCTTCTCCCCGGGACTTGACTCGTTATTGCAACAGCTTGGATCTACATTTAGATGAGACACCGTGCAACTTGGTGTCTCACCAGGATATCGTAGAACCTCTCTGGTCCGGACGTTCAATTTAAAGTATAAATATCTGTCTTGGAAACAGATGGCAGTTTAGTGCCGGATGAAAGTCATGCAAAACACCTTCTCTAGAAGCATTCTGCGTGAATTTTATCCTGCATTAAGCTATCTGTCTAAATTTACAGTAAACCCCCTCTAAACCAGACTGTAATGCGTTTCAATAAGTATTATGCGTGTCGATTAGTATGCAGGGTGTCTAATAGTATGCAGGGTGTCAAACAGTGTCAATATTGCTGTGACATCTAGTTACTCTGGGGTTATGCCAACTGACACTTGTCAAAACCGACAAGAGATATTGATTTATCTAACCCTTTCCCTGTTCAAAATGCCTGTACGAAATAATTACATCATGAATATTTTATTAGCTAAATTTCAATAATGTAAATTTCTCAAGGGAATGTTTTGCTTTGACAAAAACTATAGGATCAGATCTTATTTATGTCATAAGCAAACAGAGCAGACACTGACCAGACGGCTCCTACAGGAGCCGTCTGATCTGGGTCTACCCTGTTTGCAAATGCGTGAAAAGGCGTTTGTACGGGAGAGAAAGTGTTAAACTTTAACATGCAATGGGCGATTATTTGATCGCTTTGGGGAAAAACAATAGAACCTCTCTACAGCGACCATCTAATATAACTCAAAGTCTGGGGGTTTTAACCCATTACCTCATAGGCTATTTTTAGACCCAAATCACTTTGAATAAATCTACCGAAAAGGAGCATTAACTAGAGAAAAGGAAATTTTAGAATTGTGTAATTTGAAACCATTGTGATAAATAGAGCATTTGCTCCTATAGGAGCAAATGCTTTATTTATCACAATGGTTTCAACAGGTGATTTTTACAGAGGCGTAGAAAGTCGATTTATGGAGGAAATTGTTAAGACAGGTGGTAGATTAATACATGACGAAAGTTATGCAGAAAGCTCCTGAGCTTTCTGCATTACATCCTAGCCCTGCATTAAGCAACCATGCACCAGCTGTTACAGATATCCATTTATATTCATTACGGTCGATGTATGCAAGTTCAACTGTAGTTTGCAGCAAGATCGGGCACCGAGTAACTGGGCGTCCCACCGGGATCCAAACGCGTTTGACCTCAGAAATAAAACCCTATGTTGTGAATTGCTGGTAACGAAACTTTCTGTCACGATTTACTTTATACTTAATGGGGACGCTTTATGACGCCTTGGCAAACAAAGTAGACCAAAATCAGACGGCTTCTGTATGCACGATCGGATCAGGGTTTGCTCTGTCTGTTATATTTTATTATGTTTTATTGTTGGCAATATATTTCCTTATTGTTTATAATTTTAAATACAACAATTAAACTAATTAATAGGCAAACTTATAATCACGTAAAGGGTTCAATACTGACTTCTGTGTGTTAAGTCTCTCGCTACCACGTGCAAATTTTTTAATTTATCGTCTGCAAAATGTTCATTGTTTATTTTTCTTCCCTTTTCTTTAAATACATACAATCGGAGCATCAAACAGTTTGGATCCTAATGAGACGACAATCTACTGGCCGTTTCATCTGGTTCAAAACTGCTTTCGTAGGAAAGCATAAATTCTACATTGACAGTGAAATAGTGGTTGAAACCATTTCCCTCATATAAAATATTTTCACGTCTATGCAAAAACGTAGACCTGTAGGAGCCGTCTGATCAGGGTCTGCTCTGTTTGCTTATGGATTTTGATAGTTTTGTTTCATTACTTTCTAAAATGACTTCACCTTCCATATTTCATAAAACTGTTTTGTCCATGAATATTCAGCAGGTCTTGAAATTTGAAATAAACATTAGAACAGGGAAAGGGTTAAATACTTACGTCATTCGGCCTTGGAACAGACAGGTTATATAACTCAAAAGCAGTCGACAGTGTCAGTTTAACCTGCCTCCTTTTAAAACAGCTGTAAAGTGTGTCAACCACAAATTCATACTACATGTAGTTCAACTTTTAGCACAACACGAGTTTCAGTAGAACCTGTGTCAAGCGAACATAAAAAGGTCTAAATCTAGTGGTAGCTTAATGCAGGTCGAAAGTATTGCAGAAAGCTCTGCATTACTTCTGTCGTGCATTTAGACACCGCTTGCTTTTAAGACTACTGTGTTTAATAAATGAATGGTCGCTGGAAAAGGGGGTTATATTACACATCTTTTTTGGCATATTTTCAGGTAAAAATTAAAGTTTTTATTTAACTTTTAAAAAGCGTTGTTTAACAATTGTGAACTACACTAGGACCTTTACTTAATAACTGTGTTAAAATAATTGCTGAACAGTTGTTAAAAAATATAGATTTAATCAATTTTAAATATGAAGATCAAATTGAAAGGAAGTGAACAAACTGCCATTGCTGAAAATACCCTAATGCAGGATGAAAGTCACACAGCGCTTTCTGCATGCCTTTCACCCTGCATTAAGCTGCCACCTGTCTCCAAGACCGATATTTATACTAACTTGAACGTCCGGTTAAGAGGGTTTTACTGTATGCGAGACTGTCGTGCCAGCTGAATCCCAGTATGGGTATTTGGGTTTGTCATGTGAAGAAACCTTCCAGCTGGGTTGCGGTAGTTCGATGGTTCTATCCGAGAGTCCGTCGGTGCACGAAACAATGCAATTTGTTACGTGCACGGACACCCCTCTTGAGTCTTCCTCTGCGTCCAGAAAATTACAACCAAATATCTAATTGTCGTCTGCAAACAAAGTGTGTTTAATCATTTGGTAAAATAAGGAAATGAGATTAATAAATGCAACTTTCAAAGGAATAGAAATAGAGTTTGAGACAAAACGTGAAGTCCTTGATCAGACGCCATTTCAAGGCGGCGTCTGATCTGAGACTGCAGTATTTGTCGTGGTGCATTTATGCGACATTGGCAGCGAAAGGGGTAAATCCTTCACCTAATGAATATTTATGTGTGAACCCTAAAATTGTCATAGACAAATGGTGTAGACCCAGATTATACCTAGACCAGGGGACAACTGTAGGAATCCTCTGATCAGGGTTTACCCTTTTTGCTTCAGATTTTCCATATAATTATTTTTATATAATCTAAACGTTTGATGAAAATTATATTCAAAAATACAGTGAACCTCACTACAACGGAAGTGTTTTTTCCAGACATGTTGCTGGTATAACGAGGTTGTCGTTTTTTATAACTATGAACTATAACTATAAATATGAAAGGAACCATATGATCAGTTTTAAACTAGTACCAACAGGTGAACGCTTGATGCAGAGAGTGCCATTGTAACGAATGCCGGTATAATCAGAGTTCACTGTACACATTTGGACAAGTCCATTCACATATGATTTATGGGGTATAATGGTTAACTCTTTCGCTGCCGATGGTAAATCTGTAATTACATACGCAAACAGTATTGATCCAGATGAGACGCCTAGTAATTCAGTGCCTCGTCAGGATCCAGTCTGTATGATGTTGATATGTTTTTGAAACTAATGGAAAGAATTTTTAAAACATCAAAACTAAAGCAGACGGCAACTTTTGCAGACGACTTATTATAGTAGCTATTGCCTTGTAACCTGTTCAATCTTTATGTAATAAATAATGACAGAATGAATATTTATTAATTTAATTTTTATAATATAAAATTTTCAACGGACAGTTTTGTTTTGAAAAAAAAAGTAGAATCAGATCTATATCAGGTCACAAGTAAGCCCAGCTCACCCTGATCAGACGGCTTCTATAGGAGCCGGCTGATCTTGGTCTGCTCTGTTTGCATAAAAAGACGTTTTATAAATGAAGGAAAGATTTAGACCATGAAACAAATAGTATTTACATTTAGATGGATATACAGAGTATATTCCAGGAAATTCAGGACACCATAAACACAACAAGATTCAGCTTGTTTTCATATTTATATTTCATTTGTACATTGATTTACATTTACAATTTTTAAAGTATAAAAGTGTGCACTTAATGACGCATTCATAATGGCATTTGCAAAGTACCATCTAAAATTGTACATTAGGTTAATATACCATGAAATATTAAACTATAAAAATGAAGATTTAATGATGCATTTCATAACGGCATTTGCCAAGAAACCATCTAAAAGTGTACATTAGGTCAATACACAATGCAATATTAAAGTATAAATATGTACACTTAATGGTGCATTTCATAACCAATCTAAAAGTTTACACTATGCCAATATATCATGCAGTATTCGTTATATCATGTCAGATACAGGTGTATTTGAGAATGATCTTTATAACCTCGGACCCTGAACACGCACATTAACACGTATACACCTTTAGCCTGCTGGGCTATTTATTTTTACAAACGTGTTCACCTACTACATTTTTGGAATTCAAGCTATAATTGATTTGTCTACCAAAATAGTATCAGGGTGTCAAACAGTTTGGACCCTGATGAGTTACTCGGCGTCTCATCTGGATCCAAACTGTTTGCATTGGTATCCACCCATCCGCCCATAGCAGGCTAAAGGTTAAAGAACAAAACAGAACCATTATTCTTTTTAGTTTAAGCATTACAGTTCTAAAAGTTCATACAAAAATATAGATATTAAATATCATTGATAAATAAAATGAGTTACACGAGAAAACGTAACTACATGTACTAGGCTCTGCGAACTGTGTAGATCCAGATCAGCCGACGAGACATCGACGCGTTGTCTTATCGGAGTCTATACTGTTCGACAGATTAATAGATAAGGCAATATTGAAATTATGCTGATGACTGTCAAACAATGTAGACTTCGATGAGACTTTATTTAGCTGACACAGGGCAGAGCTGGGTCCATATACTAATTGACACACTGTTCGCCATAGTCCATCTTAATATATATATACGATCACATTGTGTTTTAATAAACTCTTATGTACATATAACAAGATTTATAACAATAAAGTTATTCCGAGAGTCACGTGGACAGTAAATCGTTGTGTCAGGAGACACTTATAATAAATGGCAGGTTTATGAAGCAATTTCATAAAGTCTAAAGCAAAACGTAGTGCACAGACGGCAATAAATTCAGTAAAAAGCCTGGCATGCGTCGTCTGAACTTGTCTAATAATGTACAGTAAAACCCCTCTAAATCGGAATTTTTATAAGAATAATTTTGGTATTTTTAGGTAGGTGATAATGTGAAAGTCCTGCAGAAAGCGCCTTTGTGAGTTTTCAGCATGGCTATCAATTATTAACCCTTTACTCCATAAATACGCCTTTCTACGCCTTTGCAAACAAAGTAGACCCAGATCAGATGGCTCCTATAGGAGCCGTCTGATCCGGATCTGCTCTGTTTGCTTATAATATAATATAGATGATTCTACAGTATCTACCACGGCCAAATATCCATGTGTTCATGTGCTATTTTAACAAAATAATCTAATTAATATCCATGACGTCATTATTTCTTACATGAATATTCATGGAGGAAATTATTAAACTGCTACTTGTCTGAAAGACCAGTACTGATACTACGTATAACGTCCAGTTTGGAGTGGTTTGTGTATTCTACTTATTGTAAGTATACAATATAGGCATACAAATGGAATGAATAGTTCTGAGATTTTCCAATTTGTTGCGAAAATATTTATTTATAAACTAATTTACATTTTCCGGACTGTTTTTTATGCCTGGCAATTGGCTAAGTTTGGATAAAAATTAAAACAAACAGTATGGTATTTAAAACATTCAATCGTGTACATGCGGATTAAAATGATAGCGTAAAGTAAACGCAAGTCCTTAACTCTTTCGATGTCACGTATTGTCGTCTGCAAATGTTGTCGTCTGCTTCAATTTTTATTTCTAATTTTCTTCCTTTGTCCTCCAAAATACATAGTATCAAACAGCTTGTATAATGTCAAGACGCCGAGTTACTCGGTGTCCCATCTGGATCCAAACTATTTGCCCAGATAACCACATTCGCCATTGGCAATGAATGAGTTGAAACGCACAATTGCGCCATTGAAACGAGCCGTAAAATTATTTTTTTTAAAAAACTAGCTCTTGCATAGATATGATAAAAATGTAGATACACATTAAAAACAAAACTGGTTTACACTTTCTCATGTTGCCAAAAATTAACCCTTCTCTTGCTGAATTTTAAAATACATTTCTCCTTCTTTACCCATGCCCTGTTGTATAATTACATATATCTTCACTGTGTACAAGTATTTCGCTGTGCAATCACTGCTGTGGAGTGCACTAGTTGCACAATCAACTTGTAAATAGTGCAGACCCTGATGAGACAGCTCCTGCAGGAGCTGTCTCATCTGGTTCTTCACTATTTACAGGTAGGTATATTGACGTGAATAGCAAGTGAAAGGTTAACTGCATTAACAATTCACTTGGTAAAAAATAATATCTGCCCAATTTCTGATTTTCACTGACTTCCAATACCATCAAACTGTTGACCGATTGTTGAACGCGGAATTTGTACATGTTTCATGGTCCACAGAACAGATAGAGAGAAGCTAAGCATAGGTCTGCACGGTGTGGGGCGTGGCTTATTTACACTTGTTAACTTAGTACTAGTTATACTATACTAATAATTAACTTAAATAGTCAATACCATTCTGTGAAAAAAATATGTCTGCTCAAATTTGGATCTAGGGCAGTTTTGACTATTTCCGATTCGAGCAAGCTTTTAAGAAGCTGTTAACCGATTGTCAAACAGCTTGGATCCTGATGAGACGTCGAGTTGCTCGGCGTCTCATCTAGATATAGGCTGTTTGCAAATGCGGGTCAAAACGCGTTTAGCATGAGAAAAACTAACCGCGACCCATCTCCCTTTGGAAACAGTTTGGATCCAGTTGAGACGCCGAGTAACTCGGCGTCTCATCAGGATCCAAGCTGTTTGACAATCGGTTAACAGCTTCTTAAAAGCTTGCTCGAATCGGAAATAGTCAAAACTGCCCTAGATCCAAATTTGAGCAGACATATTTTTTTCACAGAATGGTATTGACTATTTAAGATAATTATTAGTATAGTATAACTAGTACTAAGTTAACAAGTGTAAATAAGCCACGCCCCACACCGTGCAGACCTATGCTTAGCTTCTCTCTATCTGTTCTGTGGACCATGAAACATGTACAAATTCCGCGTTCAAAACTCAGCCTTTCTCAGATTAGATCAACTTAATTAACATTTAGCCGACGGAAGCATGATTACTTTTGTTGCAATCAGTCTAGATCCAGATGAGACTTCGAGTAACTCGTCTGACCTGGCTAAGTGATTGTTATAGACAAGACGTATTACTGTAAATGTTTATGTCTTGACATTAATTAAGACCTAGTATTTGACCTGGTTAAGCGGTTGTAATAGACAAGACGTACTGTTTAGCTTTATCACATGACATTAATTAAAGGCTTGACATCAAACGAGCTCTTCCTGAAATGTTTGAGTGCTAGGTGGGCATATTTAAACTGATTTAGCATTCAATATTTCAAAACTGACAATAGCAACATATGTCCCATCTTTTGATTTGCCTGATAAATGTGTCACTTGGAGGTGTCTGAGGTGTTGTACTTCCCTGTAGTAAAATTAGTCACGGACATAACATTGTCTTACGCGGAAATCAAAATAACACTCGCGACCATGGACATTTTTTTTATACAATTGTCTGTTTTTCAAAATGCACAAAACGGATTATTTGTTGTTTTTCATCATATGAACTGTTAATCTATTTAAGTATATGTACTCGTACACTGCTCCTTTTAAATGTCCACTCACAATACGATTTTGCAAACAGTAGACCCAGATCAAACGGCTCCTGTAAGGAGCCGTCTGATCAGGGTCTGCTCTGTTTGTTGCTGAACTTATATAGATCTAGTTATACAGTTTCTGATATATTCAAAACAAAATTTGTATTCAAACACCGTTATAAACATCATCTTAAAAATAGCCATGACGTCAATGTATCTTACATGAACATTGAGCAGGGAATGGGTTAAGACAGGTGGTAGCTTAATTCAGCATGGACGTTATACAGAAAGCTCCTATGTATGCTGTCTACATTGCAATCGCTTTACATTAAGCAGCTGTCTGTTTTACAAGAAAACCATGTCGAGGGCTTGGTGCAAAACTATTCTAACTCCTTCACTTTGTGATGGAGTTAGAATAGTTTTGCACCAAGCCCTCGATGTGTACTCATTAACTCTTTCAGTGCGGGACGCGAATCACTAATTTCATTTCCAAACAGTGTAGACCAAGACGAGAAGGCTCCTTCAGGATCGTACAGCACAATAAAACCCCTCTAAACCGGACGTTAAATTTAGTATCATATTCTGTCTTGGAGACAGGTGACAGGTTGAAAGTCATGCAAGGAGCTCAGCTGGGACTAGGCTGCCATCTGCCTAGAAGTATCTGAATTCTTCTCTACTAGAATTCCGGTTTAGAGAGGTTTTACTGCACATTATATCTAGAACAAGTCGAAACATTTGTCATTTGCATAGTTAATGAATGGCGTCATCATAGCCAGTTGTTCGTTTGCCAGTTTGTCAAAGTTTTTCTACCTCATAGATCTCCCTGAAACACATGCCAGTGGCTGTCAGCGAGGCGAGAGAGAGGGTCTCATTAATCAACAACTATACACACTATGCTGCAATATGAGATTGTTCCTCGTACGATGAAAGTTCATAGGATTCAATTATCAATGTACAGTAAAAGTGTAAAAGCATGGACAAAGAGCGCAGATCCTGATCAGACGGCAGTTTCCGTCTGACCTAGGTCTACTCTGTTTGCTAAGACATCAAGATTGATCTCTATCAGGTGAAGTGTTAACCATTGTCATTCTTCGTTCGGTATTTGGTCACTTCTGATAGCTTTCAGATAGTCTTCGACACATTTCATGCACTTCCGGCAAACTGTACTGCCTGCGATTTCAGTCTCGATTGAAGTGCGTCCGCTGGTTACAATGTGGCAACCAGGAAATCTTCAAATTTGAGCAAAATGTGAGCATTTTACTTAGGTAACCAGCATGTCTTCTTCTGTTAGCGAATCCAGATCGTCGTTGAGTTTGTGACTTGCAAGCAAATCTGGAAACTTTGATGCACAGGTTCTCATCTGAAATAATGAAATACGAATTATGAATAAAACAGTTGCCAAAGTGATCCTTTAAACAATTTAAATACCACAGTAGTTCTTCGTACCGAGTATATAAGACCTTTGCCAACAGTGTAGATCCAGTTCAAAGTGTTCACGCAGGAATCCTTTGATCAAAGTCTGAACTGTTTGTAATACAAATAATTTTCTCCAGTGATAAAGTTTGACTACGGATTAACCCATTACCTCATATGCTATTTTTAGATACAACCTCATTGAATAAATCTACCGAAAATAAGCATTAACTAATAAAAAAGTAAACTTTTAGAATTTTGCAGTTTGAAACCATTGTGATAAATAGAGCATTTGCTCCTCTAGGAGCAAATGCTCTATTTATCACAATGGTTTCACAAAGTGACTTTTACAGAGTCGCTAAAAGTCGTCAATATGAGTCAACTTGTATTCAAGCCATTAGCCAATAATATATTATATGCAGTAGAACCCCTCTAATGCTACCACTTAAAAAATAAACATAGCAGTCTTAATAAACAGGTGGCTGCTTAATGCAGGACGAAAGTTATGCAGAAAGCTCCTATAGGAGCTTTTTGCATAACTTTCGTCCTGCATTAAGCTACCACCTGCCTCTGTCACCCAGAAGCATGCCCCTTTATGGTGGTCGCATTAGAGGGGTTTTACTGTATTTACATATTTGTTGTTGCCGCACTACATGTAAAGGTGTTAGTGTGAAGTGTTATCAGTCTAATAATGTCGTTTTATAGTGGCGTACATGTATATATATATATATAAACACATGGGGGCTTATCTGTGCAGAAAATGTAGAGTTAGATCTGTATCAGCCCATATAGAGCAAACTCTTAGGCAAAGGTATCAGAAGACGTCTCTCTCAAGTAAAGGGTTAACCCTTCTCTTGCTGAATTTTAAAATACATTTCTCCTTCTTTACCCAAGCCCTGTTGTATAATTACATATATCTTCACTGTGTACAAGTATTTCGCTGTGCAATCACTGCTGTGGAGTGCACTGGTTGCACAATCAACTTGTAAATAGTGCAGACCCTGATGAGACAGCTCCTGGAGGAGCTGTCTCATCTGGGTCGTCACTATTTACAGGTACGTATATTGACGTGAATAGCAAGCGAAGGGTTAAAAGTACATGTACATTGCTGTACTCTAAATACCAGTATGGTTGGTGCAGATGATGTACAATATACACCACAGCCGTAGTCCAAAATGAGAATGCTACAAATGCTTCGTTGACAAGTTCAGTTTCAGAGAAAAAAAGAAAATGCGTGTATTTACAGTTGAACTTCGATATCTGGAACTTCAAGGGAATATATAAATTATTTCTAGATAACAGTGGTTCGAGTCAGCCGATTACTAATCCGGACAATGCATGTTCACAGCTTAATACAGGTCTAAAATAATGTTGAAAGAACCTGTAGGAGCTTTCAGCATTACTTTAAACCTGCATTAAGCTGTCACGTGTGTTTCTAGATATGCGTAGTAGTACATTTTAGAACAGTTTTGGAAGGACCGAACTTTTAATTCGATTTATCCCGAAGATCGGGTTATTCGAGTTCGCGATATCGAGGCTCCTCTGTATACATGTACAATGTACATGTATATATAACATGCTAAATTATACATGAATATAACATACTAAATAATGTGGTCTTAAAACAACGCGGAAGCGTACAATTAAACAGATAACAGTTTATCAATTGATGTCAGAAATTATGCATAGTCAGTGAATTAAGCAGGGCTGTTTTATAGTCCTATGTCACTAAATTCACCGCTACATGACAGGTTGATGACAGTGATTGTCAAACAACTGAGCTGTATGTTGTCCATGTTACTCATGTGCTAATCCGAAAGGACATCACAAGCAGTTCGGATCCAGGTCTGACGCTGAGTAACCCGGCCTCACATCTGGATCCACTTCGTTTGACGACGATGGAAGTGTTTAATGCTTTTCTAATAGGCGAAAGTACTACTTTGAAAGGTAATTCCAGATGAAAAATATTGCAAACGACAGTTTCTAGGCGGTTGATGGATTTCCACTGTAGGTATGACAGTGACATATGGACATTTGGCTAGCTTCTGCGGGGTCCAAGCATTAAATATTTTGAACTCTTTAACCTTCATGGGAGAATCTGTAATTATGGTAGAAGCTGTCTTACGCGACCATTCATTAAAAAACAAAAGTTCCAACAGTCCTGAGTTGTCGGCATTACTTTCGACCTGCATTAAACTGTCACCTGTCTTAACCCTTCGCTTGCTGAATTTTAAAATACATTTCTCCTTCTTTGCCCATGCCCTGTTGTATAATTACATATATCTTCACTGTGTACAAGTATTTCGCTGTGTAATCACTGCTGTGGATTGCACTGGTTGCACAATCAATTTGTAAATAGTACAGACCCTGATGAGACAGCTCCTGCAGGAGGTATATTGACGTGAATAGCAAGCGAAGGGTTAATAGCCCTTTCCTTCATGCAAACGCTTTTACATGCATTTACCAATAGAGCAGACATAGGAGCCGTCTGATCAGGTTCTGCTCTGTTTGCGTTCGACGTGATATAGACCAGAGTCTAAAGTTTTTATTGAAGCAAAAACCTTCCTTGAAAATTTTACATATTAAAAACTAAATTAAAAGCCAATAAACATTCATTATGTTAATGCACACTTAAGACATGCAAAAAAGGGCTTTGGGGAGATCCCTGTATGAGTTTCACCTTGCATTAAGCTACTGTCTACTGAAATAAATGTTACATGAATAAAACTTACTATTCCTGGTTCAGTGACTTGATTCTCTCTTATTTGTGGTTCTCTTAATTGGGGCTCTCTTACTTGAAATTCTGTTGGTGACCCTCTAGCTTGAAATTCTCTACTTTGTGAAATTCTAAATCGGGACTCTCTATGCTGCATATTTCTAACTTTGGGTCCCTTAACTTGTATATCTCTAGCTTGTATATCTCTGTCTTGTGGTTCCCTATCTCTATGAGATTTTCTCATTTCCACCCTGCTACTTACTGTTCTCAACAATGACCTGGTCATCTTGTGATCACAGTACAGCTTAGACGACTGGAGGAGATCGTGCAAGTTGTCTTCCCGTTCAGCACATCCAACAGCAAAATCCCAGCATGCTTGCTGCACTTCCGGAAATCCGAACATGTAAGCGGCGTTCATCACACCTGAAGTGTACAGTAAATGGCATGAGTATATCCCTTTACATGTATTTCATATATACACAGTTTACACATTTGCAAACAGAGTAGACCCAGATCAGAATCTATTCGAATCAGACGGCTCTTGTTACGCGAGGTAAAGGTAAATAGACTTTTGAAAATTGTTCCTTTTTTCCTCAAAAAAGAAGAAGAAAATAGTGAATGCTTATAACCTTTTCATCACTTGCAAACCCCTGTAATATATTCTACGAAATTGGAATGATAAATATAGTTTAAAAGTCGATACTACGAAAGAACTGGTACTCTTTTAAGCAGGTTTCTGCTTAATGCATGGCGAAAATCATGCAGAAAGCTCCTCTGGGAGCTTTCTGCATGATTTTCACTCTGCATTAAAGCTGCCACCTGTCTTGAAGATCAATAATTGCATGAATAATCGAGTTTGTACTATAGTTTGTATTGTCTTACCTATGACCGTATTCGAATCTACGGCTAGTGATCCACAATGAATATAGTTCATAAACCGTTGGAATGTTTCCGGATCAAACGTTTCCATCGGGATCATCAGATTGGAACCGTTACTTTGTGACATTTTCGTCGGAGATTCGTCGACTGGTCGGGCACACGTCAGCTTGCTAAGTTTTGAGAGAGTTTTTCGTATTTTTGATTTTTGTGCTTGCTTCAGGAGTCTTTTGTTCTTTTCGTGCGACAGGATAAGCTGGTAGAATAATCTGAAATGGAACGATATAAGATAAATGACATGATATTTTTTATAAAAAAAAATGTGATCTATTATTTTGACATGTTTAATCATGACATTGCATTACTAAATCAATACTGTGAAACTGAACTATTTATTTTAAAAATGATGTGAAATGGCATTTTTGTGAAGTGATTAAAATTGTTAATGGCGTGTGTCAAAACAATATGATTGCATGTCGGTGAGAATCAGATAACAGTATGGATCAGTTATCTTTTACTTCATAAATGCGCTTTTCTACATCTTTGCAAACAGAGTAGACCCAGATCAGACGGCTCCTATAGGAACCGTCTGATCAGGGTCTGATCCGTTTGCTTATGATATAATAAAGATATTATTTTACAGTTTCTGCGATGGTGGCCAAATCTGCATGTGTCCATGTACTATTATAGCAACATAATCTAATTAATATTCATGACGTCATTATATCTTACTTGCATATTCGTGGAGGAAAGGTTTAAATGCAGAGGCCCAGATAAGACGCGTAAATTAAAACAGTTTCAAGAATAACTATTTTCTTTTTATTTCTCCACCAAACCCTATGCTGTCTCGAAAAGATGCTTCTATAGAGTGGTCACAACATTGGGTTTAGTGAAGAAATAACGATTTTAGTATCTGACTCTGAGTTCGCACATTTATTTCTTGCTCTGTAAATTGGTAGATCAGGGTACATGCTTATAAAACTTTTAGTTGAGTCTGAGAACGTTCTCAAGCATTTGATTGGTCAGATTTGAGCCTTTGGCTCAAATCTGACCAATCAAAAGCTTGAGAACTCAAATCTGACCAATCAAAAGCTTGAGAACGAAACTCAGACTCAACTAAAAGCTTTATAAGCATGGACCCTGATCAGTTGACGGTGTGGATCAGCTAATGATTTATTTCAAGCCACCGAGTGGATCAGTCAATGTAGTGGATCGGTTAACACGGTCCATCAATTTTTCCATGCCAATGCAAACAGAGCAGACCCGTATCAGATGGTTCCTATAGGAGATCTGACCCAACAGTTTCAACCAATACCAAACATCCTTTATGCATATGCTATTACACAAATTGAGTTTATAAACATGGTCGATGTCATGTAAAAACGAGTTAAGATACTGTGTTTCTTTTACCTGCTGCGAGTCGCTATAATTGCACGAACGCCATGGACCGGCCTCCTCTCTCCACCCACCAGGAACGTGACGTCACAGAGCTCCTTCAATGAGAAGACGCACTTCAAGTCGTCATACAATCCCTTCCGGTTTTGCAGCACCATCACATAGGTGTCGTCCGTGGGCCGCGTGCACACTGGAACAGGAGACAAAAAAATACAGAAATATGCACAATCGTATTGTCAAACACGTGATCGTCTTTATACTTGGTTTAAAAAGTATATTTAAAAGGACAGATAGTCATTTGCGGGAAAATTATTTAATTCAACCCTTTACATCCTATAAACATCTTTTCACGCCACTGTACACAGAGTACACCCAGATCAGACGGCTCCTAAAGGAGTCGTCAGATCAGGGTCTAATCCGTTTGCCTATGAAATAATAGATACGATTCTACGGTTTCTGCTATTGTAACATATTCACTTGTTCATAATGCCTTTATAAAAATTCAACTAATTAATATTCATGATGTCAAAGTTCTTACTAAATGTTCATGGGGAAAGGGTTAACGCTCATCCAAGATTTAACCCTTTCCTTCATATAAACGAATTTTCACCCATTTGCAAACAGAGTAGACCCAGATCAGGCGGCTCCTATAGGAGCCGTCTGATCAGGGTCTGCTCTGTTTGCTTTTGGCATAACATATAACATATCTGATTTGTTAGGTTTTGTCGAAACAAAAGGTTTCCTCGAAAGGTCTACATTCTAAAACTTCAGCTAGTAAATATTCATGTCAGTTTGTCTTACATGAATAGTGAACATGGAAAGGGTTAAACACATCATACGAATGTGTCCATATTCTAGAGCTAAACTCGTATGTGCAATGTAGGCTTAACCTTTAACATGCCGAGTACAGTTTGCATAGGGTTTGCGTATTATAAATTTCATTTCCGAAATTGCTCAACACGCTTTCAATCCTATAGTTAATCAGTCTGGATCCTGATTTATAAGCCGCTGAGATATAAATATACTGAATATAAATGTAAGCAAATATGCTTAAGTATTTTTTTCATATAAATGTTTTTCGCGTCATTGCGCCCAAAGTAGACCCAATTTCGATGGCGCCGTCTGATCAAGGTCTGCTCTGTTTGCTTATGGAATTATAATAGATCTGAATCTCCAGTTTCTACAGTTACATAACTTATGCCGTTAAAAAACTTCGGCTAATAAATACTCATTACGTCTTACATGAATATTCAACAAGGAAAGGGGGGTTTAATGACATTTTTGATAAGGCCTTTACTCTGTTGACCCAGAAAATAGTAAACAAATATTGCAACTTTATCAATATATCCAAGGACGCTGTGAATTTATTTGAGTTTTATCTTTCGAACATGAATGCAATGTATAGACTGACCGAGATTGAGCAAATCATAAACAACTTTCAGTACGTTTAATTAATCCTTTCCCGTATGTAAGAACATTTTGACGCATCTGCAAACAGAGTAGATCAGGGTCTGGTCTGTTTGCTTATGGTGTAATAAAGATCTGATTCTTCTTCTGAGCCAAAATGTCCTGTGTTCATATGCCATTATAAACAAGAGCTGTCCGCAGACAGCGCGCTCCTTTTTCTTTAGTGCTGGATAGTGTAGTGGAAGTCTAAGTCAGAAAGGAGAGATAACTATAGCAAAATTAATTTTAGGGTTACCTGCCCTTGTGAAATGGGTCCCCCTTTTAATAGTTAACATGTATACCAAAGTTGAACCAAATATTTTGGGCAGTTTCTGAGACATGGACCTGAACATAAAACTTAAACAACAATGAAAATTTTAAGTCGAAAAGGGGCATAACTATGGCAAAATTAATTTTAGGGTTACCTACCCTTGTGAAACGGGTTCCCCTTGTGATAGTAAACATACATACCAAATATGAACCAAATATTTTTGATGGTTTCTGAGAAAAAAAGACCTTAACAAAAAGGTTAACCAACGCCGACGCCGACGGTCATGACAATAGCTCCACTTTTTGAAAAAGTGGAGCTAAAAATAATCGTATAATTAATATTCATGACGGCATTATTTCCTACATGAATATTCATAAGGGAAATGGTTAACATCAGTATATAGCCATCGTTGACTGGTGGACGTCCTTAGGAAGAGTGAGGAAATCTAATACAACCGAATACAGTAAAACTTGTCTTAACCCATTACCCCATAGGCTATTTTTATATCTAACCACTTTAACTATATATATATATATATATATATATATATATATATATATATATATATATATATATATAGGAATAAATGCTCTATTTATCACAATGGTTTCAACAGGTAATTTTTAGAGATGCGCAGAAAGGCGTATTTATGGAGGAAAGGGTTAACTTAAGCGGCCATTCATTTATTGAACATGGGAGTCTTAAAAAGCAGGTGGTTGCTTAATGAAGGGTAAAAGTTATGCAGAGTGCTCCTATAAGAGCTTTCTGCATTACTTTTGACCTGCATTAAGCTACAACATGCCTTACAGAGCCATAATTTAACCACTTTTATGGCCGCGTAAGACAGGTCCTACTGTATTCTTTGGGATTCTATTTTCTTTCACAATACTCGGTTTGTAATATTAATACACATGCAGACATAACCCTTTACTCCATAAATACGCCTTTCTACGCCTTTGCAAACAGAGTAGACCCAGATCAGAGCTGTCTTATCAGCGTTTGTTCTGTTTGCTTATGACATTATTATTATTATTATTATTATTATACCACATTTATATAGCGCTCTTTTCACACAGGATATGTGCGTTCAAAAGCGCTTCACATGAAAGAAATCACTAACCGGAACGAACATAATGTAGATATGATTTTACTGTTTCTGCTTCGGTCAAATGATCTGTGCCCATGTGCAATTGTACCAATTAATCTAATTAATATCCATGATGTCATTATTTCTTACATGAATATTCATGCCTATCAGTATAGTCAAAAATTGACTGTTGATAGTATCAACGTAGATTTAGATGTAAATGGCTAAGCCTTTACTTGGCTGTAGCCTTTGCCAACAGAAGGGGCCGTCTGATCAGAGTCTGCTATGTTTGTTTTATGAATATCTGAGATAGTTTTATTATTTGTCATAGTAATGTATTCACTTGTTTCGCTAAAAAAAAATATAAGAAAAATATAGAAAAATGATATAGGTTGGAGTCGGTCATGAGTATTCATAAGAAAAATTCGCTGTCAGTCACATTACACTGGCACTGAGTAATACTACCTTGGACCTTTGGCATTCTTAGAGTGTCAAACAGTTTGGATCCTGATGATCACGCGTATCATCTGTATCGAAATCGCAGTGTTTCTTTTACTAATTCGCCGCCAAACTAAAGGTTAACATGTATACATGTATACAGAGGTCCAGATAAGATGCATAAACTACAGTAAAACCTCTCTATAACGGCCACTAAATTAAATCAAGCAGGTGACTGCTTAAAGCAAGGTGAAAGTAAAACAGAACGCTCCTTTCACCTTGCTTAAAGCGGTCACCTGCCCTAAATACCATATAATTAACACAAATTAGTGGCCGTTATAGAGAGGTTTTACTGTATAACATTTTCAAGAGTAGCTCCTTTATTTCTCTTCGAGACGATTCTAAAGTGTGGTCACAGTATACGGTTTGGTGGAGAAATGACGATTTTAGTATTTGGGTACACACCTTTATCTGTAGCTCTGAATATATATGAGAGCAATAGATGGTGCGTATTCAAATTTCTCAAGGAAATCCTATGCTGTAACCACTCTTTAGAATCGTTTATTCGAGTGACCACAACATATAGGGCTTCATGGAAAACAAAGGGAACTTTTATTGAAAATGTTTTCAATTTACTCATATGAAAAGCTATTCAGCTGTTACTAACCTGATTCTACAGAGTCCCGGCGAATTCGTCGAGTTGTTGACGTAGAACTATAACTCTCCCCGGAGCTGATGCTGACGTCACTGTCGGAAATTGATCCGTCAGAATGCATTTTAGATTCCCTTCTTAAATCCTGAGATTGTCCGAATAAATGTGGCTCCACTCTTCTTCGATCCCTTACTTCAATTTTGAAAGTTAGTAAATGCCAGTAATTGCACAAACAGTGAGATGCCGAATTATTCCAAACGTGCAATACTTGTCCAGAATTTCACGTGACAAGAATAACTGGTGTTTTTACGGTAAACCTCTGCAGTAGTTTTCCATCAAGCAGTAAACTTCAACATAAGAGAAAATGTCACTGAGGTATTTATACATAATCCTCCGGACTGTAGCAGCTGCCTTTTTGACAGAGAGTAGTGAGATCAATTTTAAATACTCCTCTTAATTGGAGTAAAAGGTGAGTACTGAGTGAGTCCCGCAATCACCAATTATCTTCCTCTATCGACTAGTTACCTCGGAGATAATTGTTTTTAGTTGTAACAAACCTATGCCGCAACAGTTCTGTTTGCACGCGTATAGAACGGTCCGTTACGTTCGCTCACTGATCAAACGCGACATACATATGACAATCGCTCAGCTCGAAAGTGGCTTAAATACCTAACTGTGAAACCGCTTGGAAAAATTCTGCCAAGTCTAGTTGTAAATAAAACAAAATGTGTTCTTGTTGTAAACACCGTAGTGATTATAAACAGACTTAACCCTTAATCTGCTGAATTAAAACTGGACCCTCATTTTCTGAATATTAACCCTTTCGCTGCCAAATTTTGTCGTCTGCAACCTTTGTCGTCTGCTGCAATTTTCCATATTTGTTTTTCCTCATGTTTGTTTCAAGAAACAGAGTAACAAACAGTTAGGATCCTGATGAGACGCCGAGTTACTCGACGTCTCATCTGGATCCAAACTGTTTGCAAAGGTCATCACAGATGCGACATTGGCAGCGAAAGGGTTAACTAAAGAACTATTGGTATCAAACTTTATTGCTGAAGAAAATGATATTTACATTGCAGACCCTAATCAAGGGACTCCCGCAGGAAGCCTATGACCTGAATTTACACTATTTATAAACTTTAAAAGGATACTATAATTTATACTCGATTTCCGCACGTGAAGATTTAAGCCATTGCCTGATTGAAGGGCATTTGATGCCCATTGCAAACAGAGTAGATACAGATCATAGTCTGCTCTGCATGGTTGTTTATTGTATAACCTGTCGTAGTCGGTATTCCCTGTGTTCAAATGCGTTTATATTAATAAAAAGCTAATACATATCCATGCTGTTAATAGTTCTTACATGAATATTTATCAGATAAGCGGTTAATCTGAAATGTAGGTCAAAATATAAGATACAGAATAAGATAATTTACGGTCGGTATACGGGGGAAAATAAATAAACTGTAGATATGCAAACTATTATTGACCTACTATGGGCACTAGACAGTCGTAAAAGCTACGTCTTATCAATCTCCAAATAAATGTGCGTCACAGTCTATGAAATGTCAACCCTTTGAACGGAAGTCAATATAAGATGCGTAAATTTAAATATTTTCAACAATGGCTCCTTTATTTCTCCACCAAACTCTATACTGTGACCACTCTTTAGAATCGTCTCGAAGAGACGATTCTAAAGAGTGGTTACAGTATAAGGTTTGGTGGAGAAATAAAGATTTTAGTATTTAGGTACGCATCTTTATCTGAAGCTCTGAAATTTTATATGTTTAATACTCACGTAAGAAATAATGACACCGTGAACATTGGTTAGCTGGATTTTTATAATGTAAAATGTTGCTTTTTGACAAATATTGTAAAATCATATCTCCAACACGCAAACAGATCAGACTCTGATCAGAGGGCTCCTACAGGAGCCGTCTAATCTGGGTCTACTTTGTTTGCTATGGGGAGAAATGCGTTTATACAGGGAAAAGGGTTAAACCAGTATATAACGTTGAAAAGAAGATTGCAGCGTATTTATAACGTACATTGTCGCCAGCACATATTATCAAATGCGTTAACTCTATGAAAATTCATGAAAGAAGTAATGCCTGTTTTAATATCAATTACATAGTTCTTTATAATGGTGCAATGAAAAGAGGAATTTATTGCAATTGGAAATGATCAGTATTTCTTAAGCAAACAGGGATGGCCCTGATAAGACGAATATGTTTGCAAATTTGATGAGGGTCTGCACAATTGTTTGTTCAAAATCCTCTATCAAATTGATTGCTCTGTTTTTCATGCTGAATGGACTCATTGGTTAAACACTAGTGGACTGCTCCGCTTTGAATATTCATTATTCAAGAAGATAATATTAATTGGCTATAAGCAAGGTTAACCATTTCCCTGTTCAATATTCATGTAAGAAATAATGACGTCATAAATATTTATTATCTGAATATTTTCAAGGGATGTTTTTGCTCTAACAATAACTGTAGAATAAGATCTATATCATGCCATAAGCAAACAGAGCAGACCCTGGTCAGATGGCTACTATAGGAGCCGTCTGGTCTGGGTCTACTGTGTTTGCAAATGCGTTAAAACGCGTTTCTATGAGTTTAACTCATTGCTCCGTAAATACGCCTTTCTACGCCTTTGCAAACAGAGTAGACCCAGATCAGACGGTTCCTAGTTTCTGTCATGGCCCAAAATGCATGTGTTCATGTGCTATTATAACACATTAATCTAATTAATATCCATGGTGCCATTATTTCTAACATGAATATTCATGGAGGAAAGGGTTACGGTAAATAAAAACTTACCCTTCACATGCTGTACAAAGTTTTGTATGAAAACATTTCGCACTTTTCATTTTCTAAATGCAATATACATGTATACCAATTCTCTGAAAATATTCAACTAGAACGTTTTAAAGAAATACTCTAATTGTTTCAGACTGTTTGTAAACAATTTAAATTAACCCTTCACTGCATATACATATTACCATTTCTATACCTTTTTAACCCTTTCCGCGCCATTTTTCTAATTGTCGTCTGCAATCAAGTTTTGTTAAATCATTCGGTAGAGTAAGGAAATAAGATAAATAAATGCAAATTTCAAAGGAATAAAGCACATATATAGAAATAAGTTTGAGACAAAAAGTGAAATCCGACGCCGCCTTGAAAGGGACCGTACTATTTGTCGTGGTGCATTTTTGCGACATTGGCGGTGAAAGGGTTAAACTTTTTTCATTGCCAATATACAATGCATATTCAATCTGGGTAGTACATGTACATAACATAAGCAAACAAGAAAACAAACCAAATCAATGTCATGCGTACTAGCAAAAGGCTGGGGCCACAAGTTCTGACAACATTAATTACGACCCTCCCCTTTTGGTTGGTGAGTTACATTTAAGATCAGACGACTCCTACCAGAACCGTCTGATCAGTGTCTGCTCTGTTTGCTTATGAAGTAACATACGTCTGATTCTACAGTATTACCAGCGCCAAAAACGTTTCCTGTGTTCAAATGCCATTATAAAGTACCATGCTAATTAATATTCATACATACATTATTTCTTACATGGATATTCATTGATTCAATGGTTCATCATCGAAGTAGTAGTAGTAGTAGTAGATCTTTATTACCTCCATTCATGCAAAGGTGCTCGACGCATGCTTGGACTCACCCATGGAAACAACCTCACCCCCCCCCCCCCCCAAAAAAAAAAAAAAAAAAAAAAAAAAAAAAAAAATGTGATCGAAAGTATGTTTAAGGTTCAAATAGATAGTTTTAGGCCAGCTGAACATACTTCGATCACAATTTTTCTTTTCTTTTTCTTTTTTTTTTTTGGGGGGGGGGGGGGGGGGGGGGGGGGGGGAGGGAGTCCATGGATGAGTCCAAGCATGCGTCGGGCACCTTTGCATTCATGGAGAGCTACATATACATATACAAGACAACCACAAACACATGGAAAAAGCAAAACTGAACAAGACATAATATACAGGACGACAGAACACGTTTACAATACATGTATATACAATACGAAAAACATGTTCATGACAGTTGCGTGCTAAAAGGTATACACTGTACTTTTACCTTTTTATCTTTGCAATATTAGTTGTGTTTTGTTGTTGTTTTTGTTGTATTTGTACACCGTGTTTCAGGATTGTTGGTGGTAGAATTACCTGCTACGAGTCCTGGTCTGTGACTGGTTTGCAAATGCTCACTTGGTATCTATTTATAGGAAATTTGTCACATGACGTGTTTTCATGCAATCTGATTTGATAAATAAATATTACTGTACCCTTTCCTTACAGTTTCTACCAGTTGTGCATATGCCATTATTATATTTCAGCAAATAAATATTCATGAGGTCAATATTTCTTACATGAATATTAAACAGATCAAGCGTTGAAATTAATGTCAGTTTCGACCCATCACTCCACAAATACGCATTTGCAAACAGAACATATCCAGATCAGGGTCTGCTCTGTTTTCTTATGAACTCACAATAGATTTGACTTTACAGTTGCTACCAATACCAAAACTTCATGTGTATATATATACCATTCTAATAATTAGTATAATTAAATTTGATGATGTCATATAATTTCTTACTTGAATATTCATGGAGGAAAGGATTAATTGTTAATTCTTACAACGCTGAAATTTCAAATTGACTATTCCAAAATTTAAACAGTTCAAGCTTACGGTGAATATTTAGGGATTTTTCTAAAGAAAAGTATATCATGACAAACAGCGCTGATCCTAATGAGGGGGCTCCTGTAGGGGCCATTTCATCTGGGTCTACACTGTTGGCAAAAGACATTAGTGGCTCGCGCCCCACACTGTAAGTGTTAACCTTCAGTATGACGTTCCTACGGTTGACACAGAATTAACTAGAGGTTTTTGTCACGAAAAAAACCCGGATGCCCCCACCCCTCACAGCCACACATACACACTTCGACATATCGTCAGATTTCTTTAAAAGTGAACTCGACCGTACAAGATATGTGACAGACAGACAGACAGACAGACAGACAGACAAACAACTCTAATAAAAAACAATATGTTAAAGGGAAATCACTAAAATTGTTATGGACTTGATGAATGATACTTCCCCTCATTATGCGCTTTCCACATCACATTTTTCAAGAAAAAACATGATAACAGCTAATAACTCCAACAACATTGATACCAGAGTTATGGCCCTTGTGCATGACACTTCCTTTCGTCATGCTCTGTCCATAAATGAAATGCAATTCCAATAGCATCAGTAGAACAGGAGTTATCGGACAAAAATGTAACAGAGGGCAATAACTCCAAAAGTATTAAAGCCAGAATTATGGCCCTTGTTCATGACACTTTCTCTCATCATGCTCTTTCCATGTATGAAGTTTCAATACAATGGCATGAGCCATGTAGGAGTTATAGTCCGGACAAGAAAGCGTTAAATAAATGTACAAGGGGCAGTAACTCTCAATTCATTGAATCCATAGTTATGGGCCTTATGCATGATACTTTCTCTTATCATGATCTTTCCATGTATGAAGTTTCACTCCAATGGCATGTGCCATATAGGCGTTATCGTCCGGACCAAAAAAATGTGTGTGTTTTTTTTCAAAGGGCAATAACTCCAATATTGGTGAAGCCAATGTTATGGACATTGGGTATGACACTTCCTCTTATCATGATCTTTCCATGTATGAAGTTTCAATCCAATGGCATGAGCCATATAGGGGTCATCGTCCAAACAAAAAAATGTGAAAAGCGGCGTCTGATCAGGGACTTCACTTTTTGTCTCAAACTCTAGAAATTTGGCGCCGAAAGGGTTAAACCGCCATGCATCTTCAAGACAGACATTGCTTCTTATTTGAGTAATCAATTAAGAGACGTTGTACTACACTGTAAAACCCATCAAAATCGGACATTAAATTTAGTATAAATATCGGTCTTGGAGACAGATCGCAGCTTAATGCAGGCTGGAAGTCATTCAGAAAGCTCCTCTAGGAGCTTTCTGCATGACTTTCATCCCGCATTAAGCAGTCACCTACCTAAAAGTATATACTTTCTTCTCTACTAGAATTATTCCAGTTTAGATGGGTTTTACTGTATATACTTTATCCGACCAGGATTCAAATAGTTCACAAATGCAAGGGAAGTTATCAAATGCACCTTAACATGATGTAAATGATAAACTGTGTCATATTTACAAAAGTACATTCAGCTATCAATCAAATACGTACCACGGTGTTAACCCTTCTTTTGTCATTCACAACATTAGTTGCATATAATAGCTTGGATCCAGATGAGACGCCGAGTAACTCGGCGTCTCATCAGGATCCAAGCTGTTTGACACTCGGTCAAGTATAGTGTCTCAAACACTTGGTCGTATTGGAAGTAGTCAAAATTAAACCAGATCCACGTTGAGCAGACATTATTTTTTCGCAGTGGGTTATAATGGTTAATGACATCGAACTGACGTTAAAGACAATTGTTGCTACGTAAGTTGGGTGACATAGAATGCGGTCTGCTAATATGTATTGTAGGAATTTCAAAATAACTGAAGTAGCAAAGTGTACACTTTATTCAAAATCACATGTCTTCTGTACCAAACTCATAGTGTTTCACCCTTCCCACTCTAGGTGCGATCTGACTGGTATTTGCAAACAGCCTGGATCCAAATGAGAATAACAGTATCAAAGGCTTAAGCTGTTTGACACTCGATCAATAGATTTATTTGAAAAGTTTGAAAATGCGGATGTGGGTAAGCACTATTATTATAACAGATAGTGTTTTTTCGGGGGGGGGGGGTTCTCCAGCACGAGAAGGGTAACAAATGCTACAAAAAAAATTACCACTCGATTAATTAATCCATTCTTTCCTAGACTAGTTTTAAACCCAACCTCTTTGCATACATGTAAATCTACCGAAAAGGAGCATAATTTTATTAGAGAAAGGGGAATTTTTTTTGAAATATCATTGTATCCAATGCAGCAAATGCTCTATTTATCACAATGGTTTCAAAAGGTGACTTTTACAGAGGCGTCAAAAAATGCGCCAGTAGGAGAGAATGGGTTAAGTTTTGCAACACGCGTATATGTTTCAACTCATTCAGCGTTTGACTTTAACCCTTTCCTCGTTCTATGTTTATTCCAAATGTCAATACCTACTGAATATTCATGGTCAAAATAGTTATAATGAAATATGGCAGGTGGGGCCGTGTAGCCATTTTAGAAAGTAAACATAACAGATCTGTCAAATCCATTAGCAAACAGAGCAGACTTATTGCTGTAAGTTATATTCTCTATGTCAGCAATTTATAATCTCTATCGCAGAAAGGTACATTATCTATTGTTGCAAGTTACATTATCTATTGTTGTAAGTAACATTATCTATTGCTACAAGTTACATTATCTATTGTTGCAAGTTACATTATCTATTGTTGCAAGTTACATTATCTATTGTTGCAAGTTACATTATCTATTGTTGCAAGTTACATTATCTGTTGTTGCAAGTTACATTATCTATTGTTTGAAGTTACATTATATACTATTGTAGGTTACATTATCTATTGTTGCAAGTTACATTATCTATTGTTGCAAGTTACATTATCTATTGTTGCAAGTTACATTATCTATTGCTACAAGTTACATTATCTATTGTTTGAAGTTACATTATCTATTGTTGCAAGTTACATTATATACTATTGTAGGTTACATTATCTACTGTTGCAAGTTACATTATCTATTGTTGCAAGTTACATTATCTATTGTTGCAAGTTACATTATCTATTGTTTGAAGTTACATTATCTATTGTTGCAAGTTACATTATATACTATTGTAGGTTACATTATCTATTGTTGCAAGTTACATTATCTATTGTTGCAAGTTACATTATCTATTGTTTGAAGTTACATTATATACTATTGTAGGTTACATTATCTATTGTTGCAAGTTACATTATCTATTGTTGTATATATATATATATATATATATATATATATATATATATATATATATATATATATATATATATATAAATATTCTCTATTTAAGTAAGTTAAATCTATATTGTTGTAATATACATCCGAAATCACAAGCTGTAGCAATTACGCTCTCTATCGCAAAAAGTTACTTTCTATATTGCTGTAAGTTCAATTTTCTATCGCAGCAATATACATGTACGTCCGAAATCACAATCTCCAGCACTACGATACATTATTTATTAATTATTCTAGTAAGTCATACATGCATTCTCTATTTCTGTAAGTTACCGTCTCTATCGCAGTAATAAACATTCCAAATCTCAAACTGTAACGCAACGTTACACTATTTATTGCTGTAAGTTACATTCTCTATTGCTGTAAGTTATAATCTATACTGTTGTAATATACATTCTTAATCACAATATGTAGCACTAAATTACATCTACTAAATTACAGGTGATCAAAAAATAGGATTTGGTGGAGAAATAAAGGAGATATTCTTAAAAATATTTAAACTTACGCATCTTATCTGGACCTCTGGACAGAGGATGGATGAATTGTTGATATTGCACACCCTGTACTGCTAGTACATGTTAATTATACAAGGGCATCGGTTTATTGACATTTTATAATACAGTAAAACCCCGCTAATACGACCACCAAAAAGGGGCATAATTCTGGGTGGCAGAGGCAGGTGGTAGCTTAATGCAGGACGAAAGTTATGCAGAAAGCTCCTATAGGAGCTTTCTGCATAACTTTCGTCCTGCATTAAGCAACCACCTGCTTTAAACGACATCAGTGGCTGTTTATTATGTGGTCGCATTAGCGGGGTTTCAGTGTACTTTTATAGGCGGCGAGAACAACACCAGTCTTATTAGCATATGTATGCTAAATAAGGAATATCTCTCCATCTATCTGCATACACTTAACCAGAATTCATTTTTTTACCAAAACTTATCGGTTTACTATCAGTAGTGAAAAGTAATATTTCTTGAAAAATGCCTCCTTGCTACTTAACTAAAATGATATTGGAAGTAGATCTGAATGCCAACGGTCGGTTGTTATTAAAAATAAATTTGGTATTTTTTTGTCAATATTACATCGTAATCTCATTTTGAATCCTAATCAGAAAAGGAAAAATAAGTAAACAAAACATATAGTTCTTTATTTGATACAGATGAGGCAATTTCGAATGACAATGTACATGAAAATGAATCTTTTGAAACTGATTGGCCGGGTTTTAACGAAAATATCACCGTTTTTGAAGTCAAGAAAGCCTTAGACAATGCAAATAAGGGTAAAGCTAGCGGATTTGATGGTATTCCGACAGAAGTTTTAAATAATGATATGACTGTTGTGTTTTTGCACTCATTCTTCAATGTTTGTTTTGAAACTGGGAAGGTGCCAAATGTCTGGGGTAAATCTATAATTAACCCGATACCTAAGTCTTCAAATGCGGACGCCAGGGACCCTCTTTCATATAGAGGAATTTCTTTAGCTTCAGCAATTTATAAGTTATATTGTAGTGTTTTGAATGGTAGGTTAAATTTTTGGGCTGAAACGAATGGTAAAATTGTTGAAGAACAGAACGGTTTCAGAAAAGCTAGAAGTACCACAGATCAGATTTTATCTTTGACAAATATTATAGAGACAAGGAAGAAACAGAGGAAATCTACTTTTTGTGCTTTTATTGATTTTCGTAAAGCATATGATTTGATCAACAGAAATAAACTTTGGCGGAGACTTTTAGAGTCTGGAATAGGGGGGAAAATGTTTAGTGCCTTAAAATCTATATATACGTCTGTAACAGCTAGTGTAAGACTGGGTCCATACAATACTGAATGGTTCGAAATTAAGTGTGGATTGAGGCAAGGCTGTATTCTCTCGCCGATCCTATTTAATCTTTATCTGAATGATTTGGCCACTTACTTGAAGTCTTTTAATATTGGGATTCAGATTGAAGATGAAACCATTTGTATATTTTGCTATGCAGACGATATTGTACTTTGTACTGAAAATAGTAATGATCTTCAATTTCTACTGGATAGATTGAGTCATTGGTGTAGTATTAATAGTATGACGATTAATGGGGACAAGAGTAATATTGTTCATTTCCGGCCGAACTCGCTCTTACGGTCTGATCATGTTTTTAGATGTGATAACTCTATTTTGAACGTTGTTGACAGGTACAGATATTTAGGAGTTATCCTTCATGAGCATTTGGATTTTGGTATAACTGCTAAAGCAGTGGCTCAAAGTGCAACTCGGGCCCTAGGTCTCTTGATAGCCCGTTGTAAGTTAATCGGTGGAGTACCTTATAATGTTTTCTCGAAATTGTACGACTCGATTGTTTGGCCAGTCATAAGTTATAGTGCCCCTATTTGGGGAAATAGAGAGTATACCTGTGTCAATGCTGTTCAAACTAGAGCTATGAGGTTTTTCTTAGGGGTGGGGAAATATACGCCTAATGCTGCGGTATACGGTGAAATGGCGTGGGAACCGCCAATTGTTAAACAGTGGGGTTGTTTGGCCAACTATTGGTGCAGACTCTCGTGTCTTAGCAACAGTCGGTTGAACAAGCGCATAGCACTTTGGGCAAATAAGATTTCAGTATCGTGTAGGAATTGGTTTTATAACGTCAAATCCAAATTCTGTGCATTGAATTTACAGCAATTTTGTGATATTGGTGTTAAATTGAATAAGTCTACTATTGTTGAGAAGGTTAAATTGCTTGTAATGTCTGACTTTAAGGCTAACTGGATTGCGTCGATTATTAGGACCGGTGCTGTAAATGGGAGAGGGAAGAATAAACTCAGGACTTATAGGTTACTTAAACAGGATTATGTTGCTGAAAAATACTGCTGCATTATCTTACCCCCAAGCCATCGGTCTGCTTTTTGTAAATTTAGATGTGGTGTGGCCCCTATCAGGATTGAAACGGGAAGATATCAGAATATCGCCGAAAAGGAACGCAAATGTCCTTTCTGTAAAACTGTTGTTGAGGACGAGGCGCATGTAATTTTAGACTGCCCTATGTATGTAGATTTGAGAGAAGCATTATTTCGTAAAGCATCCGATATATTTGGAAACTTTTCTAGCCTATGCAAATCTGAGCATTTGGAAATTGTTTTAACCCATCCCAGTTTGATACGTGTATGTGCCAAAACCTGTTTTAGTATTTTAAAGAGAAGGTCTCAACTTTTATGTAAGTAATGTGTTACTTTTTATTATTATTTCTCCTGTATTGTAATTTTATCAATCCCATGTGTTTGTTGCTAGTCAGTTCATTTTTGATCTGATCAAAGGTGATAGCTGGTTTTTTAAAATCGTTCCTTAATTAGTGCACGTTAGTGTCTCTTTTTGTAATTCAAGTTTTATTTCTTCTCCTCTTATTGCAGTATTTAATACAACGATTAGCAGCAACCACATGGTTTTACTAATCGATATGGTGTGTACGTACTTTGTTTAAATGTGTGATGTTTTCTGTATGTCATGGAACTGTGATAGTCTCTTATAATTCTTTTTAGAATGGCTGTGTACTACATTCTACTATGTTTTGTAAAGTTGATGCCACTGTTCATGTTGTATGTACACAGATGAGACTCAAATAAAGATATATATATATATATTATCAAGTAAATGGTCTTGCCTGCCTCATGGAGACGACCTTTGGCACCTTCGCAAACATTAAGAGCCGTCTGAAAAGTGTCTGCTCTTTGTGCTTGAGAAAAATATAAATCTGAGTATACAGTTGCTGCAATGGTCAAACATTCTCCAGTTCATATGCCATTATAGAATTTATGCTAATTCATAGGCATACATACGTCATTTCTAACATGAATATTAACTCATTCCCTCCTACTGGCACATTTTGAAAAATGTAGTCATTTTTTAAACCATTGTGATAAATAGAGCATTTGCTCCTCTGGAGCAAATGCTCTATTTATCTCAATAGTTTAAAAACTACACAATTCTAAACGTTTTCTTTTCTCTAGTAAAAGCTCCTTTTCGGTAGATTTATTCAAAGAGGTAAATACTAAAAATAGTCAAGTAGGGAATGAGTTAATGGAGTAAAGAGTTACTATTTTCTGTCGATATTACTAAAACGGCGTGCTATGCGGAGGAAAATCAAAATATGTTTTGAAAGTAGGCGTATGTCATGATGTATTCATGTGTAGTTTTGAATGAAGTGACTTTAACCCTTTCACTGTTCTATATTTATTCCAAATTCCAATACTTAGCCTACTGAATATTCATGGACATAATAGGTATAATGAAATATGGAAGGTGGAACACTGTAACCATTTTAGAAATTAAATAAAACAGATATATCAAATTCCACTAGCAAACAGGGCAGACCCTGATCAGACGGCTCCTACAGGAGCCGTCTGATCTGGGTCTACTTTGTTTGCAAATGCGTGAAAACGTTTATATGAGGGAAAGAGTTAGCAGAGGCGCTAAGGGCGTCCATATGAGGGAATGGGATAACTCTTTATCTGATATAGACATATTAAAACACCTTTGCAAACAGAGTAGACCCAGATAAGACGACTTCTGTTGGAACGGTCTGATCAAGGTCTGTTCTGTCTGCTAATAAAATTGTGAATAGATCTGAATCTACAATTTCTGCCGTAGTCAACATTTCCCTTGTCGATATGCCAGTGTAAAACATCAGCTAATTAATATTCATAGAGTAATTATTTCTTATATGAATATTCATCAGGTAAACGGTAAACCATTATATTTATTCTGAAGTTGTTTTTCTTTCAAGCACACATCTGTTTTAAGTTGTTGCCTTTTTTCTATTCGAGTAAAATATTTCCTTGTGCTAAATGTTTAGTGTTTCGTGACAATTACGCAACACAAGTACTTATAACCATATGCAGATGTGTGTTTTGGTGTTGTTGTTTGTTTGTTAAGTAAATAATAAATAAAAATATAAAACCTGAGTCTGTTTTCGCGGAAACGTTTGAACGTGCATGACGCACATACATTAGGTATTTTTTATTGTTGGCCTAATTTAATATTTACGGAGTCGTTATTTCTTATATGAATATTTATAACGGGCTAACTTTTACTGTACGTAGGTTTGACAACTCAATAAATGTTTTGGTAGTTTCGGTGTTTTACGTTGCTTTAACAGCATTTCGGTCATATCACGACGTCTGACTCTTGTCCGTCTGAACGTACGTCCCGCAAATCTTGTATATGTCCTATTCCTCATACACCAATGAGAGGATTGACTTCAAATGTTCACAGATAAACGCTGATGTGAAGATGTGCGTAAGACAGGGATATTTACTCCTGCCATTTTTACCCGAATTATGGAACTTCGAAATTTTCTTCGGTAATGTATATAACATACATGTATAGTAAAAAGTCATTGATTTAGAGACAATACCGCCAGGGGCACTCGTGTCCTATGGACATAATCTCCTAGCTTACTATGATCTGGTAATGGTCTTTCCATCACTTTGTATTAGAGAATTGGTTGCATCATATTTTTATCTCCATCATTTGCCTGTAATTGTATTTTAATATATCCTATATTAGTCCACGTTGCTGGAGGCTAAATAATAAATAACATTAACTCTTTACACCATAAACACGCCTTTCTACGCATTTGCAAACAGAGTAGCCCCAGATCAGACGGCTCCTGTAGGAACCATCTGATTAGGGTCTGTTCTGTTTGCTTATGACATAATATAGATCTAATTCTACAGTTTCTGTCTTGACCAAAACATCATCTGTGCACATGTCATTATAAAACTTAATCTAAATTAATATTCATGATGTCATTATTTCTTACATGAATATCCATGGAGTAAAAGGATAAACCCCCATGTAAATTCCACCACTGGCACCAGATCAGCTAGTATCCATATTAGAAATAATGACGTAATGAATATGTATTTAGCTGATTTTTTTTATAATGGCATATGAACAATGGGATTTAGTCATGGAAGACAACGTAGAATCAGATCTACAGTATATACTTCCATAAACAGAGCAGTCCCTGATCAGACCGCAGCTACAGTTGCCTCTAAACGGGGTCTAATATGTTTGCAAATAAATGTACGTTAAAAGTGTTTATTTGAGAGAAATGCTAACTAGAACAGCTGTCAGATTAAGGCTAATCCAATGTCTTACAGCAAATTGGCTTTACTAAATATGAATGCAGTTGAACTTCGATATCTCGAACTCTGATAACTCGAACTTCGGGATAACTCGATCTAAAAGTTCGGTCCTTCCAAAATTTACAATACAGAATTGTTCTAAAATCTGTCACTACGCATATCTAGAAACACATGTTACAGATTAGTGCAGGTCTAAAGTAATGCTGAAAGCTCCTGTAGGCATTACTTTAGAACTACATTAAGCTGTAAACTCGAGAATTGTTCGGATTAGAAATAGGATAACTCGAACTTCTGTTATCTCGCATTAATTTGTATAGTCCCTAGAAGTTCGAGATATCGATGTTCAACTGTACTTCTATTTTGACCGTTCAGCATTCAAAGGAATTACAAACTAATGACACATACGAGACTGACTGTGTCACACATAAATGAACCAGACTGTGGGATCTAATGACATACGAGACTGGTTAGACATAAATGAACCAGACTGTGAGAACTAATGACACATACGAGACTGACTGTGTCACACATAAATGAACCAGGCTGTGGGATCTAATGACATACGAGACTGGTTAGACATAAATGGACCAGACTGTGAGAACTAATGACACATACGAGACTGGTTAGACATAAATGAACTAGACTGTGAGAACTAATGACACATACGAGACTAGTCAGACATAAATAAACCAGACTGTGAGAACTAATGACACATACGAGACTGACTGTGTCACACATAAATGAACCAGACTGTGGGATCTAATGACATACGAGACTGGTAAGACATAAATGAACTAGATTGTGAGAATTAATGACACATACGAGACTGGTCAGACATAAATGAACCAGACTGTGAGAACTAATGACACATACGAGACTGACTGTGTCACACATAAATGAACCAGACTGTGGGATCTAATGACATACGAGACTGGTTAGACATAAATGAACCAGACTGTGAGAACTAATGACACATACGAGACTGGTTAGACATAAATGAACCAGTCTGTGAGAACTAATGACACATACGAGACTGGTCAGACATAAATGGACCAGACTGTGAGTATAACTAACAAATGAACCAGACTGCACTATTATAATTATTATACCACATTTATCGAAGCTATACGATACAACTGTTTGGCCTGTACTTAGTTACGGGGCATCTATTTGGGGTGACCGTTCCTTCTCGTGTATAAATGCGGTTCAGAATCGAGCCATGGGGTATTTCATGGGGGTGGGGAAATATACCCCAAATGTGGCAGTAATTGGGGAGATGGGCTGGAAACCATCGATAGCCCGCCAGTGGGTTGAAGTAGTTCGTCAGTTTTGTAGAATGTCGAATATGGACAATAGACGGGTCAATTACAGAATCTTTGATTGGGCCAGGCGGAGTGCTACTTCCAGATGTCAGAACCAGTACTTTAGAATACGTAAAATGTTTGTTAACAATGACATAGATATTGACATTGTACAAGATTTACATCCGAAGAGTACCACTGATATTGTAGAATCAAAATTAATGTCAAGTGAGTTAGAGAATTGGAAATTGCTATTACATCGAAATGTATCGAATAGAAACAAAGGTGGCAATAAGCTTAGAACTTACAGACTTTTTAAAGAACAGCCCTCTGTCGAAAAGTATCTTAAATTTGATCTACCGTTTCATCATAGAAGAGCTTTAGCTATGTTCAGGTGTGGTGTAGTACCGATTCGTCTTGAAACGGGGCGTTTTGAAAATCTGGATATTGATAGAAGAACATGTTTTAATTGTAATTCATTTGTTGAGGATGCATTTCATGTCTCGTATGTGTCATTAGTTCTCACAGTCTGGTCCATTTATGTCTGACCAGTCTCGCATGTGTCATTAGTACTCACAGTCTGGTTCATTTATGTCT
Organism: Azorinus chamasolen; assembly: GCA_963576725.1. Lineage (NCBI taxonomy): Eukaryota > Metazoa > Mollusca > Bivalvia > Cardiida > Solecurtidae > Azorinus > Azorinus chamasolen. The sequence goes on along the minus strand of OY755240.1, from coordinate 61,046,052 downwards.
GACCAGTCTCGTATGTGTCATTAGTTCTCACAGTCTGGTCCATTTATGTCTGAATTTTGTAGTTTGAAACCATTGTGATAAATAGAGTATTTGCTCCTATAGGAGCAAATGCTCTATTTACCACTATGGTTTCAATAGGTGATTTTTACAGACGCGTAGAAAGGCGTATTTATGGAGGAAAGGTTTAAACATTAACGTTTTGCGTCTACATTTGAGACTCAAACTCAAAATCTTTGTAATTTCCTCATTTTAATTCTAAAGTTTGCAAAAGGAATGAAACTGTGTTTGTATCGTAACTATAGGACGGAATTGCTATAAGCTTTGAAAACAGTTTGGATCCAGATGGGTCACCGGGTAACTCGGTGACTCAGTAGGTTCCTAAATGTTAGACACTTACGTCACTGATGTTTTGAAGGAAACTGAAGGCAAATCCTTCTAACACTTAACCCATTCCCTCATATTGACGACTCTGTAAAAGTCACTTTGTGAAACCATTGTGATGAATATCAACCCTTGCCTCCATAAATATTATCTCTACCCCTCTGTAAAAGTCACCTGTTGAAACCATTGTGATAAATAGAGCTAAATGGTTTCAAACTACAAAATTCTGAAAGTTTCCTTTTCTCTAGTTAATGCCCCTTTTCTGTAGATTTATTCCAAGATGTATCTAAAAATAGCCTATGAGGGAATGGGTTAAGGCAGATTTTGTGTGCGGACGAAAACAATTTGTCGCCAAGAGTTACAACAAAATAAAACTGATGTTTTATGTGATCGCAATGATGCCAATAAAACCACATAACAGAAAACTACAACTACAAACGTGGAAACCACGAGCTTTCAAGTATGAAGTATGCTTCACATGGAGGCTTCAGTTCGATGGGCAATAAATCCCAACAGCTATATTATAAAGTAGGCCATCGTGCGTGAGATACCCGAGGCCCTGAAGGGTCATTTACATCTTATGCATCATAAACTATTCTAAAAGAAGAACAATTTGTTCGTGAACACCAGACAGGAGCTCTTCATGTGCGTTTACAATGTTTACCGTTTCCTAAATAATTGTTTAACCCTTTACCTAATGAATAGTTATGAAAGAACTTACACCTTCATGAATGCAAGATTGTTTTCATTTCATGTCATGTGGACAAGAGAAATTTTGACATTGACGGAAACTTTACATTCATATATATACAGTAAAACCCCGCTAATGCGACCACCAAAAATGGGCATAATTCTGGGCGGCAGAGGCAGCTTAATACAGGACGAAAGTTATGCAGAAAGCTCCTATAGGAGCTTTCTGCATAACTTTCGTCCTGTATTAAGTAACCACCTGCTTTAAACGACGCCAGTGGCTGTTTATTAAGTGGTCGCATTAGCGGGGTTTTACTGTAGGAGCTGTCTGATCTGGATCTAGTCTGTTTGAAAATGCGTTCCTACCAAGTAAAGGATTAAAAGGTCCGGAATTTTAATGACTGCTTTTCATATCTCATACACATTACCTTATATGATTAGGGGGTTTATCTCTTTCGCTGCCAATGTCTACGCATCTAACAGTTTGCATTGGATCCAGATGAGACACCGAGTAACCCGGCCTCTCATCAGGATCCAAACTGTTTGTTACTGCGACTATGTTTTTGAAACAAATATAAAGAAAATTAACAAAATGAAATTTGTAGCAGACGACAGAGTTAGCAGACGACAGAATTTGGCAGCGAAAGAGGTAATAAAACGATCATGGAGAAATGGAGTTACCATTTGGGTCTAATAAACTCAGTCTGTTCAAGTGCCGTGGTTTATTTTTTGTGCTACCAATGACAAACATGTGATCAAATTTGCAAACAGTTTGGATTTAGATGAGACACCGAGTAAAATGAGTTTCAGAAAAAATACTTACCACACAGCTGAACTTCGATGGATCATACAAATTAATTCCAAATATCCAAAGTTCGAGTCATCCGACTTCTAATCTAGACACTTTCAGCATTACTTTCGACCTGCATTAAGCTGTCATATGTGTTTCTAGATATGGGTAGTGATACAATTTAGAGCAGGTCTGTATTGTACATTTTGGAAGGACCGAACTTTTACTTCGAATTATCCTGACGTTCGAAAACAGATGACTTTAGCATAGTAAATTGTCTCAGTTTGGATGGGATGTTCCCCTAGCTGCATCAATTATCGGGTAAACTTGCATTTCTCAGTTAATTTCATTTGCTAGAGCTTGTTCTTCTGTTGATGATTTTAACAATCGCAACTTTATTATCACTGAAAAAGCTGATGGAACAGGGCTACATATGTGACAAACTTCGACATGCCCTTTTTATTTTAATTTACCAGCGTAATGTTTCGCTCATTAGCAAAGACATCTGTACCCACATATCTGGTTTAAGCCCCCAGTAGTCTTTTGTGGCTACTGGCCGTTCCAAGGCGATACTCCTGCTTCCACCCTGTGGCCTACTTGGTTTTTATATGGTAAACGCTTAAAAAATATGCGTTTCGTCAACTTTTGTCTGGTAGTTGTTGTTTCCTGTTTGATGTTTGGTTGCTGTGTATGTGGCGCTCCTTATAGGACTGTTTCTCCCCAACTATTGCTTTGGTCCTCGATCAATGAGGGTGTAAACGGTTATATGGTAAAGACGTGAATATAGGGGAATGAATTTCGGAATACAGACCAATCTCTTTAACGCTTCACTCCATGAATATTAATACGAGGAATAATCACATCATGAATATTGATCAACTGAACATGTATGACACTAAGAACTAAAAATGTCGCCTATGGGTTAACTAATACCCCCGAAATAGATATTATATTGCTTTTCTACGGTTTTGGTTTCGCCCATAGTGAACCGGGGTTGGGGACCAATAAATTAGGAAGTCCAATGCCTATACAACAAGAGCCCCGTGTGTCGGAGCATTATATGCCCGAAGTATGTGCCCTCGTAACATGCAAACTATTAATTTGAGTTGAATGTCACCGTGGCCTAGAACTTTGACCAACTGACCTCAAAATCAATAGGGGTCATGTACTGACTATGGCCAACCTTCCGACTAAGTATGAAGACAGCACACCTAATACTTATCAAGTTATAGAGCGGACAATATTTTTAGCTGAAGGTCACTGTGACCTTGACCTTTGACCGACTGACCTCCAAATCAATGGGGTTCATCTACTAGCCATGACCAACCTTCCTACTAAGTATGACTACAACACACCTAATACTTATCAAGTTTCTGAGCGGACAATATTTTTGAGTTGAAGGTCAGTGACCTTGACCTTTGACGGACTGACCTGAAAATCAATATGTATCATTTACTAGCCATGACCAACCTTCCTACTAAGTTATTGAGCGGACAATGAAGTGGCTAACTGACGGACAAGCGCCATGCCACAATACGACCGACGTTACCTTTGGGCGTATAAAAAGCCAACGTTATTTAGGAAATGGGGGGGGGGGCTATATTGCTTTTCCATGGTTAAGGTTCCGTCCATAGTGCCCAGAGGTATCATGTATGGGGACCAAACAAATCTGGTTCAGTCCCTACAACTTTCAAATACATATGTCTATACAAAAAGTTGACTTTTTTTTAAAGAAATAGACATTATATTACCTTTCTATGGTTTTGGCCCCATCATAGTAATCCGGGTCGGGACCAACAACTTTCGAAGTCCAACAAGAAGTCCATAATCTTTGCTTTTGTCCATAAAACTTTTAAATACATGTTGTGCATTCACATGCCTATACAAAAGTCAACGGTTTTGAAAGAAATAGGGATTCATCTGGATTCAAATTGATTGAAATGCAATCAATGATTTATCTATAGCATTTTAAGGGTTAACCTTTACAGTGCGGGACACAAAATCACGAATGTCATATTGCTTTTCTATGGTATTGGCCCTGTACCATTTTTAATATAAGTGCCCCCCGGGGGGTGTGACGATTTTTAGTTTTTGACGATTTTTGCAGAGACACGAGAAAATATCATATGTGACATGTGTACAAAATTGCATCAAAATTCATACATAAACCTGGGAGGGGTAGGAGGTAAAAAATGTGTTGTGTGTCTACAGACAGACAAGACAACCTGGTTACAGTATATACACATCCCAACTTCGTTGCAGGGGGTAAAAGAATACACATGCATACACACGTCCCACACACACGTTGTTGTTTTTTTAAATTTTTATTAAACATGTATAGCAAAATATAGAGTATTAACCCTGGTCCTGGTGACCATGCCTCTTTTGTTATAAATACAGGCGCCAGACATTCAATGATCCCTCACCCCAAGGGGAAAACACAAGAGATGTGGCATTACCACGCAAGCCAGACTTTTTTCTGCCTTGGCCTTGTTCTCTTTAAGTAATAGTAACATTGGCCTTGAGTAAAGGCCACTAACATGCATTCCCAATCTTAGTCTCCATGCAAGCTATCTATAACAAGATTGGTTAAAAACCTGTTTTTTTTATTTTTCATTTTTTGATAACATTAACCTTGAACTCTAGGCTCTATCTCAAATGTTCCTAAGGAGCAAATGCTCTATTTATCACAATGGTTTCAAAACGTGACTTTTACGGAGGGGTATTTATGGAGGAAAAGGTTAATGTACATGTGACCAGAATTTTTCGAAAAAAGGCTGATTAACCCTTTACTCCATGAATATTTTTGGAAGGAATAATGACATCATTAATATTAATTAGCACATGGACACAGGAATGTTTGGCCATAACAGAAAACTGTTAAATCAAATGTATAATTATATCATGAGCAAACAGAGCAGACCAAGACAGGAGTAAGACCCAGGAGAGACAGCTACAGTAAGAGTTGTCTGATCAGGGTCTGCTCTGTTTGGTTATGGAATTATATAGATATGATTCTACAGTTTCTAACATGGCCAAAAATTCCTGTCTACATTTACTATTATAAAAATTAAGTTAATATATATTCATTATGTCATTATTCAACTGTGAAAGGGTTAATAAAATTATCCTCATGTTAATTGTATAAGACATTTACAAATATCAAAAAAAAATGTAAAATAAATTGTATCAAATAAAGTGTCATAGATATTATTGGTAAGGACTAAAATAACTATCATATCACTCTCTGAGATTCCTATTTGTCATGATACATGAAACGGCACCACAAGCTGTCTGGTCTGGGTCTACTCTGTTTGCAAAGGCATAGAAAGGTGCAATCTATTTAGTAATGGGTTAACCCTTTCCCTGTTCTGTATGTAGGCCAAATTTCAATCATACTGAATATTCATTAAAAATATAAATATGGAAGGTGAAACATTGTAGACATTTTAGAAAGTAAAGAAGAAACAGATCTATCAAATTCTATTAGCAAACAGAGAAGACCCTGATCAGACGGCTCCTATAGGAGCCGTCTTATCTGGGTCTACTCTGTTTGCAAATGCGTGAAAACACGTTTATATGAGGGAAAGGGTTAAGAGATATTAACTGTACTTAACACTTTCCCTGTTCAATATTCATGTAAGACAAAATGATGTCATGAATATTTATTAGCAGAAGTTTTACTGTGACATATGTACAGAGGATTTTTTGGTATAGGTAAAACCTATTGCATCAGATCTATTATAAATTCATGAGCAAACAGAGCAGGCCCAGATCAGATGGCTCCTCTAGGAGCCGTCTGATCTGTGTCTACTCTGTTTGCTAATGATCCATTACAATTCTTTCATTTCATTCAAGCTTTTGAGAAACTATTGACCAAGTGTCATACAGCCTGGATCCTGATGAGAGGCCGATTGACTCAGTGTATCAATTGGATCAAAGCTGTTTGCAAATGCCATTCATCCGACACTCAGCAGGAGAAGGGTCATGACAAGTCTTCTGGAATTTGATCAAGAACAGTAACTCCCTCTACACCAATGTCTGTTTCCCAGCAAATAAATCCTGCTGGTTCCAAGTCAGCCTTTACTTTGTCTATGAGTTCAGAGTCAGTGCCAGGCCTCAGTAATGTGAATGCACAGCCACCACCACCTGCACCTGTCAGCTTGGAATGGAGATTATGTGTAGATGTCACAAGACATATCTTGTCCAAGGATGGATGACTCACACCCATTACTTGTAGTAGGTGCTGGTTCATATCAATCAAGCTCTGAAATATGTCGAGAAACAAACAGTTTTGAAAATCTGAAATATGACAATAAACATACTGAAGAACCTGTCGTAAGCGGCCATCAAAAAGAGGTCTCACTATGGGTCTATAGGAGCTTTCTGCATTACTTTTGCATTAACCCTTTCCCTCATATAAACGTGTTTTCACGTATTTGCAAACAGAGAAGACCCAGATCAGACGGCTCCTCTAGGAGGGTCTGCTCTGTTTGCTAATATAATTTGATAGAACTGTGTCTTTGCTTTCTAAAATGTCTACAATGTTCCACCTTCTACATTTCTTTATAACTATTTTCTTAATGAATATTCAGTAGGTATTGAAAGTTGGAATAAACATAGAACAGGGAACCACCTACTTTTAAGACTCCTATGTTCAATAAATGAATGGCCGTTTAGGACAGGTTCTACTGTACAATGCTACACAAACCTGTAGAATGTGGGAATTGAGTCTACTAGCATTTGCAAACAGTGCAGACCCAGAAAAGATGGTTCCTAGAGGAGCCCTCAGATCAGGACCGAACTGTTTGTTATTTAAAAGTCCGCCAGTAAAGTTGTGTGTCAAGACCAGAAGGCAAGAAAGTCATCATCATCTGATACAGACCCTAGAAAATTATCATCTGATACAGACCCTAACTCAGAGGTCCAGATATGACGTGTCAATTTAATTATTTTCAGGAATAGCTCCTTTATTTCTCCACCAAACCCTATACTGTGACCACTCTTTCAAATCGTCTCTTTGAGACGATTCTAAAGAGTGGTCACAGTATAGGGTTTGGTGGAGAAATGACGATTTTAGTAATTGGGTACGCACCTTTATCTGTAGCTCTGCTAACTATTAAGTTCTACTTACCTGATAGAGATGCAATTTTATGCATTAGAAAAACAGAGTAGAAAGATTAACACTCTTACAAATTACAAGTGTATGAATCCATCATAGTTATAGCAATGACGGCCAAATATAACAATACCTCCATCTGACGGAACAACAAATGACATTACTCAGACTGATGATGATGTCTTCTGTCGTACTTATGAAAAATGTCACAACTTAACTATTTCCTTCATATAAATACCTTTTTATGCATTTGCAAACATAGAAGACCACGATAATACGGCTCCTATAGGAGCTGTCTGATCAGGGTCTGCTCTGTTTGCTAATGGAATTTGATAGATCCGTTTCTTTACTTTCTAACACAGCTAAAATTTTCCATCTTCCATATTTCATTATAGCCATTTTGTCCATGGATATTCAGTAGGTATTGAACTTTGGAATAAACATAGAACAGGGAAAGGGTAATAAAACATTATTAATCCTACAGAAGTCTCTGGTTTGGGTCTACTATGTTTGCATTAGTGCCAAATGTTGTCTATTGGGGAAAGGGTTAAACAAACTACAATTTCAGTCCATTCTTACAGACTTCTAAAACAAGTCATTGTTTGGTGTGAAATCTTATCGTTAATTCCTTTGACCTATTTATACAGCAGACCAAAACATTTACAAAACTTTGAGGACTGCCTATTAAAGTATAATTCCTGTTAAGTTTGGTGACATTTAATGTGGTTGTTTAGGAAGAGATGTCAATTAACCCCTTCAATCATATAAAGTTATAAACACATTTTTTATGCATTTGCAAACCAAGTAGACCCAGATCAGATGGCTCCTATAGCCGCCATCTGCTAAGGGACTGCTCTGTTTGCTCATCATATAATACAGATCCAGGGTTACAGATAAGGGGAGTATTGGGGTATTTACCCAATTAAAATTGTGGAAAAAGAAATTGTTTTTCAAAAGAATGAGTAACACAAAGCAAATAAATATAGCAAAAAGCAAAAACAATTAGAATACCTAATGAGAATATGAATAATACCCAATTACGAAAATTGCCAATACCCAATAAAAATTGCAAATACCCACTGTATTGGTAAAAAATCAAGGAGTAAATACCCATCAAAACCTTATCTGTAACCCTGTAGATCTGATTCTACAGTTTCTGCTCGAGTCAAAATATCCTGCGTACATATTCCATCATAAAAGTTAAGGTAATAAATATTAATGATGTCTTTATTACATGATTATTGAACAGGGAATGGGTTAAACAAATTGTCCCTAAAAATCTATTGCAGTATAACCTCTCTATAACGACCACTAAATTACACCAAGTATTTTGTGTTAAAGGCAGGTGGCTGCTTAAAGCAAGGTGGAAGTAAAACAGAACGCTCCTATAGGAGCGTTCTGTTTTACTTTCACCTTGCTTTAAGCAACCACCTGCTCTAAATACCAACTAATTAACACAATTTAGTGGTCGTTATAGACTATAGAGAGGTTTTACAGTGTTATCTCATGCTTATGCTGCAGATTTCATATAATTGGATTAACAACTACCTCAGAATCATTCTTGTGAAGTTTGGTCAAAAACCATTCTGCAGTTTAGTAACAGATATCACTTAAAAGACAATTTAATTAACCCTTTCCTTGATATTATTATTATTATTATTATTATTATACCACATTTATATAGCGCTCTTTTCATACAGGATATGTGCGTTCAAAAGCGCTTCACAAAGATACATTTACTGTACAATAATGCATAAATTACAGAACATTTAAAATAAAATATATTTAATACTTATATATAGATAAGAATAATAATAAAATAGAATTTATTTAGGACATTGGTAAATAAGCTAATCTTTTCCGTAAGTTTATCTGTCTGTCGTATTATGTTCCATTATAGTGTGTCAACGCACTCAGATTATAAAAAAACAAAACTTGAATGCAACATTCTATGCGCAGTGCCAGTACGTCCCATAATTTTGACCCAGACTCAACAGACTTGGGTACATTCGTTTAACATACAACACTGCACATAAAATATTGCCGGAAAATTGGGTAACAGAACAGATCAATTTGAAATACATGCATATAAACTAAGCAATACAAATACACAACTGTTATATACGCGCACTATGCAACCCCTCCAGTCAAACACTATTCGACCCGCTATGGCAATGAGGGAGTACACAGCGTATCATATTTTAATAGAGTTGTAATTGGGTATATCCAAAGTTTAATTACAGAATAAAATGTCTTATTATGGGAACACCCCCCCCACCCCCCCCCCCCCCCCCCCCCCCAAAAAAAAAAAAAAAAAAAAGCCCAGCCAAAGTAGAGCTAAAGAAGGTATCACGTATGTAGTTCCTGCAACATATGCTATAAATGCTTTTTCACGCATTTGCAAACAGAGTAAACCCAGATCAGACAGCTCCTATAGGAGCCTTCTAATCTGGGTCTGCTTTGTTTGCTTATGGAGTTTGATAGATCTGTTTCTTTACTTTCTAAAATGGCTACAATGTTCCACCTTCCATATTTCATTTTTACTATTTTGTCAATGAATATTCAGTAGGTATTGAAATTTGGAATAATCCTACAACAGGGAAAGGGTTAAAACAGATGACATATCATTGCATGACAATGCATGATGGACACAGGATGATCCCAACAGTTCACCTAGACACTTTGTGCCAGGTGAGCTAAACAATGAACAGCACCTCTAATGTAGCCAGATGTTCCTCCACTGACTTTGGATCTGTTGTCATGGCAATATAGCATTTCTGGGCTCTCTCTGATATGGCATCAATGGAGTCCATCACAGGTCCCAAAACATCTGGAAACTAGTAATAAGTAAAGAGAAACTTCTAATCACGAAAATGTATCTCGACTCTAAATGTTGAATCATTGTCGTCAGTAAACAATTTCTCCAAGAACATATACTGTATTTTACATATTAACAATAGCACTATAAGCAGATGCCATGTCTGTCCTTCATATCTGTAAGTTCTATTTAACTAGGTCACTATGCACGGTGATGTCATGTGTCACGGTCAAATAAAGGTTCTTGACTTGATGAACAACAGTTTAATGTTTGATGAAGTCAAGGCTAATGATAAAGATTTTGGACATCTACTGTAATTAAACTGACAACAGCATACTTGTTTGTGTTGATTAACGTCTGTTTCTGCCAACTATGGGCTATGGATGCCACAGAGAGACGGGAGCAGATACAGAGAAACCAGGATGCAATGCCCTACTCTTATTATCGACTGAGTTTCTCTGGTTCTTTTGGTTTTTTAGTTCTTGTACAGATGGGTCAATAATATCTAAACATATTCTGTTTGCAAAGGCATGAAAATGAGAAAAGTGTTATAGTATTTTCAGACTACACAATTACAGACCTGGGGTTAATTACATGACAATGTAATTAATTAAATTACAATTACATTCATAAAAGGTCAATTACCATTAATTATATGGGTTTTATTCATGAAATTAATTAAATTACAATTACTTTGCCAAATGTAATTAATTACATCTCAATTACTTTCAAAAGGCTGGCAACAAGAAATGTTTTAGAAAACAAGATTATTAAGTAACACAACTAGTACATGTACCGGTAACTTCCCATTTCGTCTACTTCCCATTTCGTCTACTTCCCATTTCGTCTACTATTTTGGCTTTTGTTCCCATTTCGTCTACTCCTAATTTTACACCCTTTCCCATTTCGTCTACTGCTTATATTTTTCATGTCTACTGCCACGAATTTATATTTTTGTGTCTTTGATCAATATTATATTATCTTCACAGCACGCAAAATTCATGCATTTGTGGACTTTTTAATATCAAGTTGTAATGTTTTGGTTGATCTTGACCCAAATTATTGATCTGGATCAAAACCCAAAACAGGGTTGTGTAGGACTTTTAAGGTTTATCTTAGAATTTTTATGCAAGCAAAAATGCAATTTTAAAAAAACAAGAAACCACTTCAGCCAATCAAGGAAAATGATCATCATCTAAACTTTTGATCTGGGTCCAAACCCAACTGATGTAACTCATGGAAATGCTTAAGAAAACTGTGAAAACATGATTATGCAATGGCCCCCTAACAGTGATTCTTAAGAAAACATGATTATGCAATGGCCCCCTAACAGTGATAGGTGTCAAAAATACTACTGTGGATTAAGTCTGCTGCCCAAAAAAGCATCTTAAATATTAAAAGAAAGTATAAAAAATGTTGACAACACATTAAACAGTCCTAAAATGTCTTAATCTTGTACGATATTAATAAAATAACTGAGTAAATATAACTTCATTATAACAGTAGACGAAATGGGAACAGGGTAAAATTTTACAGTAGACGAAATGGGAATGAATTACAGTAGACGAAATGGGAAGTAAACGAAATGGGAATAAACCCATGTACCAGTCATGTAAGTACATGTATGCATGTAAATGACCAGTAACATATTTACAGTCATTGAATTCTGTTCATGTATCAGAAGTATTTTTATAAACAGCTTTAAGTGCTCACTGAATATACATACCAACATACAAAAGAGTAAATCTTCATCAGAAAGCTGTCATAAACATGTTATACATAGATGTCTGATCAGGGTCTACAATGATTCTAAATTTTCATACATAATCTAGAATACTGCAGATCTGCCATACCAGTAAATATCAGGACTGGGGAAAAACGTTAGTAAAACTATCTTGCAACTTGTTAAGAGTTTACACAACAAACCGATCATTTAATTATTTTGAAGCTCAAATATACACACTTTAATACCCAGTTTACACTAGATACTGTAAGTTCAAAATTTTCCTCATCTTTTGGTTCATATGAAACATTTGTAACAAAGGAGCAGACATAGAATTTAGCTTGTGTCATTTGTTAGCAGGCAAAGGGTTATACAATGTATGGCCACTGCATTTTGCTTTCTGTGGTCAGTCAGGTGTCACAGTGTCTATTGTCAATAGCAATAGCATAATTATCACAGGTAAAGGTGTCAATGCAAACCTCTTTTGGCTGTACATGTAGGTATTCAATTATCATTCTGGATACTTGTAGTCCGCCAAACTTTAAATAACTCTTCCAGCACAATATACTTGTTCATATTGCACTGATGAAACTTGAAAACAATATATACCCAGATCAAAGCACTGCTATAGGAGCCCTTTGAAAAAGGTCTGCACTGTTTGAAATATTACTCTAGGTTTTGTTCTAAGTCCAAAAAATACAACACAGTGAACATATTCCCATAAAATGCAGAAATTAAATGCAGATTAAATCCGTTTTAATATAGTTTTGATATGTTATATGACAAAGTAAATTTAAGAAAATAATGTAGACTGAGATGAGATGCCTTCTGTATGTACTGATAGCAATACAGACTGGTAATGTCTGCCAAGTCTTTGCTCATAATGGAAGAATGAATATTACAATTTTACCATTTTCATGAGTTGTGTTTAATTATTCAACTGGGTATAATTATAAAACCCTGATTGAAGCAGATTAATAATTTGCAAAATATGGGATCTCTATATAATTATTATTATATGTTATTTGAACTTGTCTGTGTACTAAACAATATAATACATGTACACTGAAATAACATTTGTTATTTACTCACTTTCTCCATGGATTCAGTGTTTAAAAATTAAATCTATTATTCTGATTCAGTGTTTAAAAAATTAAATATATTAAAATCACTGAATATGTATGCTTTATAGTGTAAATAACCAAAGTAATTGAAAAGTAATTGAAAAGTAATTGTTCATTACACCTAATTTTTCACTGTAATTAATTACATTACAATTACATGTAATTAAAATAGCACTCAATTATGCATTACATCAATTACACTGAAAACATGTAATTAATTGTAATTAATTACAATTGCAATTTTAATTACCCCAGGTCTGCACAATTACAACAAAGCCAGTACCTTGTTATATTTCTCTCTGACATTCGCCACCAACATCTTAGTACTTCTGGGTATACTGGTACCAATTAATAGTATCCGTAGCTTTGGAACCCTGAGAAATGAAGACAGTTCGCCCTTTAACCCTTTCCCAACTCAGTATTCATGTTAGAAATAATGAAATCATGAATTTAATAGCTGAATTTCTATATAAACGTAAACTTTTCAATTGAAATTTTGCTCTTGCAAACACTGTAAAATCAGACTGATATAATGTCCAAAGCAATCAGAGCAGACCTATAGACATAGACAAGGAAATCATGGTTTTATCATGCAACATCACAAAATACAGTCACTTCCTACTAGCATAATATTTTCCACGTCGACGCTGTATTTTGTGAGGTACAGTGCATGTGTACTGACCCCACTGGGATGCAAGTTTAATTCAGCCAAGAGGAGGAAAACAAAAGGGAGAAAAGGCATAATTTAACATAAACATCAAATTTAACACATTTGCTCACCTTTGTCTCAACGTTTTGTCCATATAAAAGGATTAAATCAAGTTTGTTTATGTTGTAAAAATCGACGACGTCACTGCACGTCAATATGACGTCACGTATATTGTACTGGCATGTATTTTTATTCAGGGGACAGAACCACTTGAGCAAACTTTCTTTTTCTTCATTTTCTCCATTCTTTATTGGTGTTGCATGATAAAAGAATTACTACGCTAGTAGTTTTGAAGTTAAGCTGTATTTTGGCTTGTCAGAAAAGTAGTTAAATGCGATCCTTGGCGAGCATTTAACAACTTTTCTAACTCTGACACCAAAATACAGCTGAACTTCAAAACTACTAGCATAGTAATTCTTATAACCTTTACCACGATGTCAAGAAATAATATCTGCTCAACCTTGGAGCTGAAGCAATTTTGACTACTTACAAATTCAATTCGAGGGCTTTGTGCAGAACTATTGTAACTCCTTCACAAAGTGAAGGAGTTACAATAGTTTTGCACCAAACCCTCGAATTAAGCTTTTGAGAAATTTTTGAGTGTCAAACAGCATGGCGAGTTACTTGGCGTTTCATTTGGATCTTAGTTGTTTGGAAATGCAGGAATAGAGGGATAAGGGATAAACTTTTTCCCAAATGAACATTTAAAGGCGAATTAGGTCACTTCATGAATATTAACCCTTTCCTTCATACAAACATCTTTTTAATTGTTTATGCATTTGCAAACAAAGTAGACCCAGATCAGACAGCTCCTATAGGAGCTGTCTGATCAGGGTCTGCTCCGTTTGCTAATGGAATTTGACAGATCTTGTTTCTTTACTTTCTAATATGGCTACAATGTTCCACCTTTCATATTTTATTATTTATTATAACCCTTTTTATTGAAATTTGGAATAAACGTAGAACAGGGAAACTTAATTTTAATAATGTTAATTTTTAAATGTTCAAGGGAATTTTTGCTTTGACAAAAACTGTAGGATCGGATCTATATAATTCAATATCCAAACAGAGCAGACTCTGATCAGACAGATCCTACAGGAGACATGTGGCCAGGGTTTATTTTCCTTGCAAAGGCATGAAAAGGTGTTTGTATGAGGAAAAAGGTTAATGTGCAAGTCTAACTTAAGTGCTACATACAAACAATAATTATATGTAATGACTGAACTCTTTACATGCAATATAATTTTCCATCTGCAACAATTGTCATCTGCTTCAATTCTTAAAGTAAAATTTCCCTCATTTCTTTGCCAAAAATATGGCAAAAAATATGGTCTCAAAACTGATTTTGATACTTTGAACAAGTTTTTAATGGAAATGAGAAAATGTTAATATAAAGTAATTAACAACGATAGCAACAATTTCAACATCACCATAGCTATGGCAATACCTCCATTTTTTCCTCCAAAATACAGGAGAGCTGATGCAAGCCATGCAGACCATTTAGTCATCCATTTTACATTATATTAAAAGCCAACTTTACCTGTCTAATTTTGTGATATTTCCACTCTGTAATTTTATTGCGCCTCCTGAAAACAATTATTCCATCTTGATAACGCATGCACACAAGGTCAACCTTACATAGAATCATAAAAATTGGAAACATAACAAATATAACAGACAAAAACAATCCAGTCTAGTTGTCACCTAGTAATTAGCAGTTCTACGCCTCTGTAAAAGTCACTTTTTGAAACCATTGTGATAAATAGAGCATTTGATCCTAAGGAGCAAATGCTCTATTTATCACAATGGTTTCAAATTACAAAATTCTAAAAATTTCCTTTTTTCTAGTTAATGCTCCTATTCGGTAGATTTATTCAAAGAGGTTGGATCTAAAAATAGCCAATGAGGTAATGGGTTAAAAGCCATTGCCACCTTACTTCTTAGATATGCCTTTCCATGCATTTGCAAACAGAACAGAATGGTCTCATCAGGGTCTGCTCTGTTTGCTTAAACTATTCTACAGTTTGTGCCACGATAAAACATCCTGTGTTCATTTACTATTATGACAGGTAATCTAATTAAAGTTCATGATATCATATAAATGGCTTTTCATGCATTTGCAAACAGGGAAGACCCAGATCAGACAGCTCCTGTAGGAGCCATCTGATCAGGCTTGCTCTTTAGGCATAACGAATCTGATAGTTCTGTTTCTTTACTTTCTAAAATGGCTACAATGTTCCATATTTAATTATAACTACTTTGTCCATGAATATTCAGTAGGGTTTGAGATTTGGAATAAACATGGAACAGGGAAAGGGTTAATCCTATCCATGCTAGAGATGCCTTTAACCCTTTAGGGTTCACAAGCACCTCTCGATGCCTCTATTCACTCATAGTGACATATTTTGGCGCCTCTGTAAAAGTCACATTTTAAAACCACTGTGATAAATAGAGCATTTGCTCCTATGGAGCAAATGCTCTATTTATCACAATGGTTTCAAAACTACACAATTGTAAAATTCTCCTTTTCTATAGTTAATGCTCCTTTTTGGTAGATTTATTCAAAGCAATTCAGTCTAAAAATAGTCTAGGCGGCAATGAGTTAAACACAGAGTGGGGCCAGATCAAACAGCTACTGTAGGAGCCTTCTGGTAAGTGTCTGCTGTTTGCTTATGGAAATATATCTGATTCTGCAGATTCTACCAAAGGAAAACAATCCTGTGTTCATATACCATCATAAACAAGAGCCGCTTGCAACGCCAACGCTCATCTGAGTTGGTGCTTGTCAGCCAAATTTAAACTTTATGAAAAAAATAAAGGGCAAAAATTTTGAAATCAAGAGTTGTAGTTCTTATGTAGGGGTCTTCTCCTCAATGAGATCTACCAACCTATGAAGCTTCATGTTGATACCTCTTATACTTTTCGAGTAATGAGCTACATTAAAGTTTTGCACGCAGCGGCCGCCGACGAGGACAAAGCCTATGACCCAGTGATCACAATAGCTCAATTTTTCTTAGAAACAGACGAGCTAAAACTCAGCTAATAAATATTCAATATATTATCATTTCTTATATAGACATTTATTAACCCTTCCCTCCATAAATACACCTTTCTACGCCTCTGTAATAACCACTTCTTTAAACCATTGTGATAAATAGAGCATTTGCTCCTATAGGAGCAAATGCTCTATTTATCACAATGTTTCAAACTACAAAATTCTAAAATTTTACTTTTCTCTAGTAAATGCTCCTTTTGGGTAGATTCATTCAAAGAGGTTGGGTCTAAAATAGCCTATGGAGGAATGGGTTAAGGAAAGGGTTAAAGGATAGATCTACAAACCAAAAGTAGCAACAGCATTGTCTATGCCAGATGGATTCCCATGGAGAATTCTTT
Organism: Azorinus chamasolen; assembly: GCA_963576725.1. Classification (NCBI taxonomy): domain Eukaryota; kingdom Metazoa; phylum Mollusca; class Bivalvia; order Cardiida; family Solecurtidae; genus Azorinus; species Azorinus chamasolen. The sequence goes on along the minus strand of OY755240.1, from coordinate 61,029,305 downwards.
CCCCCTGAAATGCCCACTTGTTGATAAGGTCCAGATCTTTATCACACCAGCCAGCTTTCAAAGGATCTGTAAAATAAATCAGCCAAGTGCCCGTCTTACTAAAGACCTTACAACTGAAATTATCGTAAGTTCTGAAATAAATGAATGGAACTAATATGCCTATTAACCCATTCCCTCATAGGCTACCATGCAAATATACAATGGGTTAAAATGCATATTAGTTCCATTCATTTATTTATCTGACCAAGATCAGACAGCTCTGTATAAGTCATATAATCAGGGTCTGCACTGTTTACTCATGAAATTATAATACTCTACTACAGTTTCTATCCCCCCCCCCAAATACTCATATGTCATTATTTCTTACATGAATATTCAACAGGGAAGGGGTTAAAGACCTAGAATAAGACCTCTCTGAGTGGCTGTAGTATAGAGAGTTTAGTGTCTGTAGGCCAAGATAAGCACGTCTTGTACTCAGTGATACTCGTGTCTTCTGACGTCACCTTTCATTTTCCTGACAAGATTGCATAAACCTTTGAATGTTGAATTTTCAAAATGAAATAGCCCACCAACAATTTATTGGCAGGGTGCATTCAGTTGAAAAAAAAAATCATTTGAGGATTTTAAATAACAAACTGTGCAGATCTGATCAGAGGGCTCCGGTACGAGCCCCCAGATCTAGATCTCCACTGTTTGCATAAGCTTCTAATTTGCCACATTCAAAAGGGTAAAATAATGGGCATATAATGGACAATAGGCAATTAAATTTCGAATTTGACTTGAAGCAATATAAGTAATCAAAAAACATATTCTCTATTTGCAAAATGCGATGTCTCTCCCAGTACATTTACAAAAATACAAGCAATTATTTTGTGTATCCAGTTGTTAGCTTCACAGGTTTATTGTTTAAAAAGGAGAAATACTAGCGACAGAGATTGAAGGTAAAAGATTTCCTGCAGACTAAATATTTCTACAACATGCACTCAACATACCTCTGAATAAAATCATCTGCATTTCAAATGATAAAATTTGCATGAAATTCTCTCATTTGTCAAAAAAAAATCACATGAACTATTGTTTGCGAAACACAATACCATGTTGTTCTCTCATTGTTCAGTATTTGGGAAAATATTTGCACACATATTTCAAACCCTGAGTCAGTCCTGTGGTCATTAACCTTTTAGTCAATGAATATTCATGAATAAAATATTGACATCATAAATATGTATTAGATTAATTGTTATAAATAGTGCATGAATACAGGAATTTTCGACCATGGCAGAATCTTTAGATTCATATCGATATTATATTATAAGCAAACAGAGCAGACCCTGATCAGAGGACTTCTATTGGGGACGTCTGATCTTGGTCTATGCTGGTTGCAATGGCATAGAAAGGCATATTTGAGGAGTAAAAGGTTACGGTTACATTCATGTAATGAATAATGCCTTTATTAATATTCAACCTTTCTTCCATAAATACGCATTTCTACGCCTCTGTAAAAGTCACCTGTTGAAACCGTTGTGATAAATAGAGCATTTGCTCCTACAGGAGCAAATGCTCTATTTATCACAATGGTTTCAAGCTACAAAATTCTAAACTTTTCCTTTCCAGTAGAATTATTCAACGTGGTTGGATCTAAAAATAGCCTATGAGGGAATGGGTTATATAGCTTGATTTTAATAGTCGCATATGAACATCAGAATTTTGGAGCTGGCAAAAACTATTGTATCAGGTCTATATTATTCCATCAGCAAAGAGAGCAGACATACAGAAGCTGCACAACCTGGGTCTTCTCAGTTTGCAAAGTCATAAAAAATTTAGGTACATGTATATATTTATGCAAATTTGCTGTATTTTTACATGTACTTATGTACAGTCGGCTGAGCGGTATTTCGGATTGAAAGTAGACTATAATTAGGAACTTTACTTTTCTTTTCTTTTTTTTTTACTTGTAATAAGAGATCCAAATATAATGTGGACACATACTGCCAATTTGTGTTATATTTTAACCCTTTCCCTCATATAAACGCCTTTTCACGCATTTGCAAACAGAGTAGACCAAGATCAGACAGCTCCTATAGAAGCAGTCTGATCAAGGTCTGCTGTGTTTTCTTTGGACGCAATATAGATCTAATTCTACAGTTTTTGTCAAAGAAAAATATATTCCCTTAAAAAGTTAACGTTATAAAAATTGAGCTAATAAATATTCATGTTGTCATTATTTCGTACATGAATACTGAACAGGGAAAGGGTAACATAATGGATATTTTACCTCAAAACTGACAAAATCTTGTTATGGAAGTTTTTGTATGTGCAAGTCAAGTGACATATATGGGACTTTCTTAGATAGAGGACAAGCAAAACTCATGTCATGAACAACATCAGTGACCTTACATGAATGGAGTGTAACACCAGATGACATCATCCAACATTATGTCCGTTCCATGTTGTTGAGAATCGTTGTTTTGATTCGTAGGAGAGCTTGCCACAATTCATATTGAGCAAAGTATCTCTTTCCCTAATACAAACTTTAAGCCTTTGCAAACAGAGTGGATCCAAATCAGATGGCTCCTGTGGGAGTGATCTGATCAGAGTATGCTCTGTTTGCTTTTGGCATAGATCTAATGTATATAATATGTAGATCTTATTATAAAACTTTAGCTAATAAACATTCATGACATCGCTATTTCTTACATGAATATTCAACAGTGAAAGGGTTAAAGAAGTTCTAGAATTTCAGACACATCAAAGTTGGCACCTCCAAAGACTCACATTTTACTTTTGACCCATAAGTCAATTAACATGTAATAAATTAAATGTCCTGTAATCAGAATATGATGAAACTTGGTACATCCTAAACTTTATGTCTTTAGAATTGACAAAAACATAAATAACACTCATGTGCACACTTTCGTTTTTGCATCAGTATATGAAGTTAACCCTTTCCTTCATATAAATGCGTTTTCACGCATCTGCAAACAGAGTAGACCCAGATCAGACGGCTCCTATAGGAGCCGTCTGATCGGGGTCTGCTCTGTTTGCTAATGGAATTTGAAAGATCTGTTTCTTTACTTTCTAAAATGGCTACAATGTTCCAACTTTGATATTTCATTATAAATGTTTTGTCCTTGAATATTCATTAGGAATTGAACTTTGGAATAAGAAGGGAAGGGGTTATGGGTTAAATAACTTTTTTTCTGCAAAACTTATCGACTACTTCAAACTCTCAAAGTACATCATTCTTCCATTTCATCAGTGTATCATATACTTACAGAGGTCCAGATAAGATGCATAAATAAGAACATTTTAAAGAATACATGTAACTTCTTTATTTCTCCCCCAAACCCTATGTTGTGACCACTCTTTATAATCGTCTTGAAGAGAACATTCTAAAGAGTGGTCACAACATAGGGTTTGGAGGAGAAATGACGATTTTAGTACATGAGTAGGCATGTTAATCTGTCATGCTGTTTTAAATCCTTATGTGACATCTGCTATTTTCATCTGCTATTTTCATCTGGATGCAAACTGTTTGCACTGGTTATCAAAAATTTATCCTAAGTGACTGTGTTGGAAAAATGTTGAAATCAAAGCAAACTTTTCTTGCAAACTAAATTGACTAGTATAACAAGGGGTCATAATTATGCAAACTCATACAGATATCAAAGATGGTTTTGAAGAGTTATTCCCCATGTACAGAGATATTTGACAAATAAAAGATCTGAATCTAATTTCTTATGCCTTCTTACTTTCTAGGTTGACTGTTAGCTAGCTGATTCAATACAAATTAAATGTGCGGCTTGCCTGATGAATATTCATATCAGAAACAAGTTCATGTTGCATTGCTATGCAATTCCCTGGCAGTATATTCAGTTAGTTGAATGTGGCCAGTATTGGAAGAAGAAGAAGAAGAATACACAAGTCCCCTACTGGATAAAAAAAAATCCCACCCGACCTACCCACCCATGGTATTTTATGGTATTTGTAAAAATCATAAGAAAGACATATGAAAAAGGGGGAATAACTCCAAATAAATTTATGCTAGAGTTATGGTCCTTGTGCATGACACTTTCTCTCATCATACTTGTTCCATATGTGAAGTTATAATGAATTTGGCCTACCCTTGTAGGAGATCTGGCCCGGACACAAAGCGTGACAGAGCGACAGAACATGAAAATATAAAACGGGGCATTACTCAAACAATACTGATGCTAGAGTTATGGACCTTGTACAGCAAAAACAATTCATATTTATTCAAATGGGATTACTACCCATATATAATAAAGATATCCATCAATGAACAAGTGTGGCATGGTTAGGCCTCTGTTGTGACGAAAAATCCCAAGGAAATGCTTTTAACCCGTAAAATTTAGAAAATTCTTTGAGAGGAACTAGCTGCGACTCCCCACATTCACAAACTGTAAGGTCCAATGACACTTCCTCTCATCATGCTTGTTCCATATGTGAAGTTTCAAATTAATTGAACCAGTAGATAAAGTGTTATTGTCCGGACAAGAAAATATGAAAAAGGAAATAACTCCAAATATATTGATGGGCACCTGTGCACATTTCATAAAACTTCTGAAGGACAAATTTATCACATTTTTTTTCTTCTAAATGCCTTTATTTCCCATATTTTCAACATACCTGAGACGAGGCCCTGTTTCAGTAATAGAGCTGCAGCTAAACACACAGAGAAACTAGCAGAGGAACCCAGACCTGCACTAACAGGGAGGCGAGAAATCACTTTGATCTTTACTGATGGAACAAGCCTGAAAATGCATACCAATAATTATTCAACACTTTCTCTAATGAATATTCCTGTAAGAAATAATGATATCATGACTATTAACTATATGCATTTATATAATGGCATATGAATACAGGAACTTTTGGCCATGATAAAAACTGTAGAATCAGATCTATTTATATCATAAGCAAACAAAGCAGACCTTGATCAGACCGTTCCGACAGGAGCCATCTGATCATGGTCTACTCCATTTGCAAAGGTGTGAAAAGCCCACTTTTTTATAATGAGGTAAGGTGATAATTAACACTTTACTCCAATCCATAAATACAACTTTCTATGCCTTTGTAGAGTAGATCCAGATCAGACAGCTCCTATAGGAGCCATCTGATCAGGGTCTCCTCTGTTTGCTAACGAAATTATGCGGATCTGATTCTTACAGTTTCTGCTATGGCCAAAAATTCCTGTGTCTGTGTGCTATTACAACAAATGCATCCAAAACATATTCTCAATATTCATGATATCATTATTTCTTATATGAATATTCATGGAGGAGAAGGTTAAAGAAAAAATAAGTACAAAAAACATATTACATGTGTCACCCTTTACCTCATGATTATTCATGTAAGTATTAATGACTTCATGAATATTAAGTAGCCTATTTTATAATATGGCAAATGAATACATGATTCTGTGGTCATGGCAGAAAATATAGAATCAGGGCCCATGCTTATAAAGCTTTTAGTTGAGTCTGAGTTTCGTTCTCAAGCTTTTGATTGGTCAGATTTGAGTTCTCAAGCTTTTGATTGGTCAGATTTGAGCCAAAGGCTCAAATCTGACCAATCAAAACCTTGAGAACGAACTCAGACTCAGCTTAACGTTTTATAAGCATGGACCCTGATCTATACTAGAACTGTAAGCCACGGGCTAACGAATACCCCCCACCTGGCTGCTTGTCAGAACACCTATCATCAATCTGAACATATGTACATACAGAAACATGAAGAGATTTAAAAACAATACATGACACAACCCAATTTATGTAATAAAAATGACAAGATGTTCAGCAATAAAGAAAAATGAAGAATAATTCAGAATTCAGAGAAATAAGACTCTTTCATGAGGTTTTATCCACACAACATATTTTTCTCATATTCTGAGTACATGTGTAATAATTTAAGGGAGGATTGAAAGCAATGCCATGGTCCCTAACCGGTTGAACTCTGTCACAATTTAACGAAAAGCACTTATATGCTGCACATTCATACAAGAACCTGTATATCATACTTATTTATTCAAATATATCACTTCTAACATGTAATATTCAATCCAAGGTCAATCACAAACATAAATAAAGCAAATTTTACCAAATATTGTCAAGTCCAAAAAGGGAGATAAGTCTGTTAAAATTCATAGAATTGTTATGGCTGCTGCCAGACAATGTCATTCAATAAGTTCAAGCAGCTTTGTTTATTTTGTGAAGTGTCAACTCCAAAGTTCTAACCTAGGTACCTTTTCAGAAAAACATTAAGTTCACGGACCATAACTCTGACAAAAATTATTCAACCAGGCCGATATTCAAACTTAAGCTGTAACTCATCTAGATTTAGCTTTATGTCAAATATAAAGTTAATATCTCCAACCACTTCCAAAGAAAGACCGGAAAATTGAAAATTTGACAAAAAAATAAAGTTCATGGGCCATAACATTGGCAAAAACTATTCAACCAGATTGAGATTGGGAATTAAGCTGTAAATCATCTAGACTTAGCTTCATGCCAAAAATAAAGTTAATATCTCCAACCACTTCCAAAAAAAGTCTGGAAAATTCAAAATTTGAAGAATAAAATTAAAGTTCAAGGGCAATAACTCTGAAAATAATTAATTTAACCGGACTCAGAGATTGGAACATAAGCTGTAACTTATCTAGATTTAGCTAAGTACTAAATATAGATTGATATCTCCAGTCACTTCCATAAAAAGTCCAGAAAACTGGAAAACAGTGGTAGGGGACTAAAAGGGGGAGGTAACTCCTGAAGTAGTGGTCCGATCATAATGGAAATATGCGGTGCACAAGTTTATATGGTCATATGGCTATACATGAACTTTCAACAAAATTGAAGCAAAACTGTAGGAGAAGAAGGCCGGACAAAATTGTGTCCAGGGACGGACGGACCACTTAACCCTTTCCCTCATATAAACGTGTTTTCACGTATTTGCAAACAGAGTAGACCCAGATCAGATGGCTCCTAGAGGAGCCATCTGATCAGGGTCTGCTCTGTTTGCTAATGGACTTTGAAAGATCTGTTTCTTTACTTTCTAAATGGCTACAATGTTCCATCTTCCATATTTTATTATAACTGTTTTGTCTATGAATATTCAGTAGGTATTTAAATTTGGAATAAACATAGAACAGGGAAAGGGTTCTAAAACGATTTTTAGGGCCAGTTTACAAGGGGACATTAATAAAGGGCCTTTAAATTTCAAAATGGCCCAAAAGTACTGAACAGGCGACATTCAAGGGGCCATTTTGCCCTATGGACGTCCATAAATCCAAACCGGGACAGGCGTTACTAAGGGCCAATTCTCTAATGTATTTTTCCCATACCCCCATGACCCCCTGATACCTTTAAGACGATAAAACAGGGGGACACGGCCCCTTGTACAAAATGGCTACCTCCCATCCACTGGGCGTCATTTTAGGCCCCTAGTTACTGGACAATCGTACGGACGGATGGACAACCTGATTCCAGTATACCCCCCCCAAAAAAAATTCGTTGTGGGGGGTATAATAATTCAATAAGCAAACAGAGCAGACCCTGATCAGACGGCTCCTGTAGAAGAAAATATAGAATCAGATCTATATAATTCAATTAGCAAACAGAGCAGACCCTGATCAGACGGCTCCTGTAGAAACTGTCTGATCTGGGTCTCCTCTGCTTAAAAAGGTGTATATTTGAGCAAAGGATTAACACTTTAGATAACAGAATAGACCCAGATCAGACAATTGCTAGACCACCGCACACCACAAAAGTTAAGTACCTAGTTATAGTCTACTTTCAGTCTGAAGAACCACTCAGCCAACTGTACATTTCCTCCCCTGGTCATTGAGTCATTGGCCTGCGATATTGAGCACTGCTAACATATGGCGCAATCATGCAGCCGCAGTACTGGCTAATGACCCTATAACTAGGTACTTTACTTTTGTGGTGTGTGGTGTTCTAGTGGTAATGCACTTGACTACCAGTCCAGAGGTCCGGGGTTCAAAGAGGTTGGGTCTAAAAATAGCCTATGAGGTAATGGGTTAATATAGCTGTGCCCTTAGCGTATACTTGATGCAAAAGAATAAAATTGATTTTCTTTCCAAGAACTAACCCATCAGACTGGCAGAGGGCAGTATAGAGGTAAAGGAAAGCTACCACAGCCAGATCTGCAGTACTTGGGCAATCGCCATCCCCAAATACAAGCCGCATTATGTGGTCCAGAGTCTCCTGACTGGGTCTATCTGGCTCTAACACATTCACTGAAAATCAAAAATAGGTAAATCTACCACAGGCAGCAATTAAGTCAAATACAAACACTCTTTGGGAATCTATAATATTCTAAAGTGATAGTTTCTGGAAATGTTACTAATGAAAAATCACTGCAGTAAAAAGTAACCTCCTTGATATAAAGAGGTATCAATTTATAAGTAGATTACTTGTGGAAAAAACATTATGATATTGTCTCCATTCTTGTAATTGCCACTTTCTGTACTTGGTATCAATTCATTAACCCTTTACCCGATAGAGAAACCTGTTCACCCTTTTGCTAAGAGAGTAGTCCCAAATCAGCTGGCCTCTGCTTATTGAATTATATAGATTATGCATACATGAGTATCCATGTATACAAGATACAAGAATTCTTAAACTTTTTCCCTGTTTATTCCAAATTTCAGTATACCTACTGAATATTCATGGACAAAACAGTTATAACGGAATATGGAAGGTGGAACAATGTAGCCATTTTAGAAAGTAAAGAAACAGATCTTTCAAATTCCATTAGCAAACAGAGCAGACCCTAATCAGACAGCTCCTATAAGAGCTGTCTGATCTGGGTCTTCTCTGTTTGCAAATGCGTGAAAATATGATTATATGTCGGATTCCCGAAAGGGTTAAATGTAGGGAACTGATGAGGGTGTTGGGGTTTTTTTTTATTTCCATTTCCGAGGTTGAGAATATTGAGTAGGTGTTGACTTTGCCTTTTGTCATTTTCAATTATACAGAACCATTGGAGATGGCCATATTTTACCTGTATTTATGGCTGCAATCTCCCGAAGTTCCTCAATGGGCCATGTCAGGTTCAAATTCACAGCTGGTAGATCCACGTGGACAACACCTGTATCAGTCTCCTCCAACACCAGGTAACTACGCAGGTTTACACTTGCTGCAACTGCTGACTGGAAAACAAGGAAGTTGAGGAACATAATTATATTCATTCATGTTTCTAATGAAAATAACTATCCGCTGAATCAGTTTTAAACTGATCCTATTAGCAAAAACCATTGAAGTTGCAGTGTAATATGACTGGTCTAATCAATGAGACGGCTCGGAGAGTTACCCAACTATTATATGAGCTCGACAACAGGTAGAACAGGTAGGCAGAATGAGCTGTTAAGAAGGCATGCTGAGTTTGTGATGCTTGCCGTCTGTGGGATATCGTCAAAACAGAAAGTGGCTCAATATCAGTATTTAACACTTCAACACTCTATAAATACGCTCTTCAATGCCTTTGCAAACAGAGTAGACCCAGATCAGACTGCTCTTATAGGAGTCGTCTGACCAGAGTCTGCTCTGTTTGTTTATGATAGATAATATTATGATTCTACAGTTTCTGCCATGGCTAAAATTTCCTGTCCAAACTTTATTATAACAAATTTATAATTAATCTAATGGTGTCATTATTTTTTACATGACTATTCATGGAGGTAAGGGTTAAAGTACACATATGGGGACTAGCAAACTGACTTGTTTGCAAATACACAGGCCTTTGTAAACAGAGTAGACCTGCACAGACCCATCACATCTGGGTCTGCTGTAAATGCTTATGGAATTATAATATAGATCTGAATCAACAGGTTCTGCCTTGGCTAATATTGATGAGTCCATTTACCATTATAAAAACTCAGTTGACACATAATTTGTATACATGGTGACAGGTGTTATTAATTCGCACATTAATGTCAATGTGGTTACGATAAGGACTTGGTGCGAAAGAAATCAGTGTCGATACACAAGACTATGACTTAAATTTGACAATAAGATACTGTCATCTTACTTTGCCATAAACAACGGCATGTTCGCCGTGCATAATAACTTTTCCAGGCGCTGACACGATTATCTTATTGCATGCCATGCGTCGTTCTTCATGCTACAGTTGATCGAAACTTTTTTTTCAATCCCCAGACTGATTCTCTTGCAATGGACTAATATTTATATTTCTTCTGGTAAAACATCGAGAACCCATCATGTTCGAATACTCTTCAGTCAAAAAGGTAACTGTCAAAACTTAACCTTGTAAACATGAGAAGGATTGGAACATTTGTTATAAACATTCTCAATCAAAATGGAAGATTCACTCTTTTTAACTCACACATATTGTGAGTAAAATCAAAGTTATTTATTATCCATGTTCTGATAACTACGTCGGGTTTTGTTCTGTCGCTGTACACTATTTGACTATAGTATTAGGTCCCGGGTCGTTTCGGACCCAATCCCTTTCGGTCTTGGTCGTTTCGACTATGACACAATGCCCATTACTCTGTATATGTTACTGTAGAAAGTGCGATTTAGGACAATCGCCGATTCTCCTAGGACAGATTGCTATCGCGATCCCTCCTAGGACAAACTCTGATCCCCTTTTTAAATCATTCACAAATTGTGACAATTATGTTTTGTTTGTCATGTTTTGAGTATAGACTTGTGATCTTAAAATAATATATTCTTCCAGAAGAATTGTAGATTTTCTTTGTAGAATTAATTAAAGTTTCATATATATAACACTATCCCTTTCGGTCTTGGTCGTTTCGACTATGACACAATACCCATTACTCTGTATATGTTACTGTAGAAATTGCAATTCAGGACAATCGCCGATTCTCCTAGGACAGATTGCTATCGCGATCCCTCCTAGGACAAACTCCGATCCTCTTTTTAAATCATTCACAAATTGTGACAATTATGTTTTGTTTGTGATGTTTTGAATATAGACTTGTGATCTTAAAATAATAAATTCTTCTAGTAGAAATGTAGATTTTCCTAGAGAAGAATTAAAGTGTCATATCCATATCTAAAACTAATAATAAATTCTTTCTGCAGAATTGTAAATTTTCATGATAGAATTACAGTTTGTCCTAGGACAGACTGTTATCGGAATCTTGTACTAGTAGAATCATCGATTGTCCTTAGGATGTATTTGGATCAGAGTCTGTCCGAGGAGAGATTGCGATCGTAATCTGTCCTAGGAGAATCGACAATTTTCCTGAATCACAATTTCTACTAGCTGTGATCGACATATACATACAAATTGTTACAAGAAGCAAAAAAAGTATTACAGTCTATATAGTATATAACATTGCTATAAATAGTTAGTGACCAACAAAAAGGTTACTTAATATCATTTATTGAAACATTGCATAGATCTAGGACATATATAGATGCGATATCGTAGCTGTAAGACTGATAATGACTAACGTCTATTTAGGAATAGAGCTACGTTATCGTATCTAGGACATATAGTACGTAGCAGACAGGAGCAGTTTGATCTGGGTCATGTACGTCAGAACCTAATTAACTCTCTAAAGAGGAGTTGACTTTAGGTACCATTGAATAATGCATTTTAGATATGCAATAAGAGATATTTATTGAATATCATGAATATCAATATAAGAAATAATTATGTCATGAATATTAATTACTTTAGAATTAGATTAATTGCTATAATAGCTCAAACAGAGCTGACCGTGATCACTCAGATGTCTCCATAGGACCCATCTGATCTGGGCCTACTCTGTTTGTAAAGGCATAGAAAGGCATATTTATGGAGTAAAGGGTTAAATTAAGGTCCTAGGAGTGCACCTGTCCTGTGTAGGTCCGATTAAGTTTTCCTTAGCCCTTTACTCCATAAACCTGCCTTAAAATTTCTACGCCTTTGCAAACAGAATAGACCCAGATCAGGGTCAGCTCTGTTTGCTTATGATACAATATAGATATAATTCTTCAGTTTCTACCATGGCCAAAACTTCATGTGTCCGTGTGCGCTTAGTGCTAGCTATTATGACAATTAATATATAATTCTCAGTTGTGATGGTGAAGTTTTGTGTAAGTCAGAGCTGTATGTATAGATAAGAAGTATAGTCAGAAAATCTAATGAACCCTTTCCCTGTTGAATATTCATGTAAGAAATAAGGGCATTACAAATATTTATTAGATAACATTTTTATAAGGACTGATGTACACATGATTGTTTGGTATTAGTAGTTCTAAACTGTAGAGTCAAATCTATTATATATATCTGACCCTCATCAGATGGCTCCTAAGCATGAAAATGAGTTTATATGAAGGAATGGGTTAAAATATTTCTACTAAATCCTGTCTTGCTGCAAATCATTAAAATTTCATTTCCAATTAATTCTTTGCATGCTAAGTAATTTTTCGTCTGCAACAATTGTTGTCTGCTTTAATTCTTTAAAATATACTTTTTCTTATTTCTTTGCAATAATATGGTCATGGTTTGGATCCTGATGAGACACCGCATTATGCGGCGTCTCATCTGGATCCAAACTGTTTGTGTAGGTAATCACTGTTTTGCCGCTAGCGTGCAAAGAGTTAATGTGTTTCTAGTGAGTTGCCACATGGTAGCTAGGTTTGGCTGAGAAATATATATCTTATTTACAACTCAGTCAGTTAACCCTTTACTCCATAGATACGCCTTTCCATGCCTTTACAAAGTGAAACAGAGTAGACCCAGACCAGTAGGAGCTGTCTGATCAGGGTCTGCTCTGTTTGCTTATAATATAATATAGATATGGTTCTGTAGTTTCTGCCATTCCCGAAAATTCCTGTTTCTTACAATTAATCTAATTAGTATTCATGATGTTATTATTTCTTTTATGGAGTAATATGGGTCAAAGAAAATTAGTTAGTAGCTTTCAAAGCAATGAAACATGGCCTAGTATCCACCCATACATCCTAAACAATGTTGGTGAGCTCACTGAAAACAAACATTTGTTTTACTAATGGCCTAATATTTTATTATCTGTTTCAAATGCTCAGTGTTTAACTGTTTATTTACCTATCTCCCATTTTACATGTCTATTGATAGGAATATGGCCAGCAAAACCCAAAGTGCGAAACGACACATCAAAATTTACACAAAGACTGGCGATAAAGGTAATATTTTATGCTGCAACAGCTTTCTCAGTAAGATTAAACCTCATCTGAATAAATCCAGATCAGAAGAATATATAATGTTGATTTGGTAAGTGTAGAACATTGGAAGTAAATATATGGACTTGGTTAAGAATATTTTTCTTAATTTTCCTACTTTACCCACTTAGACTAATGGTCACCCCAATACATGGATTTAACCCATAATTTCCTTCAGCCTACAGCTGCTGTCTGATCTGGGTCTACTCTGTTTGAAAAGGTGTTTATAAATATGAAGTAAAATAAAAAAAATAGTTAAAACATACCGAGGGCTTGGTGCAAAACTATTCTAAGTGAAGGAGTTAGAATAGTTTTGCACCAAGCCCTCGATACACTTACACTTGTCTCCTGCTTTTAACCTGTTACTCCATAAATATGCCTTTCTACACCTTTGCAAACAGAGCAGACCCAAATCAGATGGCTAGCCAACTTTAATTATGACCTGTCTGATCAAGGTCTTCTATGTTTGCTTATGGAAATAATATAATTCTGATTCTACAATTTCTTTGTTCATGTGTCCTTATTAAAATGAGTCTAATTAATATTCATGATATAATTATTTCTTACATGATCATGGAATAAAGAGTTAAAGGGTTAATAATCTATTACACCACAGGGGGCCATTTCGTGGGTCTAGATGGTCTAAAAAATCAACAAAATTGATTGGGTCGATTTCCTGTTATAATATGTACCACTAAATCGACCCAATCAATTTTTTTGACTTTTTAGACCATCTAGACCCACGAAATGGCCCCCTGTGGGAGGAATCTGTGCACTGATTACCTTTGCATAGAAGTTGGATCCAGATTAGATGAGTAACACCCTTTGTCATTAGGATCCAAATTAACTTGACTACATTGAAAGAAATTAAACAAAAATATATGTTTGGGAATGACGCTGGTTACAGTTTTTACTGGAAAATATTGCATTTGGTTATCAAAGGTCTAAAAAGAAAAAAAAAAATTCTACATGGTCATTAATTGTTTTACAGGTACGTCAGCCACATTCACAGGGGAGCGGAGACACAAGGATGACGAAGTATTCGAAGCACTGGGGTCCACAGATGAACTTTCTTCAGCTATAGGGTAAGTAATATTTTTAACCCATTACCTCATAGGCTATTTTTAGACCCAACCTTTTTAGCTCACCTGAGCAAAGCTCAGGGTGAGCTTTTGGGATACTTGAATGTCCGGCGTCCGTCGTCAACAATTTGCTTGTGAACACTCTAGTGGTCACAATTGTAGTCCAATCTTCATGAAACTTGGTCAGAATAAATGTCGTGATAAAATCTCGGACGAGTTCGAAAGTGGGTCAAGTTGGGTTAAAAACTAGGTCACTAGGTCAAATAGTAGGAAAACCTTGTGAACAGGTCACATGTTTAGCCCAATTTTCATGAAACTTGGTCAGAATGATTGTCTTGATAAAATCTCGGAGGAGTTTGAAAAATGGGTTATGTGGGGTAAAAAACTAGGTCACTAGGTCAAACAATAGAAAAACCTTGTGAACACTCTAGTTGTCACAATTTTAGTCCAATCTTCATGAAACTTGGTCAGAATGAATGTCTTGATAAAATCTTGGACGAGTTCGAAAGTGGGTCAAGTGGAATTGAAAACTAGGTCACTAGGTCAATTAGTAGAAAAACCTTGTGAACACTCTAGTGGTCACAATTTTAGTCCAATCTTCATGAAACTTGGTCAGAATGAATGTCTTTATAAAATCTTGGACGAGTTTGAAAGTGGGTCAAGTGGAGTTAAAAACTAGGTCACTAGGTCAAACAGTAGAAAAACCTTGTGAACACTCTAGAGGTCACAATTTTTGTCCAATCTTCATGAAACTTAGTCATAATGATTGTCTTGATAAAATCTCAAACGAGTTTGAAAGTGGGTTATGTGGGGTTAAAAACTAGGTCACTAGGTCAAATAGTAGGAAAACCTTGTGAACACTCTAGAGGTCACATTTATAGCCAAATCTTCATGAAAATTGGTCAGAATGATTGTCTTAATAAAATCTTGGACAAGTTCGAAAGTGGGTTATGTGAGGTCAAAAAGTAGGTCACTGGGTCATATCTTAGAGAAATCTAGTTTACACTCCAGTGGCCACATTTTTAGCCCAGTCTTCCTCAAACTTGCTCAGAGTGTTTGTCTTGGTGATATCAAGGTTGAGTGTGATCATGGGTTGGGTGGGAATAAAAAGTAGGTCACTAGGTCAAATCTTAGAAAAATTACTTTAGAGGGCACATTTTTAGCCTAATCTTCATTGGTCAGAATCATTGTCTTGATAAAATCAATATACTAAATCTTTGAAAATCTTGTTCTGCAGAACCACTGCTCATGATCCACTATCAACATTGTTCATATATTGTCCCTAAGGTCAAAATTGACCATACCCATGGGCCATGGGCTACCCAGCAAAAATCTTAAATCTATGGTAATCAGGTGAGCGATTAAGGGCCATCTTGGCCCTCTTGTTTAATATATCTACTGAAAAGGAGTATTTACTAGAAAAAAGGAAAATTTATAAATTGAGTAGCTTTGAAACCAAATGCTCTATTTATCACAACGGTTTCAAAAACTGACTTTTACAGAGGCTTCAAAAGGGGTCAATATGGGGGAATGGGTTAATTTGTCGGATTTGTTTCGAAGACATAACTTTGAGGTTCTGCAGATCCTTTCTATAGTGACCACTTAATAATAAACAATGGTGTCTTTTGAAGAAGATTTTTGTTTAATGCAGAATGAGCTTTTTGCATAACTTTCATCCTGCATTAAGCTACAAACTGTATTAAAGACCCAGAAATACACCTTTGAAAGGTATCATAGAGAAGTTTAGTGTAGACCCAGATCAGACAGCTCCTCCTGGTGCCCTCTGATCTTGGTCTGCACAGTTTGTCATTCAAAATCTTCTCAAAAATGTTACCCTTTTATACTGAATGGACTGTTTCACTTTGACAATTCATCATCAGAGGTGTTAATGTTTTATGTAGATACATGTACATTGTCATCCCTGAGTAGGCACACAACATTGGTTCAACATTGAATTATTGTCGCCATGCTAATTTCACATTGAAACAATGTTGTGTGCCTGCTTGGACATTTCTAAATATGAACATCTTTTTAAATGTATAGGCTAGCCAGAGAGTTTTGTAAAGATGCAGGCCATCCTATAATAGACAGACTGGAAGAGGTGAGTTTATTCTTATTATTTTGACCCTTTATTCCATGAACATATGTGTAAGAAATATAAATGGCATCATGAATGTTAATCAAATTAATTCTTATATGTCTATAGGGAAAACTTCAAAAATCTTCTACAAAACCGATGGCCCAATTTGAATGGAATTTGGTCAGAATAGTTCCCTGGTGATCCATTTTTAAAATTGCTTAATCCATGCTGATATCTGAAAAAACATGACTGCCAGGGACGGGGCTAAATTTCCTTATACATGTATTACTATATAAACCTTAAAAATCTTCTTCTCCAAAACTGATGGTCCAGTTTGAATTGTATTGGGAAGAATAGTGCTCTGATAACATTATTGAGAATTTATTATGGCTACCATGTATTTTGAACAAACTGAATAATCTTCAGTTGAAATATTTAAAACTACTATAGACCTTATATTCATTTTCCGGCAATGATTGCCACAAGATGACCTCTGTCTAGTGCTACAATTTGCAGATGAGCGATATAGGGCCATCATAGCCCTCTTGTTATTGTATTACCTTGGCAAACAGTAGAGAATCAGATCTATAACTTGCATATACAGTGAACCCTCATTATACCGGCATTCATTACAATGGCACTCTCATTATACCGGCAGTATGCATTGAAACAAAATTACGGTTAAGTCTTTGAAACAACCGCTGATTAAATAGGTGCAATGCTAAAAAGGCAAGTGATCGCTTAATGCAGAACACAAGAAGTGCAAAAAGCTCTTTTGGTACTACATGTAGTTTAAAACTACCTGTTGGTACTAGTTTAAAACTGGCCATGCAGTTGAACTCCAATATCTCGAACTTCAAGGGCCTGTACAAATTACTTCAAGATAACAGAAGTTTGAGTCATCAGATTTTTAATCTAGACAATTGCTTAATGCAGGTCTAAAGTAATGCTAACGCTTCTGTAGGAGCATTACTTTCTATATACATTAAGCTGTTGCTTGTCTTTATAGATAGTTGCATTGGTCAAATTTAGAGCAATTTTCTATTACAAATTTGGGAAGAGACCGAATTATTATACAAGTTGCAACAGGTTTGAATTTATTATCTAAGTTCGAGATATTGACGTTCTACTTTATTTCAAATTTCTCCAGTAAACCCTATGTTGTCACCATTTTTAGAACAGTCTCTTCAAGCTGATTCTAAGGAGTGGTCAAAGTATAGGGTTTGGAGGGGAAATAAAGAAGTTATTCTTGAAAATATGTTTAACCCTTTCCTCCATAAATACTACGCCTCTATAATAGTCACTTCTTGAAACCATCGTGATAAATAGAGCATTTGCTCCATAGGAGCAAATGCTCTATTTATCACAATGTTTCAATACTACACAATTCTAACATTTTCCTTTTCTCTAGTAAATGCTCCTTTTCGGTAGATTCATTCAAAGAGGTTGGGTCTAAAAATAGCCTATTGAGGAATGGGTTAATATATTGATGTTATCTATGCTTCTGCTAGATGGGATTCTGGTGTTCTGTTGCAGGTACAGTGCATCTTACAAGAAGTCAGTTCTAATATAGCCACACCCAAGTCAAGTGCCAGGGAGAAACACAACAGTAAGTGTAGTCCAGTTAGAAACTGCAGAGTTCGAAGTTAACAGTGGCAAGTGGCAGTTTTGTCACCAGAAATGTCCAACTTGCCACCTGATCTGAAAGTCTGTGCCAAATTTTTGCCATCAGAAATATTTGGGTGGAAAACAAAATAATCAGAAAAATACTACCAGATTTATCAGACCACTGTTTGTTTGTACTTGCCACAAGGAAAAAAAGTTAATTTCAAACACTGGAAAATCTACACAGTATTGTTTGGTATCAGTAGAAACTGTAGAGCGAAATCTATTATATTATAATTCAATAAACAAACAGAGCAGACCCAGATCAGACAGCTCCTATAAATGCATGAAAAAGTGTTTATATGAATGAAAGGGTCCACTCAGTATGAAAGATGTAAAGCTGATAGAGGATTTTGATTGACAAACAGTACATACCAACTACTTGAATGTACTTTGTTCATTGTTTTTTTAACCCATTATCTAATGAATATTCATATATGAAAAAATGAGTGTATGCTTATTAGTTAGCTAATATTTTATAATGGCATTACAAAGGAATTGTTTACCATGACACAAAGGAATGGCATTACAAGGGAATAATGGCATTCTCTTTTGTTTACCATGACACAAAGGAATGGCATTACAAGGGAATAATGGCATTCCCTTTTGTTTACCATGACACAAAGGAATAGCATTACAAGGGAATAATGGCATTCTCTTTTGTTTACCATGGCACAAAGGAATGACATTACAAGGGAATAATGGCATTCCCTTTTGTTTACCATGACACAAAGGAATGGCATTACAAGGGAAGTGTTTACCATGACACAAAGGAATGGCATAACAGGGGAATAATGGCATTCCCGTTTGTTCACCATGACTCAAAGGAATGGCATTACACAGGAATAATAGCGTTACAAGGGAATAATGGCATTACAAGGGAATAATGGCATTACAAGGGAATTGTTTACCATGACACAAAGGAATGGCATTACAAGGGAATAATGGCATTCCCTTTTGTTTACCCTGACACACAGGAATGGCATTACAAG
This sequence comes from Azorinus chamasolen, assembly GCA_963576725.1. Classification (NCBI taxonomy): domain Eukaryota; kingdom Metazoa; phylum Mollusca; class Bivalvia; order Cardiida; family Solecurtidae; genus Azorinus; species Azorinus chamasolen. The sequence goes on along the minus strand of OY755240.1, from coordinate 61,010,272 downwards.
GGAATAATGGCATTACAAGGGAATTGTTTACCATGGCACAAAGGAATGGCATTACAAGGGAATAATGGCATTCCCTTTTGTTTACCCTGACACACAGGTATTGCATTACAATGGCATTCCCTTTTGTTTACCATGACACAAACTGTAGAATCATTGATATGATTTTTGATATGAACTTAACCATAAATAGGCTTTATACACCTTTGCAAACATTGTAGACCCATATCAGATGGCTCCTATAGGACCCATCTGATCTGGGTCTGCTCTGTTTGCTTATGGAATGACGTAGATGTGATTCTCCAGTTTGAGCTTTGGAAAAAAACATAGTTTGTCAATATACCATTGTAAAAATTGATCTAATTTATATTCATGGTGTCATTATTTCTTACACGAATATTCATGGAGTAAAGGATTAAAATAAAGGGTAGTTGGTAAGATAAATTTGTTAACCCTTTACCTGATACACATACCTCTTCATGTGTTTGCACATTTTATACCATAAGCAAACAGAGTAGACCCAGATCAGGTGGCTACTACAGAAATAATTTGATCAGGTTCTGCTGAGTTTGCTTATGTATAATATTGATCTCATTCTACAGTTTCTGCCTTAATAATAAAAATGTTCTGTTTGCCCTTATAACAATCTAATTAATATATATGATGTCATAAAACCTTTCCTCCATAAATACGCCTTTCTATGCCTCTGTAAAGGTCGCGTTTTGAAACCATTGTGATAAATAGAGCATTTGCTCCTAAGGAGCTAATGCTCTATTTATCACAATGGTTTCAGAACTACAAAATTCTAAAAAAAATATTTTCTCTAGTTAATGCTTCTTTTCGGTAGATTTATTCAAAGTTGTTGGATCTCAAAAATAGCCTATGAGGGAATGGGTTAATATATATGATGTCATTTTTTGTTACATGAATATTCAACAGATACAGGGTCATTAAGTGTGTAGATTACATAATATGGAATAAACACTGCCAGAAACTTTTATAACGGGTGATAGCTGAAATGTACGCTGGGTAACTAATAGGGGTGACTATTGAGGCCAAAATGACTATCACAATAGTATTGCGATAGTCAAAATACTATCATGATACTATTGCAATAGTTTAGAAACTATTGCAATACTATCGTGACAATTTTCTTCTCAAACTTATAAGAGACGGGTAGCAAATCAAAATAACTAAATCAACACTTAAGATCAGCCTTAGACTTGTCTCTATAATTATAAAAACAGCACACAAAGCAACACAAATACATATGCATGTCATTTAACCATTTAAATGATATAAACAAACATGTTTTCATATCTTTGCAAACAGGGTAGACTCAAATTAGAGATGGATGTTTTCTTTTCATATGATCAATAAGTGTGTCTGCTGTACTTAAGTAAACTATTGAAACTATCGATTGTTGAATTAACTATTGGCGATAGTTCTCGATAGTCAGAACTACTATCGAACTATTACTATTGCAAGCTCAACTATTGCAATAGTTTGACCTATTGTTACACCTCTAGTAATTAATACTATCTATGACAACAGCTGAGTTGATTCTTCACTGTTCACAAGGATTATGTACATGTAGTTGTATTCACCAGACTCATGTCAGCCAAGCCATCTGATATGACGATAATTCCTACTTTCTCTGCTTCAGCTCTCACAGCCTTCAGTGACAGACATGTTCCAGACCTGGAGGCCTGGATAGATGAGTACACACAGGAGTTACCTCCCCTGACAAACTTTATTCTGCCGGTAAATGGACTGCAGAATTAACCCTTTCCCTCCTATAAACTTTTTTTCACGCCTTTCCAAACAGATGAGACACAGATCAGTTGAATCCTATAGGAGCTGTCTGATGAGGGTCTGCTCTGTTTGGTAGGAATAGTCCTCAGGGTCCATGCTTATACAGCTTTTAGTTGAGTCTGAGTTTTGTTCTCAAGCTTTTGATTGGTCAGATTTGAGCCAAAGGCTCAAATCTGACCAATCAAAAACTTGAGAACGAACTCAGACTCAACTAAAAGTTTTATAAGCATGGACCCAGATTACATTACAAGATCAGCAGGCACTTTGTGCCAAGGTGAGCTATTTCTGCCATGTGTTGTTAACACTCCGCGCGGGCCCTGCCACCGGGCCGGCGACGTCCGGTGCATGGGGAAATACGCTGTCAGCGAGGTCCTGAACAAACATGTCCTTCTAATCTGGGGAGTCAATAATAACAACAAATAATGACATCATGAATATTAGATAAATCAATTTTTACAAGGTATTCTGTACAAAGGAATTTTCGTCTATGGCATTAAAAGGTGAATTATGAGGTAAAAGGTTAACCCTTTCCCTCATATAAATGTGTTTTCACACATTTGCTAACAGAGTAGACCCAGATCAGATGGCTCCTAGAGGAGCTGTCAGATCAGAGTCTGCTCTGTTTGCCAATGGAATTTGAAAGCTCTGTTTCTTTACTTTCCAAATTGGGTACAATGTTCCACCTTGCATATTTCATTATAAGAATCTTCTCCAAGAATATTCATTAGGTATTAAAATTTGGAATAAACATAGAACTGGGAAAGGGTTAAATTCATTACACAGCCTAGTTAGCATGAACTAATGTATCTGCATTAAAAAAAACAACAACAAAAACCCACATGAGTGACGTGTAAAGTTAGCTTTAAAATTGATATGAAAACTTACATGGTTTCTGTGCAGTAATGTCAGTTCATTGAATAGATTTTTCTATAGTTTCAGTTTAAAAAACTTGATCATGTTGACATAAAAGTTTGAGCCACCTGACAAGTCATTCATGATCATCTAGATCCAGAATTATTATGCATGTAAAGGTATTGACCTGTTTTCTCATGGTGTGCTAAAGGTTTACGATAGACACAGTACAGAGACTTCATACTCACATGCAGTTTTGTGTAGCCTTGATAATGGTGGTTTTATGTTCTCCTTCAGTCTGGTGGCAAGGCAGCCTGTTCACTACATGTCGCTCGATCTGCCTGTAGACGAGCTGAGAGAAGGTAATATATCTGGCCCATTTTACAGGACACTTAGATATACACACATACCGTATAGACCCAAACCAGCGTCGTAGACCTTGTAACATTTCAGAGTTTTGCAACTATACATGTTAACCTTTTATCTGATAGAGACACCTTTGGAGTCTTTGCAATAAGAGTAGACCCAGATCAGATGGCTCCTGTGTGAGCCGTCTGATCAGGATCTGCTCTGTTTGCTTATGAAATGATTTCTATAGATCTGATTTTTTAGTTTCTGCCAAGTTGAACTTCCCTACAACATAATGTCATTCTAAAAATTCAGCTAATTAACCCATTCCCTCATAGGCTATATTTAGATCCAACCTCTTTGAATAAATCTACCGAAAAGGAGCATTACATGTAACTAGAGAAAAGGAAAATTTTAAAATTTTGTAGTTTGAAAGTTAATGTACTTTACCCTGTTCCTCATACACATATGCTGTTTCATGCTTTTGCAAACTGAGAAGATCCAGATCAGACGGTTCCTATTGGAGCCATCTGATCAAGATCTGCTCTGTTATGAAATTATAATAGACCTTCCAATACCATTTTTTTGTGTACACATGCCCTTATAGAAATGTAGCTAATGAATATTCATTATTCCATTATTTCTTATATGCATATTCACTGGTAAAAGCTGAATCTTTGTTGTAAACAGACAGCTTGTAAAACTATGAACAGTGTTCCAGATAAGATGCGTAAATCAAAACATTTTCAAGAATAACTCCGTTATTTCTCCACTAAACCCTATACAGTGACCACTCTTTAGAATCGTCTCTTCGAGACGATTCTAAAGAGTGGTCACAGTATAGGATTTGGTGTAGAAATGACGATTTTAGTATTTGGGTACGCACCCTTATCTATAGCTCTGTATGAATGTAGTTGTTTTCAGGAGTTTCTGAAATCTATATAATTTTTGTGCTTGTTGGTTTAAAACTTTCCCTGTTGATCATTCATGTAAGTAATAATGACATCATGAATATTTATTAGCTGAAGTTTATATACCTTTCAAGTGAATTTTTTGCTTTGACAAAAACTGTAGAATCAGATCTATATTATGTCAGAAGGGCTGTTCCATTTAATGTTGATTGGGGGGCAGGAAGGCACTTTAAAAAAACAGCTATGCATGGATGGGTTTCGCTGCAAAAATGGTACTAATTGGTTTGTGCATTAGTAAAAAACTGTTATGGGTGGGTGGCCGAATTTGAAAGTGCCTTCCTGCACCCCCATACACATTTAATTGGAACAGCCCTAAGCAAACAGCAGACCCTCGGTCTACACTTTTTTCATTTATATGAAGGACAGGGTTAATGTATTACATCGGGGGTGGGGTATGTTACTTGATATTGAATATATATTGCTCACTTTCACCTATGACATGTGAAATTTGGTAGCGGTACATATTCCATATTTGGTAAACCGCACACTGTGTAACTAAAATGTACCACAAGTAAGATAAGTGAATTGTATATATCTATTTGTGGAAAGGCATTTTTATACATTTATTCAGAGTTGTGCCACTTGTGAGGTCATGTGAGATGGATGACGAGCCTCTTCGATACCTGAATAGGTAATAACTGTTACCAACAGATCATTCCTCACAGTACAACTCTTTGCTTGATAAATAATTGTGCAAAAAGTAAAGTTGTCTGCTTAAAATTTCAAAGATTATATTTTCTTCTACAACTTGGGTGATCAGCAGTTTAAATTCTGTTTAGAAGCAGAGTTACTTGGCAGCTAATTTGGATCTACCTTGTTTTGAAAGGTTATCACTTATTTACTTGACATGCGTACCAAAATACTAAATCATCATTTCTCCACCAAACCCTATGTTGTGACCACTCTTTAGAATCGTCTCTTTGAGACGATTCTAAAGAGTGGTCACAACATAGGGTTTGGTGGAGAAATAAAGAAGTTATTCTTGAAAATAATTTAATTTATGCATCTAACCTGGACCTCTGGTATCCTATTGTATACAGTATATAAATTATAGCATACTTTTATATACATTGTAAATGTATGGTATACTATTATATACTGTAATACTGTATAAATTATATGGTACACTATCACATCCATTGTATAAATTATGGTTTTCTACTCTATACAATGTATAAATTATGGTATTCTAATTTATACAATGTATAAGTTTTTGAATATCTATTCTATACAATTTATATGTTATGGAATACTATTCTATACAATGTATAAATTATTACTAGTCTATACAATGTATAAGTTATGGTATACTATTCTATTCAATGTATAAGTGATGGAATACTATTCTATTCAGTGTATAAGTTATGGTATTGTTTTATATGTATTGTATACATTATGATATTCTGTTTAGTGTTATATGCAGTGTAATAATTATGGTAATTTGAAACTTATCAGCTTTTATATTCAGCAAGTAATATCTTTTATACAATGGCCATCTCTATCCAAACCATTTGTTTGTAGGCTAAGTGATCTGTTGTTCACCATGGCGAGATATGCAGCTCACCTTGAGGGGCAGGAGGAGAGAATATACCGGCGGATATATGATACCCCTAAAACGTAGCCTATGCCATCTTCCAGGGGAAACCGTCAACAGTTTAGCTCCGTCAAACACTGTGCAATAAACTGGTTCATAATTTCAAATACTTGTCTTCAAATTGAAATGTTATATAAGGATAAGAGCCAAATTACATTGGAAAGGTACTTGAACATTTGAAACAGTGTACTGCAAAAACCCTCTAAAAGTGAGCACTTAATTAATAGAAATTGTTGTCTTTAAAATCAGGTGTTTTCTAATGCAGGACAAAATTTATGCAGAAATTATTACATACATAAATCAGTTATTGAATATTTATTTTATTACATACATATTCATGAGGTTAAGGGTTTGTCATATGATACTGAATTAATAACTACGAGAAGGCAGTGGGAGAAACATAGATATATATTAAACGCATTTGCAAACAAAGTTTACCCAGATCTGACATCTCCTGTAGGGTCTTTCAAACAAAATAAAATACAATAACAATAAAAACAACAACACCATACATGTAGGACAATTTTGATACTGTATATCGGTATACTACATGTATGTTTATAATAATTTTCAATTCTCCCATTAAGCCATTCTCTGTTCAATATTCCTGTAAGGAATTACGACATCATGAATATTTTAGAGTAAACTGTAGTCCGTCTATAGTGTAAACTTTTCAAGGAAAGTTTTTTACTTTGCCAAAAACTGTAGAATCAGATCTATATCATGTCTAAAGCAAACAGAGCAGACCCTGATCATACACCTCCTAGAGCAAATGTTTGCAAATGCATGAAAAGGTGTTTGTATGAAGGAACGGGTTAACCCTTTCCTCCATAAATATGCCTTTCTGCGCCTCTGTAAAAATGACCTGTTGAAACCATTGTGATAAATAGAGCATTTGCTTCTATAGGAGCAAATGCTCTATTTATAACAATGTTTTCAAACTATAAAATTCTAAAATGTTCCTTTTCTCTAGTAAATGCTCCTTTTTGGTAGATTTGTTCAAAGAGGTTTGGCCTAATAATAGCCTATGGAGGAATGGGTTAAGCGAGAGAAGTATCACTGAGATACGGAAATAAAACTATTTAATCTCATTGTTAGTACTATATACATGTACATGTAAATTGTTGCAGTCTTGATAGTTTTAGAATACTATTGTTTACAGGGATACACTGTACGCGACAAGCATGTCTTTCTAATCGAAAATCTCCCTATTTAATCTTATGCGTGATACGCCTTTGTGATTCTGATTTATGCCCATTTTTATTTTCATATGTACTCTTATATCATAATCAGTGGACCGATTTCGGATGCTTTTCTGTATGTTGTCATTCAACTCATATCTTTATATGTCTGAAATGTCAAATATATAACTTCCTCAACGATTTACCAGGTTGTTTACATTAATACAAGACAAAGTCATTTCGATACCACTGCCTGTGGCATATCCATCACAAAGTCAGTTTCTTACAGCAGCCTGTAGAATGTACATCACAAATTCAGTTTAATACTGCTGAATGTGTCTATGCAGATATACTATATTTTCGCATTGCTTCAAGCTGTCATTTGTTTTTACAGATGCGCGTGTTTCACTCTTTCCTTTATGTAAATGGCTTTTCATGCCTTTGCAAACAGAGAAGACCCAGATCAGACGGTTCTATACCACACTCCAGATCAGTGTCCCGTCCCGTGACTTATCAGTTTTTTTATAGGTAAATCTTTAAAAATCTTCTTCTCCGAAACTGTAAGGCCTAGACCTTTGAAATTTGATATGTAGTATCATTTAATGGTTTTCTACCAAGATTGTTCAAGTTATGACCCCTGGACCAAAATGGCCCCGTCCCGGGCTTATCAGTTTTTCATAGGAAAATCTTTAAAAATCTCCTTCTGTGAAATTGTAAGGCCCAGACCATTGAAATTTATATGAAGCATCATGAATATTCCTCTACCAAATTGTTCAAATTTTAACCTCCAGGCCTAAACTTATGGCCCTTGGTTTCATATTGGCCCCAATCTGTAGCTGACTTATTTTTACATAGTAATACAGTGTATGTAACCAGGTAAGCTATTAAGGGCCATCATGGCCATCTTGTTTCTGGTTAAATACTAATAGTAATTGAGGTAACCTTTAACTCACACTAGCGTAGAAGGTATGATTACAGTCAAACTTTGATTATTCGAATACTCAAATACGTATCATTATTGATCTTCCAGACAGGTAACAACTTAACCCTTTCCTTCATATAAACGCCTTTTCACGCATTTGCAAACAGAATAGGGGCCGTCTGTTCTGGGTCAACTCTGTTTGCTATTGACACAATACAGGTCTGATTCTACAGTTTTTGTGAAGGCAAAAGGTTTTCTTTAACGTTTTACTATATAAAAAATTAATCAACTAATAAATATTCATTATGTCTTACATGAATACTGAACAGGGAAATAGTTAAAGCAAGATGAAAGCTCTCTGCATGGCTTCCGTCCTGCATTAAGCAACAACCTGCCTAAATTCTCTAACAAAAATTTATACTAAAATTTCGAATTATCGAGGCTGCACTATATACATGTACATGTATATGTTCTGCGCATTATTGGAATATGGACAATTCTAGAATTGCCCTGCGCATTTTAGGAATTCCAATAATGGCGGACAATATTGGAATTCCTAAAACGCGCAGGGCGATTCTAGAATGGTCCGTGCGCGTTTTCGGAATTGTGGACAAAGTTGGAATTTTCCATTTACAGTACATACATTTATATATTATCAATTATAGTCTATTTTATTCATCACCTATATGAATTGCATAGGCGTAGAAATGCGTATTTATGGAATAAAGGGTTAATATCTTTATCATGTCATAAGCAAACAGAGCAGACATTGGGAAGACTGCTCCTACGAGAGTAGTCTGATCTGGGTCTACTCTGCTTGCAACTGCATAAAAATACGGTGATATGAGGGAAAGGGTTAATAGTCTACAATTAGTAATTGTTTTGATAAAAATACACTTGTATTTAACACACAAAAATAAAACATGGTTCGGTAAGACGCACTATCGTATCACGACGATACGCTCTATCAATACCATAAATAATAAGGTAATAATGACCACAAAACAAACCAATTTGTGAAAAACAAAGACTAAGTGTACCCGCATCAAATTCTCTTTTTTTCTCGCCGAACAATAGTAGAACATAACAACAATGCTAATGTAAGTTTGCCTTGCGCGATTCTAGAATCGCGCAGGGCAATTCTGGAATGGTCCGCCATTATTGGAATTCCTAAAACGCGCAGGGCAATTCTAGAATTGTCCGTATTCCAATATTGCGCAGAACATATATACAAACAGTTTAGATCGAGTAACATGGCGTCTCATCAGCATTGAAACTCTTTGACACTTTGACCGTAGGAACGGAAGAAATTATTACTTTGAAAATGGTTGCAGACGACACTTTTTTTCAGCGATAATTGTGTAAAGTATTGACCATTTTCATGCCAAACACGACATGGTAACATTTGTAAACAATTTGGTTCGAAAAATCAAACTATAACTGTTGCTTCTCCTAGGACACGCTATTACAAAAAAACTACATGTATTAACTGTACAGAGGACAGTAAATCTGAGGCTCAGATAAGATGCGTAGATTTCTCCACCAAATCCTATGTTGAGGCCACGCTTAACCCATTACCTCATAGGCTACTTTTAGATCCAATCACTTTGAATAAATCTACCGAAAAGGAGCATTAACTAGAGAGAATTCTAGCTGTAGTTTGAAAGCATTGTGATAAATATAGTATGTGCTCCTATAGGAGCAAAAGCTCTATTTATCACAATGGTTTCAACAAGTGACTTTTGCAGAGGCGTCAATATGAGGGAATGGGTTAAGAGGCGGTTCTAAAGAGTTGTCACAGCATAGGTTTTGGTGGAGAAATTACGATGTTATTATTTGAGGTTGCATCTTTATCAGTTGCTCTGGCAGTATCATGAGTGTTTTAGTTGATCTTGCATGCTTGCATTCAAACGTAATATAGTGAAAACATACATAACAATAAACCCATTAGCTTCCCGGTTGGTGTGTCGTCGACTATTCTGATGTTTGAAGTGTGTATTCAATTATGAAATTGAAATTAAGTGTTTGTAAAAGACAACAAAGACAAGATTTTGATTTTTAAAAAGAATGTCCATTTCTCAAGACACGTATTATGTATTTGTGCATATATCTTTTATCATCAAGTTTTTTTTTCGTTTTCAATCAGACAGCTATGAACATCATATTATCAGTTGAACCAATTTGTCCGTAGTAATGATTTACATCCTTGTATTTGGCAGCCAGCTCAGTTTCTAGTTATACAATCTGCCTTCAGTATGTCTTTGTTCATCTAGTTGTGCCCTGTCCCCTAGTCGTGCCCGTATATTCTTTAGAGCCTTCTGGAGTTCCGATTCGTCATCTGTACTCTCTGGTACATCAGCAATCATGCGTGCGTAAGTCTGTGCGTCTGGTGACCTCTCCAATGTGTATTTCCCGCTTACTCCACCAGTTCGATACTTTGGATTTTCTGTAATGGCGACATTTTCTTTCAAGATACGATTGCCTGATGATTTTGCGCTCCTTACATAACGGACAAAACTCAGCAACTTATCCAATTTGAGACGTCGAAATACTGAATTCCACATCGTGTTTTCAGTCGTTGTGATTGCAGATTGATCCATTTTTAATGCTTTCTGAACAGAGCGTATAAAAGTGTTGATGTTTTGCGGTAATCAGTAAAACTGAATGAGATGTAATGTCATGGAGACGACGTCATTGACGTTTCAATATGCTGTGACGTCATGAACGTTATACTTACATGTATAATCATGGAAAACGTCATCTGCCCAATTCGAAACCAATTAATAAACGACCATTTTCAGAGTCTCAACACGTAAACGTGTTATTGCTGTTTTTATACTGAGCTGGCCTTTTGATAGATTAGTCTTCTCTGGACTTATGGTTTCTATTTATCATCTTTATACGGACGCCCAACTGCCTTTTAAAAGTAGGCCTATGCATGTCAAATCAACTAGGTCAGCTGAAAATATTCTAACAACTTCTTTTATTTTTCAATCTGTTGTATGCGACCTGATCGGCACTTGCAAACAGTTTGGACCCAGACGAGACACCGAGTAATTTTGCGCAAAATCAGGATCTAAACTGTTGAACACTCGCTCACATTTTTGTGTGAAATAATTTTGGACTGCAAACGCATTCGTTTGGTTTAAGTGGGAAATCCCTTTAGTTTCTTCTCTAAAACGAAAGTTGTGTGTTAGACAGTTTTGATCCTGATGAGACGCCGAGTTACTCGGCGTCTCAACTTGACCCATACTGTTTGCAAAGGCAATCACAGATACGCCTATTGCAGCAAGTCATGTGACTTTCTCTTTTTGGGGACTTCGGCAATGAATGAATCAATTAATTACAGTAAAACCTCTCTAAAGCAATCACAAAAAGCGGTCTAATTCTTGGTCTTAAAAAGAATGATAGATCCATGCAGGACAAAATTCACAATCAGTGGCGTAGCTTCCTATTAGGCTACCAGTCTTTTTTAGTCATAAAGACTCATAATAAACCAATGGGTCAAAGAAAATTATCAGCAAATTACACAATGTCGCCACCTAGATCTATTGTATCCCGGCTCTGACAAGATTTTTAGTCGCGTATAGTAATACATGTACATATCTATACATGTATATATCCTGATATTGGAGATCCCAACTTCAGCATTACAGATGAAAACACAAACCTTTGCATCCTTAATGAGGCACGGAACTCGTGCCTTTCTTATCATTTCCAATCAGGTAAAAATGTCTTTCTCTATCAAAAACTTTGACTGCATAATGTGAGATAAGGACGGAAAAAATATTTCAGCTTTTACCTGTATTTTTGGGAAAAAAAGAGAATACAATGTATATAGATTTAGATGTCGATAGAACAGTGGCATCAGGACACTGGTCATGTTCATGCGCCTGATGGGCTTCTACACACTCCTACACGCTCCTACTCGCGACATCTCATCTATATCTTAACTGTGTGCATTTTACAGTTCATGTCTAGGAGGTGAAGGGTTAATACATGCATACTGCTATAACATGCATTAATTATTATGATGTTTTGTATTAAAAATGCAGAGTTTTTGTTATTACATTTTATAAATGTATACTCGTCGTTTCTTATGTTTGTTTGATTCAAAAAATAGTTCATTTATACCAGATTTAATTTCTTAACCACGCAGGAAATTGAAAATCAGAATGACGTTTTGTTGGTAAAATAATAAGTTTGCTAATATCCTTCGCGGTCCAAATCTCCAAAACTTGCCTACGCGCCTGGCACGTCATGTGCTACACATACATCAAAATGTGCTTAAGAGCGTTGTGTTACAAGTTTCAGTAGAAAAACTCTGTCGGAATATAACAATTTTTAAACAAGCAATTGATCTGGGTTCGATCTGGGTTCACACTATCTACAATTTAGCCTGAAACCCCAAACAGAGCTTAATTACGAGGTGCTAGATCAACTTGTTTCGAAAATTAAAGTTCAGTAAATTATAAGCTTTAAATAGCGAGTTTTTCAATAGGTAAAAAACTACGAATATATTCCAAAAATCGCCTAATTGACTGAAAGAAAATCTATAAATCTACAACTATGTTTTTTTCTGACAAAATTACCCAACATTTTTCTGTCCCAAATTGTAAATTCTATCACATTTGAAGCATTTTATATCAGTTATATTTTGCATAAATGTCTTCCCAGAACCCCCTAAAATGCGCCTCCAGCATTGTAGATTTTCATTTTTTTTCGGGGGAGCATGTCCCCGGACCCCCTTACCCAAAGTTGTGCCTACACATTTGTTAAAGGCAAGCTACGCCCCTGACAATTAATGCCCCTTTTCAGGGCGTAACTAGCTGTACGCGCTTCCGCACGAGCGTAACATCAATAGCAAAGGTGAAAAACTCTGTAAAAGTCACCTTTTGAAACCATTGTGACTAATAGAGCATGTGCTCCTATTGAAGCTCCAATGGTTTCAAACTACAAAATTCTAAAATGTTCCTTTTCTCTAGTAAATGCTCCTTTTTGGTAGATTTGTTCGAAGAGGTTTGGCCTAAAAATAGTCTATGGAGGAATGGGTTAAGCGAGAGAAGTATCACTGAGATGCGGAAATAAAACTATTTAATCTCATTGTTAGTACTATATACATGTACATGTAAATTGTTGCAGTCTTGATAGTTTTAGAATACTATTGTTTACAGGGATACACTGAATATACGCGACAAGCATATCTTTCTAATCGAAAATCTCCCTATTTGATCTTATGCGTGATACGCCTTTGTGATTCTGATTTATGCCAATTTTTATTTTCATATGTACTCTTATATTAATGGACCGATTTCGGATGCTTTTCTGTATGTTGTCATTCAAACCATATCTTTATATGTCTGAAATGTCAAATATATAACTTCCTCAACGATTTACCAGGTTGTTTACATTAATACAAGACAAAGTTCGATACCACTCCTGTGGCATATCCATTTGGTTCCGCACTGTTTGTCTTTTGGGTGTACAGTGTTAAACCATGCACATAAGACCTTAATTGGCACACTCTTGGTGTACAAACAGTGTAGACACAGATTAGGGGGCTCCTAAGAAGCCCTCTGGTCCGAGTCCGCAATGTTTGTCATTTGTAGTGTTTGTTAATAAGGCACATTTAGCATTACATATTATGAATGACTGCCCGTCATTACTTGTTTTTTACTATGTATTATATAATGCTGATGGACATGTATGTCTTTTGCAAATAAAACATACCAACATATCCATCACAAAGTCAGTTTCTTACAGCAGCCTGTGGAATGTACATTACAAATTCAGTTAAATACTGCTGAATGTGTCTATGCAGAAATACTATATTTTCGCATTGCTTCAAGCTGTCATTTGTTTTTACAGGTGCGCGTGTTTCACTCTTTTCTTCATATAAATGGCTTTTCACGCCTTTGCAAACAGAGAAGACCCAGATCAGACGGTTCTATACCATACTCCAGATCGGGGTCCCGTCCCGTGGCTTATCAGTTTGTTTATAGGTAAATCTTTAAAAATCTTCTTCTCCGAAACTGTAAGGCCTAGACCTTTGAAATTTGATATGTAGTATCATTTAATGGTTTTCTACCAAGATTGTTCAAGTTATGACCCCTGGACCAAAATGGCCCTGTCCCGGGCTTATCAGTTTTTCATAGGAAACTCTTTAAAAATCTCCTGTGAAATTGTAAGGCCCGGACCATTGAAATTTATATGAAGCATCATCAATATTCCTCTACCAAATTGTTCAAATTTTAACCTCCAGGCCTAAACTTATGGGCCTTGGTTTCATATTGGCCCCAATCTGTAGCTGACTTATTTTTACATAGTAATACAGTGTATGTAACCAGGTGAGCTATTAAGGGTCATCATGGCCCTCTTGTTTCTGGTTAAATACTGATAGTAATTGAGGTAACCTTTAACTCACACTAGCGTAGAAGGTATGATTACAGTCAAACTTTGATTATTCGAATACTCAAATACGTATCATTATTGATCTTCCAGACAGGTAGCAACTTCACCCTTTCCTTCATATAAACGCCTTTTCATGCATTTGCAAACAGAATAGGAGCCGTCTGTTTAGGGTCTACTCTGTTTGCTATTGACACAATACAGGTCTAATTCTACAGTTTTTTGTGAAAGCAAAAGGTTTTCTTTAACGTTTTACTATATAAAAAATTAATCAACTAATAAATATTCATTATGTCTTACATGAATATTGAATAGGGAAATGCTTAATGCAAGATGAAAGTCATTCATAAAGTTCCTTTTGGAGCTTTCTGCATGGCTTCCGTCCTGCATTAAGCAACAACATGCCTAAAATCTCTAAAACATTCTAAAATTTCGAATTGTCGAGGTTGTACTATACATGTACATGTATATACATGTACAAACAGTTTAGATCGAGTAACATATGGCGTCTCATCAGCATTGAAACTGTTTGACACTGGCCGTAGGAACGGTAGAAAATCTTACTTTGAAAATGGCTGCAGACGACACTTTTTTCAGCGATAATTGGGTAAAGTATTAACCATTATCATGTCAAACACGACTTGGTAACATTGGTAAACAACTAAAAATCAAACTATAATTGTTGCTCCTCCTAGGAGGACACGCTATTACAAAAAAACTACATGTATTAACTGTACAGAGGACAGTAAATCTGAGGTCCAGATAAGATGCGTAGATTAAAACATTTCTCCACCAAATCCTATGTTGAGGCCACTCTTAACCCATTACCTCATAGGCTACTTCTAGATCCAATCACTTTGAATAAATCTACTGAAAAGGAGCATTAACTAGAGAGAATTCTAGCTGTAGTTTGAAAGCATTGTGATAAATATAGTATGTGCTCCTATAGGAGCAAATGCTCTATTTATCACAATGCTTTCAACAAGTGGCTTTTGCAGAGGCGTCAATATGAGGGAATGGGTTAAGAGGCGATTCTAAAGAGTTGTCACAGCATAGGTTTTGGTAGAAAAATTACGATTTTATTATTTGAGTACGCATCTTTATCAGTTGCTCTGGCAGTATCATGAGTGTTTTTAGTTGATCTTGCATGCTTGCATTCAAACGTAATATAGTGAAAACATACATAACAATAAACCCGTTAGCTTCCCGGTTGGTGTGCCGTCGACTATTCTGATGTTTGAAGTGTGTATTCAATTATGAAAATGAAATTAAGTGTCATTGCAAAAGACAACAAAGACAAGGTTTTGATTTTAAAAAGAACGTCTATGTCTCAAGACACGTATTATGTATTTGTGCATATATTTTTTATCGTCAAGTTTTTTTTCGGTTAAAATCAGACAACTATGAACATCAAATTATCAGTTGAACCAATTTGTCCGTAGCAATGATTTACATCCTTGTATTTGGCAGCCAGCTCAGTTTCGAGTTCTACAATCTGCCTTTGTTCATCTAGTGATGCCATGTCCGCTAGTCGTGCCCGCATGTTCTTTACAGCCTTCTGGAGTTCCGTTTCGTCATCTGTACTCTCTGGTACATCAGCAATCATGCGTGCGTAAGTCTGTGCGTCTGGTGACCTCTCCAACGTGTATTTCCCGCTTACTCCGCCAGTTCGGTACTTTGGATTTTCTGTAATGGTGATATTTTCTTTCAAGATACGATTGCCTGATGATTTTGCGCTCCTTACATAACGGACAAAACGCAGCAACTTATCCAATTTGAGACGTCGAAAAACTGAATTCCACATCTTCGTGTTTTCAGTCGTTGTGATTGCAGATTGATCCATTTTTAATGCTTTCTGAACAGAGCGTATAAAAGTGTTGATGTTTTGCGGTAATCAGTAAAACTGAATGAGATGTAATGTCATGGAGACTACGTCAATGACGTTTCAATATGCTGTGACGTCATGAACGTTATACTTACATGTATACATAAATTACTTCATTGCTTACATGTATAGTCATGGAAAACGTCATCTGCCCAATTCGAAACATTTAATAAACGACCATTTTCAGAGTCTCAACACGTAAACATGTGTTATTGTGGTTTTTATACTGAGCTGGCCTTTTGATAGATTAAAATTGTCTTCTGTGGACTTATAGTTTCTATTTATCATCTTTATACGGACGCCCAACTGCCTTTTAAAAGTAGGCCTATGCATGTCAAATCAACTAGGTCAGCTGAAAATATTCTAACAACTTCTTTTATTTTTCAATCTGCTGTATGCAACCTGATCGGCATTTGCACACAGTTTGGATCCAGATGAGACACCGAGTAATTTTGCGCCTAATCAGGATCTAAATTGTTGAACACTCGCTCACATTTTTGTGTGAAATAATTTTAGACTGCAAACGCATTCGTTTGCTTTAAGTGGGAATTCCCTTTAGTTTCTTCTCTAAAACGAAAGTTGTGTGTTAGACAGCTTTGATCCCGATGAGACGACGAGTTACTCGGCGTCTCAACTTGACCCATACTGTTTGCAAAAGCAATCACAGATACGCCTATTGCAACAAGTCATGTGACTTTCTCTTTTTGGGGACTTCGGCAATGAATGAATTAATTAATTACAGTAAAACCTCTCTAAAGCAATCACAAAAAGCGGTCTAATTCTTGGTCTTAAAAGAATGATAGATCCATGCAGGACAAAATTCACAATTAATGCCCCTTTTCAGGGCGTAGCTAGCTGTACGCGCTTCCGCACGAGCGTAACATCGATATCAAAGGTGAAAACCTCTGTAAAAGTCACCTTTTGAAACCATTGTGATAAATAGAGCATTTGCTCCTATTGAAGCAATGGCTCTATTTATTGCAATGGTTTAAAAACTACACAATTCTGAATTTCCCCGAGGGAGCATGGCCTAGAGAAAAGGAAAATTTTAGGATTTTGTAGTTTGAAACCATTGTGATAAATAGAGCATTTGCTCCTTTAGGAGCAAATGCTCTATTTATCACAATGGTTTCAACAGGTGATTTTTACAGAGGCGTTGAAAGGCGTATTTATGGTTAAGCGGTCATCAAAAAGACGTATAATTATGGGTGTGTAAGGCGGATGGTAGCTTAATGCAGCTCAAACGTAATAACGAAATCTCATAGAGGAGCTTTCTGTATTATTACTTTTGTACTGTTTTAAGCAACAACCTGTTTTTAAAACTTCTCTGTTTAATGAATGACAGGCCGCTTAATGGATGGATGGATGGATCCAAGCTGTTTGCAAAGATGATCACAGACACGGAATTGAAATGGATGCATTAGTTATCGCATATATGCCCAAGAGTATATAGATATGGCATAGACATACAGTGTAGACCCAGATCAGAGGGTACATCCAGGGGGTCCTTGATCAGGATGTTATTACATTTGAACTTCGATATCCCGAACTTCAGGGGAGTATACAAATTATAGTTCGAGATAATAGTAGTTCGAGCTATCAGCTTTCTATTCTGAACAATATCACAGCTTAATACAGGTCTAAAGTAATGATGAAAGCTTCTGTAGGAGCTTTCAGCATTACTTTAATCCTGTATTAAGTTGTCACATGTGTTTCTAGATATCTGCAGCAATACATTTAAAGCAACTCAGCATTGTAAGTTTTGGAAGGACAACTTTTTGTCGAGTTATCCCGAAGTTCGCGTTATCCCGAATTCGAGTTATCCGAGTTCGAGATATCGAAGTTCGACTACATGGTGTTCGTTACTAAATTCTCCAAACTTGAAATATACAGTAGGACCTGTCCTAAGCGGTCGATCATTTATTTAACATAGGAGTCTGAAGAAGCAAATGGTTGCTTAATGAAGGGAAAGGTAATGCAAAAAGCTCCTATTACTTTTGACCTGCATTAAGCTACCACTTGTCTTACAGACCCATGGTCAAAACCTTTATATGGTCGCTTAACCCTTTCCCTCATATATAAACGTGTTTTCTCGCATCTGCAAACAGAGTAGACCCAGATCAGACGGATCCTATAGGAGCCTCCTGATCAGGGTCTACTCTGTTTGCTAATGGAATTTGATAGATACGTTTCTCTAGTTTCTAAAATGGCTACAACGCTCCACCTTCCATATTTCATTATAACTATTTTGTTCATGGATATTCAGTAGGTGTTGAACTTTGGAATAAATTTAGAACATGGAAAGGGTTAAGACATGTTCTACCTATCATATCTACCAAGAGATTGATCGAAACAATTCCGTTTTCCCTATAGAGATAAATGTACAAAAAGTGTAACAGAAAATGCCAAGTGAGGGAAAATAGGTAGATTACGAACATTTTAACCCTGATCATGAACTCACCGCGACCTGGCTTACATTTGCAAACAGTTTGAATTCAGATGAGACACTGAGCCACTTGTCGTGTCATCCATCAGGATCCAAGCTGTTTAATACTTGATCAAAATTTTCGCAAAAACGTGGACGAATCGGATGTATAGATCGGAATTGGAGTAGATAATGCAGTAACCCCCCCCCCCCCACACACACACACACACACACACGCACATACACATACCCGGCTTAATGCAGTTTGAAAGTCATGCAGAAAGCTCCCAAATGAGCTTTCCGTATGTCTTTCATCTTGCATTAAGCAGCCACATGCCTATAATGATCTAAATCCTTTACTAAATCTCCGGTTTAGAAGGGTTTTACTGTATTCTTTTTTGTTGCATTTAGATTTCAGGATATCAGAATTAGCATAATTACATCTATCATGTTGAAAAAGACACTCTAGTACATGTCTTTGCCTGCAGTGTATCGACATAGTTTATCTAAAATATGATAAAATACCGTACATGTACATGAGTGTACTTATAAACCACTCTGTTTCGAAAAGTCGATAAAGGACAAGAGTTCGAACTGTAATTGTTGCTTCCCCTAGGCGGACATGATTTAACAAAATAAACTAGTAATTGTACAGAGGTCAAGATACGATGCGTAAATTAAAACATTTTCAAGAATAGGCCTAACTTCTTTATTTCTCCACCAAACCCTATGTTGAGGCCACTCTTAAGAGGCGATTCTAAAGAGTTGTCACAGCATAGGTTTTGGCGGAGAAATTACGATTTTAGTACTTGGATACGCATCTTTATCAGTATCCATGCGTATAAAACGTTTAGTTGAGTCTGAGTTCGTTCTCAAGTTTTTGATTAGACAGATTTGAGCCTTTGGCTTAAATCTGACCAATCAAAAGCTTGAGAACGAACTCAGACTCAACTAAAAAGTTTTATAAGCATGGACCCAGTTGCTCTGGCAGTATCATAAGTGTTTTTAGTTGATCTTGCATGCTTGCATTCAAACGTAATATAGTGAAAGCATACATAACAATAAACCCGTTAACAATTGCTTCCCGATGTGTGTGTCGTCGACTATTCTGATGTTTGAAGTGTGTTTAATTATGAAATTGAAATTAAATGTGTTTGCAAAAGACAACAAAGACAAAATTTTGATTTTAAAAAGACACGTATTATATATTAGTGTATACGTGTATATTTTTTATCATCAAGTTTTTCTTTCGTTTTAAATCAGACAGCTATATATGAACATCAAATATCAGTTGAACCAATTTGCCCATAGTAATGATTTACTTCCTTGTATTTGGCAGCCAGCTCAGTTTCGAGTTCTACAATCTGACTTTGTTCATCTAGTGGTGCCCTGTCCGCTAGTCGTGCCCGTATATTCTTTAGAGCCTTCTGGAGTTCCGATTCGTCATCTGTACTCTCTGGTACATCAGCAATCATGCGTGCGTAAGCCTGTGCGTCTGGTGACCTCTCCAACGTGTATTTCCCGCTTACTCCACCAGCTCGGTATTTTGGGTTTTCTGTAATGGTGATATTTTCCTTCAAGATACGATTGCCTGATTGTTTTGTCCTTAAATAACGGACAAAACTCAGCAACTTATCCAGTTTGAGACGTCGAAAAACTGAATTCCACGTCTTCGTGTTTTCACTCGTCGTGATTGCAGATTGATCCATTTTGAATGCTTTCTGAACAGAGCGTATTTAAAATTGTTGATGTTTTGCGGTAATCAGTGAAACTGAATGAGATGTAATGTCATGGAGACGACGTCAATGACGTTTCAATATGATGTGACGTCATGAGCGTTATAATTACTAATAATATAGTCTTGCAATATCGTTACAAACTTTGAATTTGAATTTGAATTTGTTATATGTCCAACTCGAAACTTGTTTAATTAATAAACTACCATTTTCAGAGTCTCACCACGTAAACATATGTTATTGAATATTCTAACAGCTTCTTTTATTTTTCAAACTGCTTTATGCAACCTGATCGGCATTTGCAAACAGTTTAGATTCAGACGAGGCACCGATAAACTCGGCGCCTCATCAGGATCTAAGCTGTTGTACACTCGCTCACATTTTGTGTCAAATAATTTTGGACTGCAAACGTATTTGTTTGCTTTAACTTTCTGTGGAGATTTTCCTTTAGTTTCTTCTCTAAAATGAAAGGGTGTGTTAGACAGCTTGGATCCCGATGAGACACCGAGCTACTCGGCGTCTGAACTGGGTCAATACTGTTTGCAAAAGCAATCACAGATTCGCCTTTTGCAGCAAGTCATGGCAATGAAGGAATTAATTAATTACAGTAAAACCTCTCTAAAGCAATCACAAAAAAGCGGTCTAATTCTTGGTCTTAAAAGAGTGATAGATCCATGCAGGACAAAGGTCACAATTAATGCTCCCTTCCAATGCGTAGTTAGCTGTACGCACTTACGCACATATGCGTAACATCAATATGAAAAGTGAAAACCTCTGTAAAAGTCACCTTCTGAAACCATTGTACGTGATAGATAGAGCATTTGCTCCTATAGATGTATGTATATTATGTCTCTGATAGGAGCAAATGCTCTATTTATCACCATGGTTTCAAAACTACACAATTCTGAAAAATCCTGGGGGGGGGGGGGGGGGGGGCATGACCCCGGAACCCTATAGCCACGGTGTACGTGTACATTACATTCTATCTCCTGTCGTACTTATGGAACAATTAGCACTCGAATACAGTAGAATAATGTGTGGAACGTGTCTTGCCTGTCCTGTAGAATAAGGTGGTGCAGAAGGAACAATGACGTCACAAATATAGCGACTAACGAAACGGCGTTTTACAAATGCAACTTTGGCACTTTTTTGCCACAGTTCAAGCTGCTGCACAGCATGAATGCACACACTTAACAGGCTGGTAGTTAATTATTTCACATTTTATCTTTTATTTGATGTATTCATTGGATTTGCTGCTTATTTGGTCCAGGAACATTGATAAATTGACTTGATTGGACTGAAATCAGTGAAAGTTAAAAAGTAAGATAACAGGGGGCCAACTACGTATTATTATCAAATGTTTTGCTACGATAATTTAGATCTATATGGGTATTATAATAGATTTGTTTTCCTACGAAGCCAGTGTATCAATTGGGAAATGTTTTCCTACGAAAACAAAGTTGCCTTCGTAGGAAAACAAATCTATTATAATACTCATATATCGTGGATGGACCAGTTTCGGTGCACTTAGCAATCAAAGTGATGGCGGTGATCACAAATCTTAAAATTGTATGAAAAAAATCTAATATTACCTTTGTAATAGGTCTTCTAAGTTAAATCAGTGTAAATTAATTCCCAAAATATTCCATATTTATCGCGGTTGAAACCTTTTTAATGACGTAGCCATTTTGTGCTATTTTGTGTTTATCTGCCCTATTTCGGTGCGGCTTATGTTTTATCCAAATACAGTGTTCAACAAAAGCGTATTCATACATTTGTAAATTAAAAGTAGTAGGTCTATAACTTAAGTTTTTACTTTGAACTGTTGAAACAAAATGAAATGCATATTAAACAAATTATGCATGCTGTAACGAGTTTAAAGTATATTTTATAACAAGAACCATTTATAGTCAATGTCCTTACCTTGTTTAAACTCATTTTTTCTCTGGAATTTGTGTATTTTGACTAAAACAACTATAGTAAGACGTTTTCTCCAGTAAAATATTATTTGATTAAAATCTAGTAGGTATCTCTCCGGCATGAATAAGATTAGGTCTGTATCCTGTATGAATAAACTAGAGTAGGTCTCCGCTCTGTAAGGTATCTCTCTTATGTGAAAAATATAGCGAAGGGCATACTTTTGGACATAGCCTGTACTTGAAAAACAGTGAGCAGAGACATCGAAGTCATGTGACTTTGCTGCAGCATATGACAACAAATGTATATCTCTACAAAATTGAGAGAAACGTTTTTAGGACAGTATTTTTTGGAACAAAAGTTATCCAAGTGAAAACAGACATAAGGAAAATGGCTGAAATTGCTATGCTTTATCAAATATAGTAAGTAACTTAACTGTTTGCAGCACATTATATATTTTTTTGACAGCGAAGACAGGTATTTGTCTATTTAGTGGATTGCAAAAAGTGATGACGTAATTCAGCTCTTCTTAAAGAAGATATCGTTTCCCAAGTAAAGTGCACCGAAATAGGGCATGCACCGAAACAGGGCCATCAACGATAAATTGTCGTAGCAAAACATTTTGATAATAATACGTAGTTGGCCCCCAGTGGTTAGACAGTAACAGATATATGTCTGGATTAGATTTCGAATTGAATTAATTTTATAAATGTCTGCACAGCGAGAGAATTACAACAATTTTAAAATATTTTACACTGAAAATTAACCACAAGTGACACGCTGACACTGTAAGGGTAGTACGTATTTCTTTTCTCGAACTTCTCTGAATGCAACGTCGTATTAGCTACTATATAACCGAGAGCCAGATGGTTACATATTTTTTGTTGCTGTGTGAGAGCAGCAAACAACCGGTTCGTCGTTTCCATCCTTCTCATCTTGCAAGAGCAATATTCTGTGTTCGATTGTTGATGTCCAGAACATGTTCGGTGCAGTTCCCAGACAAGTCAATCAAACGCACCACGGACATCCTGGATACTGGGTAAGATTTGGGTCTGTATCTAAATAGATTATAGGCCAGTAAGAGTATTTAATAAGATAATTTCTAGATATGTCACTTATAATTCAAACAGCTAGTCTCCGGTACTCCGACTCACAACATGCACTTCTGTCAAGGTTTGAAACCGAAACTTATTCACCACAGCCGACAGGCTCATTTGTTTTGCTAAAAATATCCAAAATATCTATATTTTTACTTGAATTGTTGCTATTTAGAACGTTTCATCAATAGGAAATCCTGTATTGTGTGTTGGTGGTTTCGTCAAAATCTTGGACCTGATTGCATTTGAATAATTATCATCAGGAAGAAAAACGAATCCGGGTCAAATCGGACCAAAACCAAATCGTCCTGGGTCAAATCGGACCAAACCGAACAGGGTCCAATCGGACCGCGTTATGTATTGAATAGAATGCCCAATATGATTAATAAGTCCGATATGACATATTGGCAACTGACAACCAATATATACATAATTTTGGGCAAATAAGAGATAGTGTCATGCATTGATTTTATTGAACCTCAGGAGACCCTAAGTATTCAACCAAATAAGTTTCTACTTACCGATGTTCGACTGCAAGGCCTGGTTTTCACAGATATAAATTCACTTGATCTTCTGACACTGCTGGACCAATATGGCGCCTGGAATCTTCTGAGTTCCCGCCGAAATCACCAGACTCCTCCGCAAGAGCGACTTCCGGTTGACGGGTTCTCGAGATATTAAGTAAGGTACGACGCGTCTGAGGACGAATGCATTCAGCCACTACACTCCTCCCCACTTTATTTAAGCAGCCCCGTACCTCCTTGGTCCATATCCAGCTTGATCTGTGCAGGGTCTGCTAGATTTCAGACCCTGGGTGCTAAACTGGGACAGTCGTTTAACTGACTCCAGCCTATCCTACAGCCAAGACGCACCAACTTGGCCGACTACACCATTCCGTCGTCTACACCATGGGCGGTTGCCTGTCCAGGTACAGACGTCGCGCATTCTGCAGGGTGACACCGAGAACATCCTTCCAGTCCTCCTGGCGTACGTCTGCCACCACTGCAGCCACCTGTCCTATGTTTGCAGGTGTAGACCTTTTCTGGGGTCTGAAGCTGAAGTAGGGTGCATCTGTTTCCAGAAGCAACCTACCCGGTGCCATCCTACGCAGACACTCATAAGTGGCTACGTTCACCTCCTCCGCCAGCTTGGTTAACACTCCCGTGTAGCCAAAGTATGTGTTGGGAAAGCAGTCCAACCAACGGTTCATCAGTTGAACAGACCCAACAAAACAATGACAGTGAATCAGCCGGTTAGGACCCACTTCAGGCACACTGCGCAACAGGTAGAGTAAGGTCAGCCATGCCTGATCAGCTAGCTGTCCTTCCTGTCCCCGGCAGTGCAAAACCAGGATATGATCCGCACCCAAGTGCTTCAGCTGACGCTCTAAGCGTTCAAGCTGACTCACCCAGGTGGACTCATCCTCCGTGAGATCGTAGCCCACTTCGCCAAATGCTACGACCTCCTTCATCGACAAAAGGCTCTTGAAGGCCTCCCAGAATTCTGGTCTTTCAACCTTCTTTCTGGGATGCCACCCAATAGCCGGCACTACCCCTTGGCCCGCCCATTTTCGGATTTCATCGGGCGAAGGGTAACTCTCAGGGTCACAAAATACCCCTACAACATTATTCACCACCACCCTATATTCCTGTGGTGGCGACTGTACTCCAAGTATGGCCTTCAGGGATCGTTCCTGAATACCAAACTTCTCCATAGTCCTGTCCAGGTGACAGTGACTGTCAAACGCCTCGGGTTTTGAGGGCAAACACAACTTCTCCTCGGCAGAAGGCTCAAACAGGCTCTTAAATTGTTCCTGTTTATCACTAGGCAACAGTGACACTAGGGCAAGAAGTCTCTTCCAGTGAAGCAGAGACTCCACCCCATTGCCGACTGGCCTCAACAGAATTTCCCTGGGAATTGGGTCCTGCCTTTGTTCCAGCAGTTCCCTCATCCCAGTGTCCAACTGTCTATCTGGTCTTTCTGTACTTTCTGAATAGCACACACTTTCAGCCATGCTAACTAGGTCCTTCAAGGTTTTATGCAGACCCACTAGCATCCTTTGTAGAAAAGTTAGCGCCGTCAGTCTGCGGCTCGCTACTTCCTTACCATTAAGGGCTGGATGAAACAGCAAGGGGAGATGAGCGAGAAACGAATGTTCCTCGTCCAACCCTTCACTGCACCCTTCCACCAAACAACGAGACACTGTCGCAGTCCTTTTTTCGGCCTGCCTTGCCCCCTGCCCCTTTGCAACTCTAGGCCCAGATACCCTGGCCTGGTACCTGGGACGGTCCTCCCTCCTTTCCCTCCTAAATTCCGGATGGCCCCCAGGATATCTCTCTCGTGAAGAGTGAGGTGTCCTAGGACCCCCCCGTCTAACACCATACCCCACAAACTTAGTTCCCGGAGGGTATTGATGATATTGAACGGCCTGACTGTACGTCTTTGACCTTGCCGACGTTGATTCTATGGGAGCTTGGATTCTCCCATGATCCTCCTGGCGAGATCTATGCCGAGGACGTTCCTCCCGCGTTGGAGAGATTCTCTCTTGTTTACGAGAGCCCTCCGCTGTGGGTTTTACCTGTTTTTCGGCAACTCTCTCTGGCTTGTGAGAGACCTCCTTTGGCGGTATAGCCGGTGCTGCCTGCTCTGTCTCTTGGTTACGAGACACAGGCTTCACCGGGCTCACTGGTTTCACCCGTGGTGGTGTCGATGGTGATGTTTTCACCATCTCCGCCCACTCTCTTGTTGGCTGAAGAAGCTGATCGACAGCTGCTGCATCAACTTCCATGTCCTCCTCTTCACCCTTACCACTGGGACTACGCAACAGCTTGTCCTCATCCAAGGCATCCAACAACTCAAGGTGTTCCCCTGAGCGCTGAATGGATGGATCCGTCTTCAGCCGGATGTCGGCACACGAACCAGTTGGAGATTTTGCCTCCGCCTTCTTTGGTTTGCGGATGTCGCAAACGTTCTCACACAGCCACTTGTGCTCCTGGAAGTTGAGTGTTAGCAACTTCTCTGCGCACGCTTTCAACCAAGTATTTTGCTTGGTCTTCCTGGCTACTTTTACTTGTCCAAGTAAAAGTTCCTCTGCCATGTCCCTATGATTGGTAGGGTGCAGAGACAGCAATTTGGACAGCTCATCTGTTCGAATAAGCTTGCCCGCCTGTGTTTGGGTTTTAGCCTGTTCGGCATCTTTTACCCACTTCTTCACTGCTTCTTCCATGACCCTGAAAATGACAGATAAGAATTAATTTCTCCTAGCCCTGGTCTTGCACTCTCCGCATTTAAACCTAACTATATCGAGGGCATCTGTTGGTGTGACATTCACACAGGCACCGTGGTACCATTCCGAGCAAAAGTCACATTGGATCATAAACCTGCCTTGCCACTGTTTACGACAAAAGCAGTAGACCCTGTCATCACCTCGCACTGTATGCTCAGATCCAGGATTACTCTTCCAGTGTTTGATCCACTGTGGGAGTTCCCGGTCTTTGCATGGCTTAATGCGGTCATGGTTAACCACAAAAACTGCGTTTCTAAGCTTAACCCTGAAAAGAAAAGACGACAACTTGGAGACGATTACTCCTGGCCCCTTCCAAGGTGGGCACAGCTTCTTACACTTACCTTTCAGGACAGCTGTATCCAGAAGGTATACCGCATCGCCTACCTCGTAGTTTCTTTCCAACAATCTCAGATCATAATCTCGTTTCATACGTCGAGTGGTCGTTTGTAACCTCTGACGTGCAGTCTCATGCGCCTTCTGCATTTCTGTAGCTAACTTACCAGCATACGCTTCTTGACTAGTAAACTTACCTGTCGCTTGAGGAAACATCAAGTGAGCTGGTGTATTAACCTCCCGACCGAGCATCAGCCTGTTAGCGGAATACCCGGTCATCCGGTTCACTGATGCACGCAGTGCACCTGCTATCTGCTGTAGATGGAGATCCCATTCATTCTGAGACTTACCTATGAAGCAGCGGACAGCATCCATGAGCGTCCTGTTGTACCGCTCAACCTGGCCATTACTGGAAGGCCTGTACGGCGTTGTTCGGGCCTTATGGATTTCCAAGACCTTACATACCTCCGTGAAGAGATTAGAGTCAAAGTTACGACCCTGATCTGAATACAGCTGGAACGGCATGCCAAATCTTGAAAAGAACTGGTTAACGGCTGCTCTGGCAGTTTCTTCTGCAGTCTGTGATGGAAGAGGGATACATTCTACCCATTTGGTAAACTGGTCAACCATCATCAGAACATGCTCGTTGCCTCTCGGCGTCTTGGGAAGAGGTCCCAAGAAGTCGATGTGGACACGCTCCATCGGTGCACCCGCATGATGTTCAGTTAAGGCGCACCGACCATGCTTGTCAGACTTTTTACTCTGATTACACATTTCGCAACCAGAAACATACTTTAGAACATCCTGTTTCATCCCATACCAGTGATACTTCTCTTTAAGACGCTCTCTGGTACGAGATGCACCCTGATGTCCTGCAGACGGAAGGTTGTGGTTTAAACCTATTGCCGTCTCCTGCATACCTTTAGGTAGCACTAACTTCTTATCGTCTGTGTCTGGATCATTACGATACAGAACACCATCAATTAGAAGAAAGAGCTCGCGATTCAGCCAATAGCTCTTAGCAGCTGGACTTGCCCTAAACAACTTTGAGGGATCTGGATCCTCAACATCCTCTATCCAATCAATGATCACCTTAAGATCATCATCTTCTGACTGAGCTCGTTTAAGCTCATCTAGCGAGACACCCCAGCTGGACGGAGATCCTGCTTTGTAGGAACTCTGGCCATTGATAATTGGCTCACTATCTGATTTCTCTGGACTTGAGGCTTCTTTTGCCTCCTCTCTTTTCTGTCTACGGGTGGCAACAATGTTTATGCTGACCACCTCCGCATCACCAACAGATGTTGTCAACTCCCAAGGGATCTGCAACAGAGCCTCTTCCAGGATCTGAGCATCCTCTTCGCACTGACTTGAGTGTGACCAGTGGAGTTGTTCACTCGCACTGGCACCTCCAGCTTCCCTTGGACCGAAGATAACTTCTTCACTACAATTGGTCGGTTCAACCATAGCGGCATGATCCGTCTTGCCATTGTCGCAGCAATGACCTAAAGAGAATTCACCCGGGCCCCCGTGGATGGAATTCCCGGCCCCCTGACTTTCCAATACACTGGCCGCAGCCACTCGGGCTTCAGACAGAGCATTGTTGGCCAATGGCACAACATCATCCACATCCTCTGTGAAAGCGACCCAGTTCTTATGAGCCCTAGCACAGTATTCACAGCCCCCACAAGGTAACTCCCCGAGCCGCGCACATGCACCATATGCTCCACACTCCCCAGAACTTGCCGGCTTTCTGGACAGTGCATCTGCATTGCTGTGCTCACGACCCGCCCGGTGCTTCAGCACCATGTTGTACTGAGACAGCTCCTCAAGCCATCTCGCCAACTGACCCTGTGGCTCCTTGAATCTCATAAGCCATCTTAAACTTGAATGGTCGGTTCTAACCACAAACGGTTTCCCTAACAAGTAGTGTCTGAACTGCCTAGTGAAGCGAACCACTGCAAGTAGCTCCTTCCTAGTAGTACAGTACCTGCGCTGTTCCTTCGTCAGCGCATAACTACCATAAGCAATCACCCTCTCGGTACCATCTTGTACCTGCAGTAACTCTGCTCCTACAGCAAAATCACTCGCATCTGTATCTAATATAAACTCATCCTTCAGGTTTGGCAATGCCAAAACTGGAGGTGACGAAAGGGCTTGCTTCAATATTTCGAATGCACTAGACTGTTTTTCTGTCCATTCGAACTTTTTCTGACCCGTCACTGCATAAAGAGGTTCTGACAATTTAGAGAAGTCCTTGACAAAGGCCCTGTGATAATTGGCCAATCCCATGAAACTCTCCACCTCTTTTGCCTTGGTCGGCACAGGCCAGTCTCTGACCACTTGAATATCATGTTCTGACATTTCAAGGCTATCCCCGGTAATATTTCTACCAAGGAACTCCACTTCCTTCTGAAAGAAGATACACTTCTTGGGTTTTAGTTTCAACCCATACTGTCTAA
The DNA here is from genome assembly GCA_963576725.1 of Azorinus chamasolen. Classification (NCBI taxonomy): domain Eukaryota; kingdom Metazoa; phylum Mollusca; class Bivalvia; order Cardiida; family Solecurtidae; genus Azorinus; species Azorinus chamasolen. The sequence continues at coordinate 60,981,043 of OY755240.1, read as the reverse complement.
ACCTTGCTAGAGCATCCCGCAGGTTCTGCAAGTGCTCTGTACAGCTTGAACCTAGTACCAAAATATCATCCAGGAATGCCAAGATTGTTTTCCATGACATGCCCCTGAAAACTAAGTTCATTATTCTAGCATATGTTGCTGGTGCTCCACACAGGCCAAATCCCATACGTACATGCTCAAACAAACCGTACTTTGTTATAAAGGCCGGTTTTTTTCGGTCTTCTTCTCGTATAGGGACTTGCCAATAGGCCGAATTAGCATCTAGTTTAGAAAACCAGACACTGCCTGCTAGGGTGTCGAGACAATCATCCACCAATGGTAAAGGAAATACATCCTTAGTGGTAACAGAGTTTAAGGCGCGATAATCTATGCACCACCTAACTGTTCCATCCCGTTTACGGATGAGAACAGGTGCTGATGCCCAGTCTGATGTAGACTCTTGAATCACACCTGCTTTCAGCATCTTCTCCAAGTGAACTTCCTCTTCCCCCGCAAAGCAAGCAGGAGTTCGTCTCATGCGTTGCTTTATGGGCCTTGCATCTCCAGTATCAATTGTATGTTCAATTGTACTGAAACCTCCCAGGTCGAATTCGTTTTTGGCGAAAACGTCCTGGTTTTCTACTAGGAGTTGTGCGAGTTGTTCACTCTGTTCTTTATCTAAGTGTTTGCATGATTCAACAAACACCGATTGGAGATGTTCTGGAACTTGATCACACTGAGGATCGGTTAACCTCGATGTGGGGTTGTTGGTCTCTTCGACATGCCTAACATATATAGATTTCCCAGAATCTGCCGGTTCGGCAGAACCTGGGGCCTCATCCTGCAAATATTCATGTACCGGATAAGCCCTACCTATTTCTACACCCCTGGCTACAAGCTTATATCTGTCACTTGGGTTGACGACACACATTACAGGCATTTCATCTCCTTCCCTAACCACTCTAGGAATCAGAAGCTTGCCCCTATACTTACCAATAGGTTCTACTACATAATCAGCAAGGGTTCTGTCCATCTTACACTGTATTTGTGCTACAGAGTTAGGGGGAATCACTCTTCTCTTAGCCACGGTGACCCGTGCCACCTGTGGGTCGCTGATGCTTGCACCACCATCTAATGTAATGCTCATGCCATCAAAGTACAGGATACCTTTAGCCAAGTCCAATATGGCCTTGCCTACACCGTGTAGTACATCAAAACCTAACAACATATCCTGTTCTATGGGGGCTACATACACATTTTCTGTGTACCATTTCGAACCAATCCTAAGTTTGATAGGACCAGCTACGAAACCAGACATTCCCATATCTCTACCTGCAGCCAAAAGCTTCACAGTTCTAAGCTTACTGGGCCTATTTCTGAGCGAGTTGTACACGCGATCAGAAATAATTGTTACCTGTGCTGCAGTGTCAACGACAGCTTTGACCGATTTATCCCCTACTTGCACACCAATGGCATACTGGGAGATCGATCTCATCTGACACACAAGTACCTCCTCTGGTTCTGCCTTACCGCCCTTAACATGTTCTGAAAGGGAAGCAGCTTGATGTTGTGGTACCTGTAGTTTTTCAGTAGACAATTGTTCATTGTCAACCGAAACTTCACCTTTCTGGCCTATGAATTTCTGGGTCCAGGGCCGGCCGCCTTCCCTGACCCTTGACCTTTTACCTGTGGGTTGCCATACCTTAGTTTAGGACACTCTCTTTTAAAATGCCCTATTTCGCCACAGAAGAAACACGCCTTAGATGATGGTCTAAACCGTGGTTTAGGTTGATGACCACCACTGTCTACCTTCTCTCTAATTGTTTTCTGGAGACGGTGCTCCAGATCCTGCAGAGCTTGCATAAAGTCAGGAGTAGAAGCCTGTTCGGCCGCTTCCGACTTTACCTGGTTCACCGCTTGATAAGGGTCGTCGAAGCCTGGTTTACGGCTCGCCCCCTTTGACTTACCAAACATTGCAGAATGCACCTGCTGGTACTTTCGTACCAGCTGAATTGCAGACTGCACACTCTTTGGGCTCTGCATACATACATGATGACCAGCCTCCCTATCCAGCATTCCTTGACAGAAGCGGTTTACTGCCTGTTCGGCCGTAAACTTCTCTGGTAACCCCTTATATGCCCTACCCGACAGGGTTAGGACACGGTCTGCCCAGTCCTCTAAAGACTCACCTGTGTTTTGGATGGCCTGTTGAAATCGTGCCTGCGCTGTCGCTGGCACCTCCTGCTCACCAAACCGATCCTCCAGTTTCTGCAGCAAACTACTGTAAGTTAGCTGTTCGCTACCATCAGTAATTACTGCATAATAATCTAGAGCCTTACCTTTCAGACTCCAACATAGGCAGTTGAGGCAATCCTCTTCCGTCCACCCGCATGTCGTTGCATAACGGATGAACTGCAACTTGAAAGCCTTCCAGTTGCCCTTTCCATCATAGGTCAGCTGCTTTGGGATAGTAGCAAGCAGTTCTTTTGCCTGCAACTTCCTACTAACATTTGCTGGTGCTGGTAGACCAAACGGACTCCTATAACTGCTGGTAGGTGCTGGCAGTTGAGACACCATACCAGTAGTTCTTACTGGCGACTCCACCCTTACATGCTTGGGCGAGGATCTAACAAAGGAACTAGGTTGTTGGTTAAACCTACTTACCGGTGTGGAAGTGAACACTGGTTGTGGTATGTTGACCGCCGGTGTGTCCGGAAGCACCTCAGCCACAGTGTCCACAAACTCCTCGTCCGACGTCTCAGAAGTGGTGACTGGCTTACTTACCTTTGGGTTGCTTGGTTTTGCAACCACGTGCTGGGGTACGTCAGGGAGCAGATCAAACATTGAATTGAGGTCTGCCCTCTGTTGACGAAGACGCCTACTCTTAAACTTACCCTGAGACCTTGGCTCTCGTTTAACAGCCACAGGTTGAGGCATGGAGGGTAGCCATTTTTTGGCTGATGTATACAGGTTGCTAAACCAACCTGCCACCGCATTCACTGCATCAGCTGTCCGATTAGCAGCTGGTATTTCTTCTTCTTCCGACGAAGACGACGAATCTGTTTCCGATTCGACCTGGCAGTTGTCGTTTGGTGAAAAATCGACTAACTGTAATTCTTCCTCAGAAAATACACGCCGTGATATCGTGCTTAAGATATCAGGCGTAATATTTCCTGAGCTGCGCCTCACTGCTACAATGGCATTAGCCAGTTTACGGCCAATGCCAGGAATGGCTGCCAGCTCTCCCGCTGAAGCAAAGTTTATTGCGACAGCGTTCATTGCTGCGTCAGGTGCCTGTGCGTTGTCTGCTTCAGCCATTTTATTTTTTTTTTCAAAAATAATCAAAAGCAGAATATACCAAAGTTACATTCAATACACAACTAAGGCAACACTCGTGGCAGTTATCGATAATAATTAATACTATCAATAACAAAATTGATTGATGCTATAAGAAATATCGGTTAAATTTCTCGCAGCGTAATCAATGTAAAAACCGTTGGCACTTACAGTCGACGGCAAGTATTTCAAGCCCAAATACTGCAAAACCAACGTGCAAAATACCGTATCTGTTCGATAGGTAGTATTTGTACAAAGGTCCTTCGTTTATGGACTACTTATTCAACACTGAACAGGTTCGAGTGCAATGGCAATTTTGGCCAAAAACAATTTCAAACCCGATGTAGCGTTCAGTCAAATAAATCCGGAATGAATTCGATCCGGAACCGCTGCCACCAATATTGAACCTCAGGAGACCCTAAGTATTCAACCAAATAAGTTTCTACTTACCGATGTTCGACTGCAAGGCCTGGTTTTCACAGATATAAATTCACTTGATCTTCTGACACTGCTGGACCAATATGGCGCCTGGAATCTTCTGAGTTCCCGCCGAAATCACCAGACTCCTCCGCAAGAGCGACTTCCGGTTGACGGGTTCTCGAGATATTAAGTAAGGTACGACGCGTCTGAGGACGAATGCATTCAGCCACTACAATTTATACAAAAGGTGTTAATTAAATATTAAATTTGCTTAGGCGGGGCCCAGGTAATTGGGTATATATTTATTATTTACTTGAGTTATAGTATATGTTGTGATATTATTTTAGCAAGAAGATATTTTTAATTTTTTAATTTTGATGATCGTGTATATTTAGACGGCATTAACTTCACCGACTGACAAGATCATAATTAGAGATGCTTGATTATTTTAGTCGGCGTTTGTTGCATTAATTGACCCATGAAAGAAGATGTGTTAAATGTTTGCCGTCATGATTTGTAAACGGCATACTTTAATCAACTGACGATTGTGTAATTGATTTTCACTTTCCTGCAGATTACTGTTAAACTGAATTGTATACATTGAATTTCATACCTCGTTTCGGATTATGTAGGCAGTCGGGTAAAAGCGAAATAAGAAGTTATCTTTAAATTGATAAGTTAAATTGTTATATGTAATTAGACTAAAAAGTACACAAAACAAGCCTTTAGATGTTTAAATAAAAAAAATGTTCAATTCATGATTAAAATCATCTTATTATCATACTTTGGTATTTGCCAGAAAAAATAGTTGGAAAACATAAGATTGTATGAATAAATTACCATTATAAAAGATGGTCCGATTTGACCCAGGGTCCGATTTGACCCAGGGTCCGATTTGGTTTTAGTCCGATTTGACCCGTTACTAGAAAAAATATATTTTTTCTAAAAAGTTTACCAAACCCAACACCAGTGTCATATCTCAGAAACAGTTTGGAGTTTTCTATGAAACTGTGTACAGTGTTAAGTAGCATAAGGACAGCAAGTATCGCTCAGATTGATTTAATTTGGAATACCAGAGTAACAGCCCTTTCTTTGTGAAAAAGTTAACGGTTCAAGTTAACGCATTACCTCATAGGCTATTTTTAGATACAGCCTCGGAATAAATCTACCGAAAAGGAGCATTAACCAGAGATTTTTTTTAGAATTTGGTAGTTTGAAACCATTGTGATAAATAGAGCATTTGCTCCTGTAGGAGCAAATGCTCTATCACAATGGTTTTACAGAATCGTCAATATGAGGGAATAGATTAACCTATTTGTCCATCACAAAGATCACATTGATCTTTGAACACCAGAGTAGTGGCCCGTTGGTTTACATAACCTTAACTTTTTTGTTCGCATGGTCAATAACTCAGTTAAATACTAAGGCCAGCTCTTGATTGGCAGAGGATATCAGTTGAGCAAATTTGCTTGTATAATTATATTTATGTTTGTTCAATAGGCACAAAATGTATTTTAATTTCACCTTTTTTGTCAAACTCATTTTGCAAAGTACCGCACATTACTATAATTATATTAATATTATACACGGAGTGATGATTACATTTCTAAAATGTGAAGAAACCAGGCACTTCTCATTTTGACAGACAATATGATAGACATATATAAATATTTACATTCGCCCTGCAACGCCCTTATATAACCTTATTCTAAAAAGAAAGTTGCATAACCTCATGAACACCGGAAGCACGTCATTCATTTCTTAAATATAAGAAATACAATGGAATATAAATATAAGAAATAAATGACGTGCTCCCAGTGTTCATGGGTTATGCAACGCATAGCTTTACGAGCAAAGATTCACGTGAAGCCCTTCGGGCTTCACTAACTTTGCTCGTAAAGCTATGCGTTGCATAACCTCATGAACACCGGAAGCACGTCATTCATTTCTTAAATGTATAGACGTTAGCCTGAATTTTTAGTGATTATAGACACTATAGTCTCCAGTAGAAAACTGAACACATTAATGCCAACTGGTATATAATACCATTGCCGATTTTCTCAAGTACTATAGTGATATTTGTTGAGTACAGGGTTCGCAAAGCCTTGAAAACTCCCTGAATTTCAGGGGTTGCCTTGAAAAGTGCTTCATAAACAAGTGCTTGAAAAGTGCTTAAATTTTGGCCAATCCTGAAAAGAACTTAAAGAGTTCTTGAAAATCTTCATAAATGTCCTTGAAAACTGTCTTTATAACTACATGTATTTTGTTAATGAATATTCAAATTGTTAATAATTCGGTCAAATACAGAACAGGGAAAGGGTTAACCCTTTACTCCATGAATATTCATGTAAGGAATAACAACATAATGAATATTAATCAGATTAATTGTTATTATAGCACATGGACATGAGAAGTTTTGGCCACAGCAGAAACTGTAGAATCATATCTATATAATATCATAAGCAAACAGAGCAAACCCTGATCAGACAGCTCCTATTGGAGCTGTCTGATCTGTGTCTGCTCTGTTTGCTATATGGCATAGAAAGGCGTATTTATGGAGTAAAGGGTTAAAATATTCAGGCCATTGTGCTTGTTTCGCATACTGTATATATGTTGGGTTACAAGTAGGGATCCCTTCTCCGTCACAGAGGTCCAGATAAGATGCGTAAATTAAAACGTTTTCAAGAAAAACTCCTTTATGTCTCCACCAAAACCTATGTTATGACCACTCTTTAAACTAGTCTCTTCAAGACGATTCTAAAGAGTGGTCACAACATAGGGTTTGTGGAGAAATGACGATTTTAGTATCTGAGTATGCACATTTATCTGTAGCTCTGCCGTCATCTATAGTGATCATTGATAAACTTTCATCTTTGTGACCACTCACATTGCCTATGTACTCAGGTGAACAATATAGGGCCTTCACAGCCCGTTTTGTGTCAGAATATCAATGAACTTTCAGGATTTTCCCTGACCCCCTATTGCTATTGAAATGACCCTTACATTTTACAAGTGACCCTCAAAATTGAGAGGGTCTGTTCTTTACTTTATATTGAGGGGGTCAAGAGGACCCTTAAATTGGACTTTTTGAAGGGGTCAGGGGAAAACCCTGACTTGATTGTCTTGACCCATTCCCTCATATTGACACATTGTGATGCCTCTGTAAAAGTCACTTTTAGAAACCATAGTGAAATCTACACAGTTCTAAAAAAATACTTTTTTGTAGTAAATGCTCCTTTTCAATAGATTTATTCAAAGAAGTTCGATCTAATTATAGCCTATGGGGGAATGGGCTATACATTTACATGAAATTCTATCATTTCTTATTGTTTTGTAGTGGGAAAATATTTCAGGAAGTAGTTCACTGAAGTAGAATGGCTCAGAGATATATTCCTGGGCTCACTCCCCGCCCAACAGATGAGCCTGCGGCTTCCCCATCATTGGAATCAATACCCAAGGATGTACCGCAAGATCTTATTGATGGATTTTTGAATGGAACTAAACAGGTATGGTACTTCTGTCAAGGTCAGTTACCACAAATTCCATTGAACCTGGCCAGTTGTGTTACAGTGCTCCCTCTCTACAACGACACCCTTTAGGATACGAAGATTGTATGTGTTGTTCAGAGGGAGTTGTTATAGGGAGGGAAAATCAAACATAATTAGCTTGTTTGCAGATCCCCAGATAAGGTGTATTTCGAGAACTAAATCCGTTACGCCTCCATCAAACCCTATGTTGTGACCACTCTTTAGAATCGTCACAGAGTGACGATTCTAAAGAGTGGTCACAACATAGGGTTTGATGGAGGCATAAAGAAAATACGATGGAAAAAAGTTGTTTCTGGAGCCTTGTTGTTTCGGAAACAGTGACATGCGTTGTTGTAAGGAGGGAATCGTTATTGAGAGGGCCGTTGTAGGGAGGGAGCACTGTACTAGCGATACACACTCACGCACCTGCTTAACCCTTTCCCTGTTCTGTGTTTATTACAAATTTCAATACCTAGTGAATATTCATGGGCAAAATAGTTATAATGATATAAGGAAAGTACATATACAATACCGGTATTGTAGACATTTTAGAAAGTAAAGAATCAGCTCTATCAAACTCTATTAAGCAAACAGAGCAGACCCTGATCAGATGGCTCCTAGAGGAGCCATCTGATCTAGGTCTACTCTGTTTGCAAATGCGTGAAAACATGTTTATATGAGGGAAAGGGTTAACATCAATCTAAAAGGTGAAAACATTATAATTACCAAATTGGAACAAAATTCGAAGGCTGAGGGAGTAGGCTTTGATAAATGTTTTGTCTTGTCATGTAAGCTTTAACCGATTTCCTCATATTGACACTTTTTGACACCTCTGTAAAAGTCACCTTTTGAAACCATTGTGATAAATAGAGCATTTGCTCATATAACAGCAAATGCTCTATTTATAACAATGGTTTAAAAAAAAAAAAACTACACAATTTTAATTTTTCTTGCGAGAGCATGCCCCCGGACACCTGCCATGGTGCATACTTGTACATTATATTTGGATTCATTATATATGTATCTATCTACTATCTAGGCTCTTTTTTCATCATCCCCCACCAACAGGATATTGTTTTGATATCATCCATCCATTTGATTCTGTCTGTCCGTTAAGAGCCATATCATGGAACTTCATCATATTTATCTTTTGTACTACCATATTTTTTTGATTGAATGTGATTTATGGTCAGATTGGTCAAGCAAATCAAGATTTATTTGCCCCTAAAGTTTAAAAAACTGACTTAAACCCTTTGCCTTACTGAGATGTTTTATAGCATGTTTACAGAGTAGACAGATGGCCCTCTTGTTTACATTTTATGTCTCTAATTTTTTCAGCCCATCAGTGCCTTGATGGAATTCTCAGCCATGAGGCGACACAATACTACATTTAAGGAGGCTACCCTTAAAGGTTATTCTCTGACAAATAAGTTTGCTAATGAGTGCACTGTGGATGGCACTACCTACCCACAAGGTGTGGGAAAAACCAAAAAAGACGCCAAAGCAAAGGCAGCAGAAATTGCCTTCAACATCATCTTGGGGTTCGGCACTTTTGAGGATTACGGAGGTGAGGTTTAACTCAGATCGTTTACATCAACCCCTCCCTCTATCTTAATGCAGGGTGAAAGTCATCATGCTCCTCTAGGAGCTTTCTGCATGACTTTCACCCTGCGTTAAGCAGCCCTCTTCCTAAAGGTATCAAAATTCTTCCAAACTAGAATTCCAGTTTAGAGGGTTTTTACTACAATATTGTGTACATGTCATGATGTGTATGGTATTTGTACTCTGGATTCTTGCTCACATTGTTCTTGTATTGTGTTGGATCCTGCAAAAAATAAGTATGGCAAGCTGTCTCCACTTCATGGCTCTCTCTACCCACAGGAAAAGGTTTGGCTTTGCCCAAATGAGATTGAGAAATACAAATGTATAGAGATGGGTTGCCTTTGTGACTCCAATGATAGTTTTCTCCATGGTGATTTACTTCTTGAGTAAAGGTTGAAGAAAGTATCATAATCCAAGCCATTGATAAAGATCTGTATTAAAACATTATAATCGTCATTTCTCCACCAAACCCTATGCTGTGACCTCTCTTTAGAATCGTCTCTTCGAAAAAAAGCGCTCACAGCGTAGGGTTTGGTTAATCTTAACCCATTCCCTCATATTGACGCCTCTGCAAAAGTCACCTGTTGAAACCATTGTGATAAATAGAGCATTTGCTCCTATAGGAGCAAATGCTCTATTTATCACAATTGTTTCAAACTACAAAATTCTAAACTTTTCTCTAGTTAATGCTCCTTTTTGGTAGATTTATTCAGAGATTGGATCCAAAAATAGCATATGAGGTAATGGGTTAAACATGGTTTAATTTGCACATCTCATATATTCCTCTGCATGATGCCTCTAATCTGACCGTTACAGTAACAGTTCAGAAAGGTTTTAATCACTTTATATTTCAGAATCCACACCTGCTCATCTCCAGACTGCTGTGAACCGGGTATGTAAGCTAATAATTGTTGCTGTGACCCTTTACTCCATGAATATTCATGCAAGATATAATATTATGAATAGTAATGAACATTGAACTAAACAAGTTTTGTCTTGACAGAAGCTGTAGAATCAGATTTATATTATATACATGTAAGCAAACAGCAGACGGCTCCTAAAGGAGCTGTCTGATCTGAGTCTACTCTTGTTTGCAAAGGTGCAGAAAGGCGTATTTATGGAGTAAACGGTTAACCATTTGTCTGTTATGGACCAAACTATGCTTGTCTTTGCAAACGGTTTGGATGCTGATGAATCACAAGTAACGCAGGGTCTCGTCAGCATCAAAACTTTTTGACAATCTGATTATGTCTTTTTATACATCCATCGGTAGTATTGTGGGATTGGCGACTGGCAGGCTGCATCAAAACAATGGCTGCAGTCTAAATGGAACAAGTCCATCTGCTCTTTACCAAACTTGCTGAAAATATTTCATAATAATGTTGAATAAATGTTCATATCGTTCAATACACCTCAGAATTATGGCCATTGAATTGTCCAAAAGTAGCCATATTGACCTCGTCCACTCTCCAAGTGGTAGAATTTTAATCTGGTCTTCACCAAACTTGCTGAAAATGTTTATGGAAATAATATCTTGACCATGTTTGGTAACCAGTCTCGGTCACTTTAGAATTGTCTAGTTCCACTATCAAAGTCAGATATATATGTTGTGGCATATTGGCACACTTGTTAAAAGTTGGAAGAAAGTTGGTTGTGAATTCTCCATTGAAAAAACATCTAGCAAAGAAAACAATGCTCAACAAACTAAGCATTAGCAGAGCTACAGATAAAGGTGCATGCAGAAATACTAAAATCGTCATTTCTCCACCAAACCATATACTGTGACCACTCTTTAGAATAGTCTCAAAGAGACAGTTTTTAAGAGTGATCACAGTGTATGGTTTGGTGGATAAATAAAGGAATTATTCTTGAAAATATTTAAATCCGGACCTCTGCATTAATTTATTTATATGAGGAGTCTTATCTCCTAACCTTATGTATATTCAATTAGAAAAATTGAATGTATGTATATTAATCAGCTGAATTAATAAAAAAAACCATGACAGGAGCTGTCTCACCTGAGTGACCAGGGTCTACTCTGTTTGAAAAAGCATTGAAGGGTCTAAGGTCAGGGGTTTAATAAATAGTGGCAATAGTGCTTGGTTATTGTAACTTCTCTTATATGTCCAGAAATGGATATTTGATACCTCGCATGAATCATAATGGCAGACGTTTTTGTCTTTCTGCCTGTCTGTCTTTGCAATGACCCTGATCAGAGGGCTCCTCAGGTAGACTAGGTCTACACTGTTTGCAAATGACTGTACACTCGTTTCCAGTACTCAAAGGGTTTACCCTTACAATGCTGAATTTTCAAATGGATTATTCCAAAATTCAAACAATTCAAGCTTACAGTGAATATTTAGGGATTTTTCAAAAGAAAAGTGTAACATGACAAACAGTGCACTGTTTTCAAAGGACATTAGTGACTCATGTCCTCCACTGTAAGTGTTAAGGTTACACATTAACTATGAACAAAATCTTGTACTGCATAATTTTCAGAAATCTGAATTTATGTTGTTGTTTTTTTTGTCAACAATCAGAGTGTTCCCCCTGGGATCAGCACTGGAGAATATGAGCCGCCGCCAAAGAAGAAAAGCCCAGAGTCCATATTTAATGAGTACTGCAAGACAATTAGCAAGAAGGGCTGGGTGGAAATTGGAAATGATCCAGGACCATTCGGGTAGGTCATTATGGATTTACTTTTATATCTAAGACTTAGTACAAGACTAGGTGTAACTACATAATCTAACCTTTATAAGCACTGTAAAAAGATTTCTTTCATTTCTGCTGAAAAATGCTATGGAATGTCACACAGTTTGGATCCTGATGAGATGTCGAGTTACTCTGAATCTGATCTGGATCCATATAGTTTGTAAAGGTCTTCATAGTTTCGCCCCATATGATGTATTGTAGTAAAGTGCTCATCACTTTAATGTAGCTCATTACTCGAAAAGTATAAGAGGTATCAACATGAAACTTCATAGGTTGGTAGATCTCATTGAGGAGAAGGTCCCTACATGTACATAAGTACTATAAATCTTGATTTCAAATATTTTGAGTTATTGCCCTTTGTTTTTTCAAAAAGTTGAAATTTAGCTGAAAAGCACCAAATCAGACGAGCGTTGGCGCCTCACATGGCTCTTGTTATAAAGATATACAGTAAAACCTCTCTATAATGACCACTTAATTACATCAAGTAGTTTGCATTAAAGGAAGGTGGAAGCTTAAAGCAAGGTGAAAGTATGGGAGCGTTCTGTTTTACTTTCACCTTGCTTTAAGCAGCCACCTGCCCCAAATACCACAATTAACACAATTCAGTGGTCGTTATAGAGAGGCTTTACTGTATGTACATGGGATTTGTTTTTGTATTGTTAGAAGCTGTAGAGTCATGTCTATAATAATTTCAGAAGTAAGCGGAGCAGAACCTGATTAGATGACGTCTATAGGAGCCGTCTGATCTGTGTCTACTTTGTATGCAAATTTGCGTAAAAGGGTTTATATGAATATTCATGGACACAATAGTTATAATGAAAAATGGAAGGTGAAATATTGTAGCCATTTTAGAAACTAAGGAAACAAATCTATCAAATTCCATTAGCAAACAGATCTGACTGGTCAAGTCGGAGAAAAGCTCGATGGCAATAATGTGAAAGGGGTTTACACTGCTTCTGCGGTATATTATGTGGTATTTCGTTTTTATGGTTCTTGACTACTGTGGAACTTTAAGTATATGTACCTGGTAGAAAGCATCTGAAAGAGTTTTAGTACAAGTATATTTTTGGATCAGGTTCGTAGCCAAGGTATATATCGGTGGGAGATCAGTAGGGGAGGAAACTGGGAAGACCAAGTTTGCTGCACGACAGGCAGTACTGGAATCAGTCGTGGAAAACTTACATCTGGAACAACTGGTCAGTTTGCTTAACCCTTTCCCTGCTGAATATTCATGTAAGATATTATGAAATCATGAATATTTATTAGCTGAATAATTATAATGTAAACTTTTCAAGATTTTTTTTGCTTTGACAAAAACTGTAGGATCAGATCTATATCATATCAAAAGCAAACAGATCTATATCATGTCAAAAGCAAACAGAGCAGACTCTGATCAGACTGTTCCTATAGGAGCCTTCTGATCTGGGTCTACTCTGTTTGCAAGTGTGTGAAAAGGCGTTTAAATCAATGAAAGGGTTAACCCTTTCCCTGTTGAATATTCATGTAAGATATAATGATATTAATATTTTTAAGCTGAATTTTTTGCTCACTTGGCACAAAGTGCTATTGTGATCATTATGTGTCAAAATGTTGCCAACTTTAACTCATTACCCCATGAATATTCCTGTAAAAAATAATGACATCACATGAATATTAATTAGATTAATTATTAAAATAGCACAGAGACACAGGAAATTTGGGCAACAGCAGAAACTATAGACTCGTGTATCTACGGTATATTATATAATAGGCAAATAGAGCAGACCCAGATCAGACAGCTCCTACAGGAGCCATCAGTTCTGATCTGGGTCTACTTTGTTTGCAAAGGCATAGAAAGGCTAATTTATTGAGTAGATGGATATCTGATGGAGAGGGAATAGTGGCGTCTTAGCGATACAGATAACAATGCATTCTCAAATACTAAAATCGTCATTTCTCCACCAAGCCCAATGTTATGTCACTGTTTAGAATCGTCTCAAAGAGACGATTCTTAAAAGTGGTCACAACATAGGGGGTTTGGTGGAGAAATAAAGAAGTTATACTTGAAAATAGTTTAATAAAGAAGTTATACTTGAAAATAGTTTAACCCTTCTCTTGCTGAATTTTAAAATACATTTCTCCTTCATTACCCATGCCCTGTTGTATAATTACATATATCTTCACTGTGTACAAGTATTTCGCTGTGCAATCACTGCTGTGGGGTGCAATGGTTGCACAATCAACTTGTAAATAGTGCAGACCCTGATGAGACGGCTCCTGCAGGAGCTGTCTCATCTGGGTCTTCACTATTTACAGGTAGGTATACTGACGTGGATAGCAAGCGAAGGGTTAATTAACACATCTTATATGGAACTCTGGTGTCTGAACATCTTGGGTAGATGAGTGTTGATAGTTTGTACTGTGTTGTAGCTGTATGAGGAGTTGACAAAGGAGGCGTCTGAGGACAGGATGGCCAAGGACTGCTACAAGAAGCTGGAGGACCTGATATCACAGTGCACCCAGTGTCCTGAGATACAAGAGGCATGTCACTCCTTTGCTGCCTTCATCATCAAGAGAGGAGGTAGGATGGGAAAGTATTGGTACTGTCCATACTTGGGAGTGGGGCCATATCGAGGGCACTAAAGAAAACTATTGTTACACAGTCTTTTATGTTTATTGGAATGGAAGTTATCTTTTGATTTTCATAGCAGTTTTGTGTTTCTGTGTTTCAAAGAAAAAATATCCAGATATTACTATTATTGTTGTTCTTTTAAAGCAAACTGTTAACCCTTTCCCTGTCTATATTTCTGCCAAATTTCAATACCTACTGAATATTCATGGATGAAATATGGAAGGTGGAACATTGTAGCCATTCTAAACAGAGTAGACCATGATCAGACAGCTCATACAGGTCCTGATCTGGGTCTACTGTGTCTACTCTGTTTGCAAATGTGTGAAAAGGCATTTATGTGGAGGAAAGGATTAGTTATTTGCCATCATTTCAATTTCAAAAAGTTCATCACATGTTTCTATGACCAGAGTCACACTATGAATAATGGACTGTAATCCAGCATTACCACTTTGAAAATTGAAAACTCATCACTTGGTTATCTACAGATAAGGATGCGTACCTAAATACTAAAATTGTCATTTCTCCACCAAACCCAATACTGTGACCGCAGAGCTACAGATAAAGGTGTATACCTAAATACTAAAATCGTCATTTCTCCACCAAACCCTATACTGTGACCGCAGAGCTACAGATAAAGGATGCGTACCTAAATACTAAAATCGTCATTTCTCCACCAAACCCTATACTGTGACCACTCTTTAGAATTGTCTCTCCGAGACAATTCTAAAGAGTGGTCACAGTATAGGGTTTGGTGGAGAAATAAAGGAGCTATGCTTGAAAATGTTTAAATTTACGCATCTTATATGGAGCTCTGCTCATCATATGTGTTTGAATGAATGAATGAATGAAATACTTTATTTAATGAGAGTAGCTCAATTAGTCATAATGACTAATTTAAAGATTTGCTTTAAGTCTTCAGCTTGTGATTGTCTTGTTCTTCCACTTGGTTTTTGGTTTTCTTTCTTTAGCAGGGTGACATTTAGAGATCACCTCTAAACTGTTTGTCCATCCATTAATTTTCCTCAGTTTTAACATTACATGTATTCTTTTTTCTCACACATCTGCCTGCACACGTTTTTCCACAGTAATCTTCTGAAATCTGTTTTCTAAGAACACCTCTAAACTGGAATTTTAGTGGAGAAGAATTTAGACACGTTTAGGCATATTGCTGCTTAATGCAGGGTGGAAGTCATGCAGAAAACTCCTAGAGGAGCTTTCTGCATGACTTTCACCCTGCATTGAGCTGCCACCTGTCTCCAGGACTGATATTTATAATAAATGTAACATCCGGTTTGAGGGATTTTACTGAATATGTAAAATGATAGGAAATGCTGAGCTACTGTCCTTGAGGTAGCATGGAAACATCTGTGTCTTACAGGGCATGATCAAGAATGATTATTTACATATTGTATGAAATGTGTAAAAAATCAAATCACAATCAAAAATGATTATTTAGATATTGTGTGAAATATGTAAATTGCATTGTTCGAATTTAAATTGCACCGTATAAGATCTTTGTCTACTCTGCTTGCAAAAGTGTTAAATTAAAGTGTTAATGCTTACCTTGAATGGTAGAAATATTTCCATACACATTGCTTATACACACATGGTTACTAGAGAAATTTAATAGTCTTGAGACAGTTAATAAGTAGATACACCTTTTATTGCCTTTGCAAACAGAGTAGACCCAGATCAGGGTTTGCTTATGAAGTTACATAGTTTGGATTTTACAACATTTACCAGGACCCAAAACTTTTCTTGATCATGCGCCTTTAAAGATATTAAGCTAATTAATGTCAATTAATACATACATTATTTCATACATGAATATTCATGGAGTAAAAGGTTAAAATCTTATTGCAAATACATGCACTTTATATGTAAAACACCTCTTAACCCTTTCCCTCATATAAATGCCATTTCACGTATTTGCGAAGAGTAGACCCAGATCAGAGGGCTCCTAAAGGAGCTGTCTGATCAGGGTCTGCTCTGTTTGCTAGTAGAATTTCTAAGATGGCTACAATGTTCCACCTTCCATATTTCATTATAACTATTTTGTTCATGAATATTCAGTAGGTATTGAAATTTGGAATAGATATAGAACAGGGAAAGGGTTCATGTATTATATATTATTAGTATGCCATTGAGAAACATAAAGAAAAGTTTTCTTTGATGAAGTATTATTCTATAGATTTTGTGATATATTGCAGTGAATGATCCTGGTGAGGTTGTTGCCATGGGAACAGGGAAGACATGTTTGTCATTTGAGTACCTGAGCTGTGATGGCAGGACCCTAATAGACAGCTACGCCTTGGCCATTGCAAGGAGAGCTTTACTCAAGTAAGTTTATTATTCCTTTTCAAAAATACTCTGGTTCTCAAACAGTTAAATCGTAATATGTGCGTCATCTAGATCCAAACTGTTTGCGGTTGTTGTTACAAAACTAGTATAGAAGTCAGGCAGGAAATTTGAAAATGAAGCATGACAGTGCACAGCAACATCAGAAGCACAAGTGAAACGCGCCCTCGCAGCAATAGAACAGCACTCATACACACACATATATCACACATAAAAAAGTACAAAAGTATGAAAGATGTACAATACAAACACAGAATAGAGTGAAGACAGGAGTACCGCCTTGGAACGGTCATTGGTAAAATTACCATGGTTAAGGTAACATGTTCAGCCTCATACTTATCCGATCTACTTTTAGAAAGTATAGAAAACAGATCTATCAAATTCCATTAGCAAACAGAGCAGACCCTGATCAGATGGCTCCTATTGGAGCCATCTGATCTGGGTCTACTCTGTTTGCAGATGCGTGAAAACTTGTTTATATGAGGGAAAGGGTTAACAGTGTTCATAATATAAGGTTTGGTGGAGAAATGGAAGATTTTAGTATCTGAATATGCACCTTTATCTATTGCTCTGTGTTCATATATCGAGGGCTTGGTGCAAAACTATTCTAACTCCTTCACTTTGTGAAGGAGTTAGAATAGTTTTGCACCAAGCCCTCGATATATAATATTTGAACACTCAAAACTTCCCTCTGCATCGTTTGTAAAGCTCGATAAGACAATTCATAAGACAATTCGGCACTGTGATTTCACTTGTTTGTATGGGTCCATTCAACGTACCCTTCATGGTTAACCAAAGATTTAATTTCAAACCATCAGACACTTAATATCGTAACTTAACCCATTAACTCATAGGCTATTCTTAGATCCAACCACTTTGAATAAATCAACAGAAAAGGAGCATTAACCCTTTCCCTGTTTCAGATATGTACATTTACCCCATCCATACACATACATGGTCAGTACATCTGATAACCAATAATCAATACTGTATAGGTCATAGTGGCTACACTATCTTCATACAGGTAACTGGAGGTTTAGTGCTGATCTGACACCTGTCTTTTATAAGACACTCTAATAGCATTTCAACTTAACTTAAGCTTTTAGGTTTCAGAATAAAGTTTGTAAGAAATTAAATTTTCTTTCTGATGATGTAATTTTCACATAGGTAAGGTAAATAAGAGTAAAAATACAGGAGGTGTAAAGAAATGAATTAGAAATTAAATCCAAACCAATGTACAAATAACTTATATATATTGTGGGGATATAAAACAAACAGAATATCAGGTTTTGATTAGGGTCTACACAATCTGTACTGATCAGGGTCTACACTATCTGACAGTACTGATCAGGGTCTACACTATCTGACAGTACTGATCAGGGTCTACACTATCTGATAGTACTGATCAGGGTCTACAGTTATCTTACAGAAGTAATCAGGGTCTACACTATTTGATAGTACTGATCAGGGTCTACACCATCTGACAGAACTGATCAGGGTCTACACTATCTGACAGTACTAATCAGGGTCTACACTGTCTGACTACTGATCAAGGTCTATACTATCATGGTTTTATCAGGTGAGGTTGTGCATTGTAAATTTGATTTGTTAAGGTCTACATTGGTTATCAGGATCTACACTGTAATGCCAGACCTTGATCAGACAGGTTATATATATACAATAAGGGTACACGGTCAGGTTTTGTTTCAGGGTCTGCATTGTTTATCTTATTTGTTAGAGGGTCTACACATAAGTGTTGTTTTTATCTGAATAATGAATATACATTGTTGATCAAGTTTGGTCAGCATAGACACTGTTTGTGCGGTCTACACTGCCAGGCTTTGATCAGGGTCAGCACTTTGATCTGGGCCTGCAGTAAAGAAAAAGTATCTGTAGTGAAATCCATCCAACTCACCAAAATGCCATCATTATGCATCCATGGGTCTGTTTCCATATACTAACCTAATTCGACAATAAATCATCAGTTGCATCATTGTTGGTTGTTGCCGATCACACATTTAGTGTGCGACTCGATCTCAAAACTCAATTGAGAAATGAATGAATAATCGGAACACTCAACGGATCTGTCCAATGATACTGAAATTTTAAAGTCAGTGTTTTTTAGCTCACCAGAGCACAAAGTGCTCAGGGTGAGCTTTTGTGATTGCCTGATGTCCGTCGTCCTTCGGCGTGCGTCGTCCGTCGTCAGTCGTCAACAATTTCAACCTTTAAAAATCTTCTCCTCTGAATCTACAGGGTTCTCAGCTTTCATCTTTGGCACATAGTATCATCTTTAGGTCCTCTACAAAAGTTATATAAATTTTGCCCCTGGGGTCAAAATTGGCCTCGCCCCAGGGGTGCCTTGTTTTCAATAGAAACATATAGTAAAACTTTGAAAATCTTCTCCTGAAACCAGAAGGTTCTCAGCTTTCATATTTGGCACATAGCATCATGTTCAGGTCCTCTACAAAAGGTATATAAATTATGGCCCTGGGGTCAAAATTGGCCCCGCCCCAGGGGTGGGCAGTTTTCAATAGAAACAAATAGTGAAATCTTTGAAAATCTTCTTCTCTGAAACTGGAAGGCTCTCAGCTTTCATATTTGGCACATAGCATCATGTTCAGGTCCACTACAAATGTTATATAAATTATGGCCCCAGGGTCAAAATTGGCCCCGCCCCAGGGGTGGGCAGTTTTCAATAGAAACAAATAGTGAAATCTTTGAAAATCTTCTTCTCTGAAACTGGAAGGCTCTCAGCTTTCATATTTGGCACAGAGTATCATTTCCAGGTCTTCTACAAATGTTATATAAATTATGGCCCTGGGGTCAAAATTGGCCCTGCCCCAGGGTTGGGCAGTTTTCAATAGAAACAAATAGTGAAATCTTTGAAAATCTTCTTTCCTGAAACTTGAAGGCTCTCAGCTTTCATATTTGGCACAGAGCATCATGTTCAGGTCCTCTACAAATGTTATATAAATTATGGCCCTGGGGACAAAATTGGCCACGCCCCAGGGCTGGGCAGTTTTCAATAGAAACAAATAGTGAAAACTTTGAAAACCTTCACCTCTAAAAACTTGAAGGTTCTCAGCTTTCATATTTGGCACATAGCATCATGTTCAGGTCCTCTACAAATGTTATATAAATTATGGCCCTGGGGTCAAAATTGGCCCTGCCCCAGGGGTGGGCAATTTTCAATAGAAACAAATAGTGAAAACTTTGAAAACCTTCACCTCTAAAAACTTGAAGGTTCTTAGCTTTCATATTTGGCACATAGCATCATATTCAGGTCCTCTACAAATGTTATATAAATTATGGCCCCGGGGTCAAAATTGGCCCCGCTCCAGGGTTGGGCAGTTTCCAATAGAAACAAATAGTGAAATCTTTGAATATCTTCCTCTCTGAAACTGGAAGGTGCTCAGCTTTCGTATTTGGCACGGAGCATCATGTTCAGGTCTTCTACAAAAGTTATATAAATTATGGCCCGGGGGTCAAAATTGGCCCCGCCTCAGGGGTGGGCAGTTTTCAATAGAAACATAGTGAAAACTTTGAAAATCTTCTCGTCTGAAACTGGAATGTTCTCAGCTTTCATATTTGGCACATAGCATCATGTTCAGGTCCACTACAAATGTTATATAAATTATGGCCCCAGGGTCAAAATTGGCCCCGCCCCAGGGGTGGGCAGTTTTCAATAGAAACAAATAGTGAAATCTTTGAAAATCTTCTTCTCTGAAACTGGAAGGCTCTCAGCTTTCATATTTGGCACAGAGTATCATTTCCAGGTCTTCTACAAATGTTATATAAATTATGGCCCTGGGGTCAAAATTGGCCCTGCCCCAGGGTTGGGCAGTTTTCAATAGAAACAAATAGTGAAATCTTTGAAAGTCTTCTTTCCTGAAACTTGAAGGCTCTCAGCTTTCATATTTGGCACAGAGCATCATGTTCAGGTCCTCTACAAATGTTATATAAATTATGGCCCTGGGGACAAAATTGGCCACGCCCCAGGGCTGGGCAGTTTTCAATAGAAACAAATAGTGAAAACTTTGAAAACCTTCACCTCTAAAAACTTGAAGGTTCTCAGCTTTCATATTTGGCACATAGCATCATGTTCAGGTCCTCTACAAATGTTATATAAATTATGGCCCTGGGGTCAAAATTGGCCCTGCCCCAGGGGTGGGCAATTTTCAATAGAAACAAATAGTGAAAACTTTGAAAACCTTCACCTCTAAAAACTTGAAGGTTCTTAGCTTTCATATTTGGCACATAGCATCATATTCAGGTCCTCTACAAATGTTATATAAATTATGGCCCCGGGGTCAAAATTGGCCCCGCTCCAGGGTTGGGCAGTTTCCAATAGAAACAAATAGTGAAATCTTTGAATATCTTCCTCTCTGAAACTGGAAGGTGCTCAGCTTTCGTATTTGGCACGGAGCATCATGTTCAGGTCTTCTACAAAAGTTATATAAATTATGGCCCGGGGGTCAAAATTGGCCCCGCCTCAGGGGTGGGCAGTTTTCAATAGAAACATAGTGAAAACTTTGAAAATCTTCTCGTCTGAAACTGGAATGTTCTCAGCTTTCATATTTGGCATATAGCATCATGTTCAGGTCCACTACAAAAGTTATATAAATTGTGCCTCTTGGGTCAAAATTAGCCCTGCCCCAGGGCAGGCTAGTTTTCTATAGAAACATATATAGTGAAAACTTTGAAAATCTTCTCCTCTGATTGTCTCTGATTGTCTGGTGAGCGCTGCAGGGCCATTCTGGCCCTCTTGTTACACATTTAACCCTTCTCTTGCTGAATTTTAAAATACATGTATTTCGCTGTGCAATCACTGCTGTGGATTGCACTGGTTGCATAATCAACTTGTAAATAGTGCAGACCTTGATGAGACAGCTCCTGCAGGAGCTGTCTCATCTGGGTCTTCACTATTTACTGGTAGGTATATTGCCGTGAATAGCAAGCGAAGGGTTAAGTAGATCAAATGCCCCACTGACTGATCTCCCAAAGGTTACAAATGGGTATCAATATTAATATGAACATAATTGAATTTTCGGATTATCTTATTTGGATTAATGCAGGTATTTTCAAAGAGATTTAGTAGAATTTTAGCTGGGACCTCAAAATTCCCTCGGTATAGGAGGATGTCTCTGAAGAATGACTTTCGAAATAAAACTGTTATACTATATATATGAAAGTAGAGGTTAAAACAATTGGTAGACCTGGGTCAAACTGTCCTTCAGGAGCAATTCGATCCAGAGCATCAGATACACGTGCATACTCAAGTACTAAAATTGTCTCTTTGAGACGATTCTAAAGAGTAGTCACAACTTAGGGTTTGCTGGAGAAGTAAAGAAGTTATTCTTGAAATTGTTTTAATTTATGCATCTTATTTGGAACTCTGTTGATCTAGGTCTGTACTATTTGCCTATTTTTATGCACCCCAGATCAGATCTGGGGGCATATTATTTTGCCCTGTCTGTTTGTTTGTTTGTCATTAACTTTAACATTGGTCATAACTTTTGAGCCAGTACAGATAGAGACTTGATATTTGGGATGCATATGTATCTCATAAAGCCACACATTTCGAGGGGTGACATGTCAAGGTGAAGGTCTTCCTTCAACGTCAGAGGTCAAATATATAGGTCAATTTCTAAAATCACCAACTTTAACATTGGCCATAACTTTTGAACCTGTAGAGATAGAGATTTAATATTTGGCATGCATGTGTATCTCATGAAGCTGCACATTTTAAGGGGTGACATGCCAATGTCAAGGTCATCCTTCAGGGTCAAAGGTCAGATGTTTGTCTGGCAGCAACTTTAACACTGGGCATAACTTTTAAATCTGTAGAGATAAAGACTTGATATTTGGCATGCATATGTATCTCACAAAGTCGCACATTTTGAGGGATGATATGTCAAGGTCAAAGTCAGCATTCAAGGTCAGAGGTCAAATATACAGGTCAAATCAACAACTTTAGCATTGGCCATAACTTTTGAACCAGTACACATGGAGACTTGATATTTGGCATGCATGTGTATCTCATGAAGCTTCACATTTTGAGGGGTGACATGTCACGGTCAAGGTCATCCTTCAGGGTCAAAGGTCACTGACTTTAACATTGGTCATAACTTCTGAACTAGTAGAGATACAGACTTGATATTTTGTATGCATGTGTATCTCATGAAGCTGCACAGTTTGAGGGGTGACATGTTGAGTTCAAGGTCATCCTTCAGGGTCAAAGGTCATGTGGGGGGGGACATTAGTGTTTCACAAACACATCTTGTTGTGCTTGTGTTTCAGAATATGTAGGATAGTTATGGTATACAGAAGAACCCAAGTAATGCGACCACTTAATGATGAAACCTAGATGTCTTTATGAGCAGGTGGCTTCTTAATGCCGGACGAAAGTTATGCAGAAAGCTCCTACATAACTTTCATCCTGCATTAAGCTACCACCTGTCTCAGTCTCCCAGAGTTATGCCCCTTTTTGGTGGTCGCATTGAAGGGGTTTACTGTACAGAATTTATCTGACAGAAGTTTACATTGAATTATTTATTGATTTAGGTATTTCCACAAGGAGATAAAGAGTTACTTTGATGGTCAGAAGGTCTTGTCAATATTCTCTGAGAGCAGAGAGCCTGGAATATTGGAATTGAAGGAGCACATTAGTATACATCTGTATCTCAGCCAGCCCCCAACTGGGGACTATAGAGAGTGCCTGGACATGTAAGTTGGTGTAGACTTAAAACTGTAGAATTATATTAGTGCACATCTGTACCTTATTGTAGAGTTTTATTGGTACACATCTGTATCTATCTCAGCCCCCACCCCCAAATTAGAGACTAGAGAGAGTGCCTGGTGCTAACCCCTTACTCCATGAATATTTGTGTAAGAAATAATGACATCATGAATATTGATTAGACTAATTTTTTAAATGGCACATAAACATGTAAGGCAATAAATGTAGAATCATATCTATATTATTTCATAAGCAAACAGAACATACCTGGAGCATACAGCACCTGCAGGTGCTGTCTATTCTGGGTCAGCTCTCTTTAAAAGGTTGTAAAAAGGCATATTTATGGAGTAAAGTGTTAAACTAAAACTGTAGAATTATTTAAGTACACATCTCTATCTTAACCAGTCCCCAACTGTAGAATCTTCTTTGTACCCAACTGTATCTCAGTCAACCCCTAACTGGGGACTACTTTGCCTTTCTGATTATGAATGTATAGCCCACCATCAATAGAAAGGGCACATGGACATCATTAACCCTTTCCCTGTTCTCTGTTTATTCCAAATTTTGATACCTACTGAATATTCATGGACAAAATATTTATAACAAAATATGGAAGGTGGAACATTGTAGCTATTTTGGAAACTAAAGAACCAGATCTATCAAATTCTAGTAGCAAACAGAGCAGACCCTGATCAGACGGCTCCGTTAGGAGCCGTCTGATCTGGGTCTTCTCTGTTTGCAAATGCGTGAAAACAGTTTGTATGAGGGAAAGGATTAACCCATATTAATTGACAGAGTGTCAAACAGCCTGGATTCTGATGAGATGCCAATTTACTTCGCATCTCATCTTGATCATTTTATGCAGCTGATCTAGGTCGCTGCAGTTTACACTTGTATAATCTTTGGCCTGCTGGGTAAATTATTGTCAGTAGAAAATGCTGCTGCTTTCAGTTATCAAATTTATTAATTAAATTACATATCTTATCAAAAACCTGATCAGGGTTTCATTTTAACAGTTTGGATTATGATGAGATGTTAAGTTACTTGACACCTTATCTGGATCTAAACTGTTTGCAAAGGTAATCACAGATCTGCCAACAGCAGCCTTTTTTATAAACTCTTTCCTCCATAAATTCACCTTTTAATGTCTTTGTAAACGGAGTACACCCAGATCAGATGGCTCATGTAGGAATTGTTATCATTAAACACATCAACTGAGCACTGTTTCTTTCATCTTGTAATGGCCCATTTCTGTTATTTTTGTTTGTGTTTATGGTATGTTAACCATGCCCCTTTCTGTTTATCATTTTATGGTTTGTTTACCATGTCCATTTCACCAACAGAAAAAATGTTTTTGACATGAATCACCTTTCGTAATCATTTGTTTCGGTTTTTGTTCTTATCCCTGCTATATATCATTTTTGTGTTGTCGGTGCATCTGGAGTCTATGAAACTTGGATGTAAATGTTTAGTACCATAAGGATATTTGACCCTGCAAGTATCACTGAATTTGACCATGGAACACCAGGATTATGTCCCTTTGTTTGCCAAAAATTATCCTTTTTGACTGTTTGGAATGTCCCTGCAGGTATTACTCAGATTGGCCTTGTTACACAAGACTTATGACCTTTTGTGTGTCAAAAAATCACAAAATGTAAACTTTTTTGTCCATCTGCTGCCATATTTCAGAAACTTTAAGGCAGCATTTACTACCATAGGTTGGCGTGCGTCTTTCTGCCCATCCGGAGAAATGGAGATTTTCTCTTTACCATTGATTTCACCATTCTTCATATTACTCATACTACAACCATATGTACATGTATTTGCATTTCTATCAATTACTCATTTTTTGGTATTTAAAATTTAAATACTGGGGCCAATAATTGTTTGGCGGGGAATGTCAATAAAGCAACTGCTTGTTTCTCTTGGCACAATGGTAAGAATCATCCAGTATATTTCACAGTGATTACTTAATGTTTCAGGATACAGCAACCTGAGTCCAGGTTTGTAAGAGGAAAGGAAAAAATGTTTCTGTTACACAGTTAACTACAGTTGAACTTCTATATTTTGAACATCAAGGGACGTACAAATTATTTCGAGATAACAGAGGTTCGAGTCATCCGATTTATAATCTGACCAATATCTCAAGTTTACAGCTTCATGCAGGTCGAAAGTAATGCTGAAAGCTCCTGCATTAAAACCTTCACATGTTTCTAGATACGTGTAGTGATACATTTTAGAACAATTCTGTATTGTAAATTTTGGAAGGACCGAAGGTTTAGTTCGAGTTATCCCGAAGTTCGAGTTATCCAAGTTCGAGATATCGAAGTTCATCTGTATTTATAACTTTAAGTAAGTGGTTAAAAATGTTTTATGCTGAAAATGAAGACTTAAAAGACTTGAAATTTTAAATACTTGATGTGCGTATCTGGTTTGAACAGATTTATTAGAGTCGTATACACTTTTAAGAGTAGCATTAATTTTATTGTATCATGCTTCAGGTAGCAGCATTATCAAACAGCTTGTATCCAAATTAGAGTGCCCTAAAAGGATGTCAATTCTGGATCACAGATGTTTGACTTTAAGAGTATTTTGGTATAAAAGGAAATGCTATTTTAATGTTTGAATGCATGAAACTACAGTAAATCTCTCTACAATGATCACTCATAAGAAACTCAATTCTGGGTTATGATAAGTGGAAGCTTAATGCAGGATGGAAGTTAGACAGAGGCTCCTCTAGGATATTTGTGCATTACTATCATTCTGCGTTAAACTGCTGTTTGCTTTTTACATAAAACCATGTCTATTCATTAGCCCTTTCCCTGTTCAGTATTCATATAAGAAATTATGACAACATGAACATTTATTAGCTCCATTTTTATAATGTAATCTTTTCAAGGAAAGATTTTGCTTTGACAAAAACTGTAGAATCAGATCTATATTATGTCAAAAGCAAACTGAACAGACCCTGATCAAATGGCTCCTGTAGGAGCCATCTGATCTGGGTCTATTCTGTTTTCATTTCGTAAAAAGGAATTTATATGAAGGAAAGGGTTAAGTGTTTGCTATAGAGAGGTTCTGCTGTAGTTTACTTTTATTTGAAAACACTGTTGACTCTGCTCAGAGTGTGCCTGAAGTAGCCTTTTGATCAGTATCAGTGCTATTTGTCATTCAAAATCCTCGAGCAATTTTAATTCTTTATGCTGTCTTTAATGGTCTCTTCTGTTTACATTGATAGACCAGTCCACAAGTTCAGCAATGAATGGTAAAGAGTGGAGACAAAATTGAAGAATATTATTCAATGTGTTACAGGTGAAATGTTTCTTAAAGGCATTTCAAAGCTCCTTATATAAGTGACCCCCCCCCCCCCCCCCCCACTATATACACAGTATCCAGCTGTGCTCCTGCAGTGTCCAGTCAGGGTCCATAGCCATAAGAGATAAAGTTATGCAATTATACATTGATCCTCTGTGATGGTAGCCCGCCTTATCAGTTTGTGTATCAAATGCTTAACAGTCAGCTCCCAATATACACAGCATGGGGTTAATGGGTCAACATTCCTTTCGAAATGCCTTTAATGGCATTATTAATCCTTTGAATGCATTTGCAAACAGCGTTGACCCAGATCAGAGAGAGCTCCTAGAGGAACTCTCTGATCAGAGTCTGCACTGTTTGTCCATCAAATCACTGTTTCATACTGAGTGGACTTTATCATTAACTCTTTCCCTCATATAAACATATTTTCATGTGTTTGCAAATAGAGTAGACCCAGATCAGACAGCTCCTATAGGAGCCGTCTGATCAGGGTCTGCTCTGTTTGCTAATGGAATTTGCAAGATCTGCTTCTTTACTTTCTAAAATGGCTACAATGTTCCAACTTCATATTTCATTTTAACTGTTTTGTCCATGAATATTCAGTAGATATTGAAATTTGGAATAAACACAGAACAGGGGCAAGGGTTAAACACTGATGGACTGTTCAACTTCGTGAATTCACCATTCAAAGCACTGTGTATGAAATGTAAATTAATGTGCACTAAATCAACTTTTAACAAGTGGAAGTCTGTTCATTTTCAGCACAACAGTTTTTATTTTGTTTTTCAGAGTTATACTGGCAGGTAGCCAGCACTTTTTGTGTTTTTGCTAATGTTTCTTTATTTTATACCAGCATGCATTAGGTCAATGCTGTTTAGCTCACCTGAGCACAGAGTGCTCAAGTTAAGCCGTTTCTGGTAGTGCTGTTACCATTGTTCATCATCATTTCATGTGCATTGTCAACAATTTACTTAACCCTTTCCTTCATGTAAACGATTTTTCGTGCATTTGCAAAAAGATAGACACCTGTAGGAGCTGTCTGATCAGAGACTGCTCTTTTTGCTTATGTGTTAAAGAATAAAAGATTAGATTTTACAGTTTTTGTCAAAGCAAAAAATTCCCTTGAAAATTTTGCATTTTAAAAATACAGCTAATAAATATTCATGATGTCATAATATCTAATATGAATATTGAACAGGGAAAGGGTTAAGCAGCCACCTGCCCCAAAAGATCTGCATTCTTCTTTAACCCTTTCCTCCATAAATACGCTTTTCTACGCCTTTGCAAACAGAGTAGACCCAGATCAGATGGCTCCTATAGGAGCCATCTGATCTGGGTCTGCTCTGTTTGCTTTTGACATAGTATAGATATGATTCTACTGTTTCTACATTTGTCCAAATTTTTTGTATTCCTGTGCCTTTATTAAAAAAAAATCTAGTTTAATATTTATGACGTCATTATTTCTTACATGAATATTCCTGGAGGAAAGGGTTAATGAAAGTCTTGTTTAGAGGGACTTACAGTACAGTGATATATGAGATGGGGAATCCATATCTGTGAACTAACGTGTAGTTATTGTTCTGTAAATATTGATTACAGAGAATTAAGTCAGAGCAACAGATAAATATGCATACTCAAGAACTAAAATCGTCATTTCTCCACCAAACCCTATGATGTGACTACTCTTTAGAATCATCTCGAAGATTCAAGTCTAAAGAGTGGTCAAACATAGGGATTGGTGTCGAAATAAGTTGAAAATGTTTTAATTTATCTGGACCTGATAGTCATTTCTTTATATTTATGCCCCCAATATCTTGATCTAGGGGCATATTGGTTTTAGTCAGTCTGTTTGTCTGTCAGTCAGTCTTAAGACTTTTACCTAGGCCATAACTTTGAACTCTTATAGAGGCAGTATAGTTGGCATTGTGCTCATTTCATGAAGCTGCAACTTTTATATTAAGGTCACACTTTAAGGTAAAAATTATGGGTTAAATGTGCCTGTTTGGGGTATAGTGTTTCACAAATAAATCTTGCTTATTTTTAAAACTGAATGTTACACTAGTTGTTTCATATTTAGGGCTTGTAAGTTATTGTAACACCATCCAATGGGTTAATTGATGATATGGTAAGCTTTGCAAAAGAGCTTAAATACAGAAGAAATGATGAGGAACTTGGAATCTCAGCAGAATTCAAACTTTTGACACTGATGTGTTTGTAATGAACTTAGGAACATACACAAAATATTCTTTAAGGAAGACATTTCATAATATTAGAATTACCTTGGATGACAGATTTACACAAAGAATAAACTCCTGTCTGTTTGGTTTTCAGTCCTTGTGAAGGTCTGACTGATGCCCAGGAGCAGGAGCTTGTAACTGGTGCCCACTTTCCAGTGTTCAATGAAGACCTACCTGGCTGGTTCTCAGTCAAAAATGAGGAAGGTAACATAACCTGATTATAATAGAATGAACCCTATACCTTTTAGAGATGCCCTTTGGTGCATTTGCACAGAGAGTAGACCCAGATCAGATGGCTCCTATAGAAGCTGACTGATCAGGGACTGCTATGCTTAATTATGAAGGTATATACAGTAAAACCTCTCTTATAACAGCCACTAAATTGTGTTAATTAGCTGGTATTTAGGACAGCTGGCTGCTTAAAGCAAGTTTAACACAAAATACTTGATGTAATTTAGTGGCCGTTATTGAGAGGTTTTACTGTACATTGGATTCTGCAGTTTCTGCCATGGCCAAAAATATCCTAAATTTAAATGCCTTTATAAAAAATGAATTAAATTAATATTCCCTTTGTCATTGTTGCCGATAAGAATATTTATCTGACAGGTAAAGGGAACAAAAATATAGAATTGAATGCATTAGGGAAAGGGATGTCATGATACAAAGAAATTCCATTTAGCTTTCAGTACAGTTTTACATCCAGACCATTGAACTAAATTGTTAAATATGTAAGGTATAACACGGTTACAGCCAATGTGGCATCTGTGGTGACCTATGCAAACAGTTTGAATCCAAATGGTACACTGAACTACCCTTTCCCTATGTAAGAAGTAATGGCATCATGAATATTTATCATTTTATAATGTAAACTTTTCAAGGGAATGTTTTGCTTTGACAAAAACTGTATAATCAGATCTATATCAAGTCAAAAGCAAACAGAGTAGACCCTGATCAGACGGCTCCTATAGGAGCCATCTAATCTGGGTCTACTCTGTTTGCATATGCATGAAAAGGTGTTTATATGAGGGAAAGGTTTAAATTCATAGTAGTATGTCCTAACATGAATAATCATCAGGAAAAGGTCTATTGTTACTGTTTAACCCTTTACTCTATAAATACGCCTTTCTACTCCTTTGCAAACAGAGTAGACCCAGATCAGATGGCTCCTATAGGAGCCATCTGATCAGGGTCTGCTCTGTTTGCTTATGATATAATATAAATATGATTCTACACTTCCTGCTATGGCCAAAATATTCCGTGTCAAATGGGAAAAATTATAACAAATTTATCTAATTAATATTCATGACATTATTTCTTGCATGAATATTCATGGAGGAAAGGGTTAACAACATGTACATAGCTTACTGTTTCATGTGACAGGTGTGGTTGAGGCAGTAGAGGAAGACCAGCCTCCGTTCCAGGACTTCCAGCAGCTGGTGGATGGAGAAGAGGAACTACTTGTGATGTCATGCAGTGACAAACTCCTCATGTGGAATGTGCTTGGCATACAGGGGGCGCTGTACAGCAATTTCCTCAAACCAATCTATATAACCTCCGTTGTTCTAGGTAAACCAAGATATGTACAGCTAAACTTGTTCTAGTGATCACTTTTCCAGCTGTTCAAAATCTTCATTAAATTATTTTAATATGTGGTATTTTGTGTTCTCAACCAAATATTCAGTCTAATTGGTCCTTTTTAACCCTACTGCATTCTATTAAAGGATTCTATTACAATTAGATCTTTTTTAAAGAGTGCTCACTTCATAAGGTTTGGTTAAGAAATGATAATTTTGATACAATGTATTTGAAATATGGCTCTTCTCATGAATATTCATACTTTACATGAATATATATATACATTCATGTAAGAAATAGAGACAATACAAATATTAATTAGCATAATTTGTATAATAGAATATAGACACTGGAGTATTTTGCCTTTAATAGCAGAAACTGTAGAATCAGATCTATATCAATCCATAAGCATACAGATCAGACAGCTCCTGATAAATGCATCAAATGGCTTCTGTATGGCGTAACATGTGATATGTGGCTCTATATTTACATTGGTATATAGAGCTACAGATAAAGGTGCATACCCAAATACTAAAATTGTCATTCTCCACAAACCCTATACTGTGACCACTCTTTAGAATTGACTCTTCGAGACAATTCTAAAGAATTGTTACAATATAGGGTTTGATGGAGAAATAAAGAAGCTTTTCTTGAAAATGTTTAAATTTACGCATCTTATCTGGACCTCTGCATTCTTTTAGTTTACTATGTTCACAGGTAATGACTATCATCATGGACACCTGTCTAGGGCAGTTTGCTGCCGACTGTATGAAATCATCAACAAGTATCTTCCGAAACCCTATGAGCTCCATCACCCAATCCTGTCCACTGTCTCCTTCCACATAGAGGAAAAACACACAAAACATACATCAAAAAGTATCAACTGGTCCCTTGGTGATGAGAAGGTGGAAATTATAGATGGGTTTACTGGAAAAGTAATCGACGGGTATGTTTTTATACTGAACTTCAATTATTCTTTTCCCTGTTGAATATTCATATAAGAAATTAACATGTTTAAATGATACAATTTCCTACGCTTGTATTTTTGTAAATAACTAGATTGCATCCACGAGACATGTGCATATGAGAGCCTGATATGAGATGCGTAAATTAAAACATCTTTAACAATAGCTCCTTTAATTCTCGATCAAACCATATGTTGTGACCACTCCTAGAATCGTCTCGGAGAGACAATTCTAAAGACTGGTCACAGTGTAGTAGGTAGCCGCTAAATGCAAACTATATATGATGCAGAAAGCTCAGACATTTGTTCTGCATTGAGCTACCACTTGTCAGAAAGCCCCTGATTAAGACTTCTTCTGAGTGGCCACTGTAGACAGGTTTTATTTTACAATATTTCCCTCTAAGTCTGATGTTCAAGTCAGTATCAATGCAGGTCTTTAAAACAGGTTGCATCTCAACCCTTTCCCTGTTCTATATTTATTTCAATACCTACTTAATGTTTATGAACAAAAAAGTTATAATGAAATATGGAAAGTTAAAACTCCGAAAGTGGAACATAATAGCCATTTTAGAAAGTAAAGAAACAGATCTTTCTAAGGCCATTAGCAAATAGAGAAGACCCTGATCAGACGGCTCCTATAGGAGCCGTCTGATCTGGGTCTACTCTGTTTGCAAATGTGTGAAAACCCATTTATGTAGAGGAAAGGATTAATGCAGGGTGAAAGCCTTGCAGAAAGCTCCAAAAGGAGCTTACTGCTTTACTTTCATCCTGCATTAAGCAGCCACCGACCTAAAGAGACCAAAATTTTCTTTTTTTAAAAGTTCGGGTTAAGAGGGTTTTTACTGTACTAGATTTTTTTTTTCAATTTTAGCTCCCCACACAGGAGTACCCAAAACCCAGGTCCTTGCTCCAGTAGACTTTGTAAAGCAGCATTTCTCTTTCGTTATCGTGATATTGGCAACTTGCTGAAGAATCGTGCCATGTTGCAGACACCTAACTACATAGCTGCCAAGCAGATGGCCACAGACTATCAGAATTCCAAGACAGTCTTCAAAAAGTTCAGTCACAAAATAGGATTGGGAAATTGGGTGCAAAAACCCAAACAACTTGAGAATTTTGACAAATAATTTTTTTGTGGCAAGGAGGTGGTAGAACTGTGATGAAAGAGTGCAATATCTCTTGAAATGGAAGGAAATTGAGACCAATGTCAATAACAGATAATGGATTTCAGTTTCAAATAGCAAATGTGCAGAAAATGCAATTTGTGGATGATGTCTATCGTTTACATGTAATACTTAGTTGTTCTTAACAAATTCCAAGACAGAATGTTAGAGCCGGAGAATCTTGTTCTGTGAACAAACTAACTCTTTTCTCCATAAATACGCCTTTCTACACCTCTGTAATAGTCACTTCTTGAAACCATCTTGAAACCATTGTGATAAATAGAGCATTTGCTCCTATGGAGCAAATGTTCTATTTATCACAATGGTTTAAAAATTACATAATTCTAAAATTTTCCTTTTCTCTAGTTAATGCTACTTTTGGTTGGATCTAAAAATAGCCTATGAGGTAATGGGTTAAAACAATTTGTCAGTTCATGTACATTTTTGTCAAGGCTGGTGTAACCCATTGCTTACTGACCCTTTGAATCCAGGAAATGTGTGAACTGGTGTTTGCAAACAGTGTAGACCCAGATCAGAGGGCTCCAACAAATTTCTCTAGATTAAAAAGGTTTAGATTCTCCATACCTAGTGAATTGTAGTAAGTGCTCATGGTCCAGTATCAAGATTGTTCAAAATATGCCCTTTTCTTTCATGTTGACCCCAACCAGGAGCCCTCTGATCAGAGTCTCCACTGTTTTTCATTTGAAATCCGCTAGCAAATTACACCCTTTCATACTGAATGGACTGCGTAGTTAACACTGATGGGTCATTCAACCTTGAATATTCAGCATTCAAAAGGCTAATGGTTAATATGTTATGGTCTAATTATGGGTCTGTAAGACAGGTGGTAGCTTAATGGAGGTCAAAAGTAATGCAGAAAGCTCATAGAAGCTTTCTGCATTACTTTTGCCCTGTATTAAGCAACCACCTGCTTGTTTAACACTCCTTTAATCAATAAATGAATGGCCCCTTAACCCTTTTCTCCATAAATACGCCTATTTAAAAGTCAATTTTTGAAACCATTGTGGTAAATAGAGCATTTGCTCCATAGGAGCAAATGCTCTATTTATCACAATGGTTTCAATACTACATAATTCTAAAGATTTTGCTTTTCTCTAGTTAATGCTCCTTTTTGGTAGATTAATTCAAAGAGGTTGGGTCTAAAAATAGCCTTTGAGGTAATGGGTCCAGACAGGTTCTGCTGTATGTCAGGGTTATAAACCCTTGAGATTTGCAGACTATGGTTTTCATATAACCCTTTCCCTCATATGAATGTGTTTTCACGCATTTGCAAACGGAGAAGATCCAGATCAGACGGCTCCTATAGGAGCCGTCTGATCAGGGTCTGCTCTATTTGCCAATGGAATTTGATAGAGCTGTTTCTGTAGTTTCTATAATGGCTACAGTGTTCCATATTACATTTTACCTATTTTGTCCATGAAAATTCAATAGGTATTGACATTTTGAATAAACATAAAACCGGGAAAGGTAGTTAAAGCCCAGGAAACATCTGTTATTATGTGCTTATTAACATTTTTTATCAGTTAAAAGAAATTATGGCTTTTTGAACATTATTAATTTTTATAATTGCATATTAACACGAAATTTAGCCATGACAGAAACTGTAGAATCTGATATATACATTGTATATTACTCCATATGCAAACAGGACAGACAGAGGTCAGATGACTTCTACAGGAGCTGTTTGATCTATGTCTACTCTGTTGGCAAAGGCATGAAAAGGTGTATTTATGAAGTAAAGGGTTAAAGTTAGATTTATTGTGTTGAATTGATGAAAAGTTTAAAGGCGCCTGGCTTGGTGCTACGAAGTTTTGTTTTTATAATACCCTCTCAAAGGAAGTTTTCAGGGGATATAATAGGAGTCGGATCGTTGGCCATTGTCATTGGCCATTAATGTCAGTTTTCATTTTCATGACACTTCACAGAACATGAACAATTACACTGGACAATCCTTTCCAATCATGTGAAAGATGACTAGCTGGTGACTAACTTGGATATTGCATTGACCTTGTGGAGCAAACCAGTCCAACTGCGTTCTCTCGAAACATTGAAAAGATCAAAATGTTGAAGGGCAGTGCATGACAGAAATAATTTTCCAATTGGATTCAAGACGACCAACTGTTTTTTTCTGTTCCAAAGTGGTGTTGCAGGGGTATTTGTCGGTGTCGGTGACAGATCTAGTTACTGTTAGGAGTAAAACAAAATACATTTTATAGTTGAATTACATTACTTCATTACTTTCTGTTTTACAATACTCATTCTGACATTAAAAATATTTCACAAATATGACAGACCTTTACTATTCTTCAGCAAATCGCCATCTGCTTCTTATTTAATCATTTACCCATAAATATTTATTTTTAACCCATTCCCTCATAGGTTCTTTTTAGACCTAACCTCTTTGAATGAATCTACCAAAAAGGAGCATTTACTAGAGAAAAGGAAAATGTTATAATTGTGTAGTATAGAAACCATTGTGATAAATAGAGCATTTGCTCCTATAGGAGCAAATGCTCTATTTATCACCATGGTTTCAACAGGTGATATTTACAGAGGCGTAGAAAGGCGTATTTATGGAGGAAAGGGTTATCATTTACCTCATAAATTATTTATGTTTAAAAAAATGACTGAATATAGATTAAACCTTTATTCCATGAATATTCATGCAAAAATTAATAATTTCACATGAACACAGAAATTTTTGGCCATGGCAGAAACTATAGAATCATATCTATATTATTTCATAAGCAAATGGACCAAACACTGATCAGACCACTCCTATAGGAGCCATCTGATCTAGGTCTTCTCTGTTTGCAGAGGTTTAGAAATGCATATTTATGGAGTAAAGGATTTACTGTACAGTGTATTTTAACCCTTTCCTCAATAAAAACGCCTTTCTACGCCTCTGTAAAAGTCACTTTTTGAAACCATTGTGATAAATAGAGCATTTGCTCCTTAGGAGCAAATGCTCTATTTATCACAATGGTTTCAATACTATACACTTCTAAAAATTTCCCTTTTCCCTAGTAAATGCTCCTTTTTGGTAGATTTATTCAAAGAGGTTGGGTCTAAAAATAGCCTATGAGGTAATGGGTTAATGGTATGACATTTGTTGACCAGAGTAGATACTTCAGAATCTGATCTATATCAGTTCATAAGAAAATTAGTTACCCGAACTGTAAGGGTTAAAACAAATATGAGTGTCAAACACTTTGGATCCTGATGAGACAGTCACACCAAATTATTAAATGCCTCATCAGATTCCATACTGTTTGCAAAAAGTTCATAAAAAACACAATGTTGAAAGAGTTGATATACAAGTTCTATACTCTATTATTTTCTTTATAATGAAAATACAAGCTGAAAGCTAAATGACATGGATCCTAATGTTTTTAAAAGAAAAAATATATATCGTTGTTGTAACTCTGGTGTCCACCTGGTCATTGTTGTCATCTTTGTCCAGAAAGTTTAACATTGGCCATTACTTCTGTACTATTCATGCAAATCTTATAAAACTTCACTTATTCACTGTCAGAGGGGCTACAATCAAACAGACAAGCGTTGGAAGCCGCATGTGGTGCTCTTGTTTTAATGAATCACAACAGTCTGAACAATTTTGATAGAGGGACCGCTAAGGATCATTCTTGGAAAATTATATTGAAATCCAGTGTCACGTCACGTTGGTTCCTGAAATTTTATTATAGCCCCATAAGGAAAAGTAGTCCTGCCCCTAGTAGACAGCTGTTTCAGAAAGAGGATTGTCAAAGTTATTCCTTTGGGTTGTCTTTGCAACAAGAGTTTTAAATAGATTTTTTTTTTAACAAAACTAAGAGATACCTCACCAAGACTATTTCTAGGAAAGTTTGCCACAGGCATCTCTGGAGTAAGGAATTAATTACAGACTTAATACTATCATAATAGCTTACTTTCTGCTCATATGAGTTAAATAGCATTTGATAATTTTCTTACAGGAATAGCGGTTACCATCTTAAATGCAGTATGTTAAGCTACATTTCAGAGTTTTAGCTGGTCTGTAATTTTTAAACCCCTTTCCTCCTACTGACGCAAATGCTCTACATGTATTTATCACAATGTTTTCAAAACTACCTCATTTTAAAAACTTCCTTTTCACTAGTAAATGCTCCTTTTCAGTAGATATATTGAGAGAGGTTGGGTCTAAAAATAGTCAAGGAGGGAATTGGATAAGAAAAGAGGCTTGGTGTAATTGAAGCCTATGCCTTTGTTACCTTTATACATTGTACAGTAGAACCCCTCTAATGCGACCACTTAAAGAATAAGCATAGCTGCTTTTATAAGCAGGTGGTTGCTTAATGCAGGACAAAAGTAATGCAGAAAGCTCCTCTAGGAGCTTTCTGCATTACTTTTGTCCTGCATTAAGCTACCACCTGCATCTAGCACCCAGAATTGTACCTCTTTACAGTGGTCGCATTAGCGGAATTTTACTGTATATTAAAAATTTACCTCAGAGTTACCTTTGCAAATAGAGAAGACCCAGATCAAACAACTCCAGTAAGATGCATCTGCACATGAAATAATATACATCGGATTCTATTTCTATTATGGCCAAATCATCATGTCATTTAACAAGAGCACCGTATGCAAGAGCCAATGCTAGTCTTGTGCTATTGAATCCATAAATGGGCATAATTTTGTTTTATAAAAATCTTTACAGAGTTATGGCCCTTGGTCAGGTTGTAGCCCTTGTGACGATGAACACGTTAGTGAAGTTTTACAAGATTTGCACGAATAGTTTTAAAAAATAGCCAATGTTAAAGTTTTTTTGAGTTTTACATGTAGGTCAAAGTTCAAATGTCAAGGTCACAAATAAAAATAACCCCTAATGTTGATGGAAAGGCCTTGTCACAAGGGATTCATGTATGAAATATGAGAACCCTCCTTTGAGAACCCTCCTTATTATGGCTTCTTAAATTTTTATTTTAAGTCCATAAAGGGTCATCATTTTGTTAAAACAGCCTTACAGAGTTGTGGCTCTTGGTCAGATTGTAGCCCCTGTGAAGATGAACAAGCATGCGAAGTTTCACAAGATTTGGATGAATAGTACAGAATAATAGCCAACATTAAAGTTTCTGGGCAACACAGAAGCCTGAGTAACAATAGCTCGTGTTTTTTTCTTTAAAAAAACCCAGGAGCTTTAAATGCATCTAATTCAAATTCATGATGGCATTATATTCCTTCATGAATATTCATGAGGTAAAGGATTAACTGATTTTGTGAGCATTACTAAACAGAAAATGCATAATCTAACAGCAGGCCATCCAAGCCTATTATAGTAAAGTACATGTAGAACTCTTCTCTCCATTAATAGGCCTTTTTATGCCTCAATAAAAGTCACTTTTTGAAACCATTGTGATAAATAGAGCATTTGCTCCATAGGTGCAAATGCTCTATTTATCACAATGGTTTCAAAACTTTACAATTCTAAAAATTTCCTTTTCTCTGTTAACTCTTTGCACGCCAAGTAATTTTTCGTCTGCAACAATTGTCGTCTGCTTCAATTCTTAAAATAACTTTTCTCTAATTTCTTTGCAAAAATACGATCAATATGACAAACAGTTTGGATCCTGATGAGACGCCGCATTATGCGGCGTCTCATCTGGATCCAAACTGTTTGCAAAGGTAATCAGTTTCGCCGCTAGCGTGCAAAGAGTTAAATGCTCCTTTTCAGTAGATTTATTCAAAGAGGTAGGATTCAAACATAGCCTATAAGGGATTGGGTTAAGTAACCTTTCATTTATTGAATATAGGGCTCTTACATGTTACCATCCAGTTTCATTTTAAATCCAGATTTAGACCTATTTCTAATGGTCACTTGAGTTGAGTTCTACTGTACAATTTCTCAAAAGTGATTGCAATAAAGTGACTAAATATGTTCTATGTTTAATACCTGTTGAATATTCATAGACAAAATAATTAAAATGAAATATGGAACATTGTAGCCCTTTTAGCAGGTAACGAATCAGATTTTTCAAATTCCATTGGCAAACAGAGCAGGGCCTGAGCAGACGGCTCCTATAGGAGCCATCTGATCTGGGTCTACTCTGTTTGCAAATGCATGAAAATGCGTTTAAAAGCAGTTGGTTGCATTCAGCTGCCACCCATGATAAACTTCCAGAATTTGACCTGGCATATTCTTTGCTGAGAGCTTTTACTGTATTTGAAAAAATATGATCTTTCACTCATTGGAAAGCTGGGCACCCATTTGCCCAAATACTTTAACACAAACAACAAGACAAAAGTAGGGTTTACTCTTTATTGCGATTTTTTATCATTAAAGTATATATAACAAATATACCGGTTTCATATTTTCTACAACAACCATTCTGGTGGGAAAGCAATGAGATTATGTATTCAGAAGTAGAGATTTCTCAAGCATGACATATCAACAACTTCAAGCCCTTTGAATGCTGAATATTCAAAGTTGGAATGGTCCATCGGTGTTTAACCATTTACTTCATGAATATTCATGTTAGAAATCATGAATATTAATTAGGTTAATTTTTAAAATAGCATATAAACATGGAATATTTACGGTAAAATCAGATCTATATTATTCCATAAGCAAACAGAGCAGACCCTGATCAGACGGCTCCTACAGGAGCCGTCTGATCTGGGTCTACTCGGTTTGCATGGGCGTAGAAAGGCGTATTTATGGAAGATAGGGTTAACCGATTACTCCATAAATACGCCTTTCTACATCTTTGCAAACAGAGTAGACCAAGATCAGATAGCTCCGATGGGAGCCATCTGATCAGGGTCTGCTACATTTTCTTATTATATATACATGTATTACAGATATGATTCCAGAGTTTCCCCCATGGCCGAACATTCCTGTGTCCATGTGCTATTATAAAAACCAATCTAATTAACATTCATGAAGTCAACATCTCTTGCATGAATATTCATGGAGTAGAGAGTTAAATAATATAGTCCATATAATATGAAAGGGTACACATGTAATTTGCATGTGGGTATTGATTGACAAACAGTACAGACACAGATCAAAAGGCTCCTCTAGGAGTCCTGTTATCGGAATCTACAACTGTTTACTGATGTCAGTACCCTTGTGTCCAGCATTCAAAGGGTTAGCCCTTTACTCCATAAATATGACTTTCTACATCTTTGCAAACAGAGTAGACCCAGATCAGACGGCTCCTATAGGAGCCGTCTGATCAGGGTCTGCTCTGGTTGCTTATAATATAATATAGACCTGATTCTATAGTTTTGATCAGGATTAAGTTTTTCTTCATTCATACATCACTATCGAAATTATGTTAATTAATATTCATGATGTCATTATTTCTTACATGCATATTCATGGAGTAAAGGGTTAAACACATAGTAATGGAAAACAAACAGAAATAAAAGATATACTGTAACAGGTCCAACAATTCGCATCTCTCTGTGTGATTTAATCCGATACCTTCTATTACTTCATTAATATTCATGAAAGGTTAGACTTTACTGATTACGATAGTCAACCATTTATATATATTCATGAAAGAAATAATGACATCATGAATATTAATTAAATGGATTACTGCATATGAACAGATTTCTTTGACCAAAACAGAAACTGTATAATCAGTAGAGTTGTTTTATGTACAGCTTGATCAGACAGCTCCTACAGGGGCTGTCTGATCTGGGTCTACTCAGTTTACAAAGGCCCTTAACCCATTCCCCCATAGTCTGTTTTAGACCAATCCTCTTTGAATTATTCTAGTGAAAAGGAGCATTTACTAGAGAAAAGGAAATATTTGAATCTTGTAGTTTTGAAACCATTTTGATAAATAAAGCATTTGCTCCTATTTATCACAATGGTTTTAAAAAGTGACTTTTACAGGGGCGTAAAAAGGCGTATCTATGGAGGAAAGGGTTAAAGAAATATCTTACAAAAGAAGTATCTTACAACAAATAGGAAATGGTACTTGGCTCTTACAGTGCGGGACACAAATCACTAATGTCCTTTGCAAACAGTGTAGACCCAGATGAGAGGGCTCCTAGAGGAGCCCTCTCATCAGGGTATGCACTGTTTGTCATATTGCACTTTTCTTTAGAAATATCTCTAAATATTTACCATAAGCTGGACCTGTTTAAATTTTGGAATAGTCCATTTGAAAATTCAGCAATTGTAAGGGTTAAGATTTAACTCTACTCCATCTAAACACATTTCTACATATACGAAAACAAAGTAGACCCAGATCAGACAGATTCTTTAGGATCTGCTCTGTTTGCATAAAATAAACATGTATATCTGATCCTACAGTTTTCACCACGGCCATAATAAATTATTTCCTGTGTTCATGAGCTGTGGTAAAAACTTGTCATAAAAACTTATCAAACTAATATTCATGGTGTCATTTTTTCTTGCATGAATAGCCATGGTGTAATGGGTTAACCCTTTCCCTCATACAAAAGTATAAACACTTTTTCATGCATTTGCAAACAGAGAAGACCCAGATCAGACAGCTCCTACCTGTATAGGAGCTGTCTGACCAGGGTCTGCAATTTGCTTTTGACATGATATAGAACCGATTCTACAGTTTTTGTCAAACCAAAAAATTCCTTGAAATCATAAAATTTCAGGAAATATTTACAATGTCATTATTTCTTAAATGGATATTCAACAGGTAAAGGGTTAACCCTTTCCTCCATAAATATGCCTGTCTACGCCTATGAAACCATTGTGATAAATAGAGCATTTGCTCCTACAGGAGCAAATGCTCTATTTATCACTATGGTTTCAAACTACAAAATTCTAAAAAATTTCCTTTTCTCTAGTTAATGCTCCTTTTTGGTAGATTTATTCAAAGTGGTTGGATCTAAAAATAGCCTATGAGGGAATGGGTTAAATGACAGTGGCACTTCACCCTTGACCTCTTAATCCAATCTTTATCCCTTTCCCTATTCTGAGTTCATTTCGAATTTCAATACCTACTGAATATTCATGGATAAAATAGTTATGTTGAAATATAGAAGGTGTTATACTATAGCCATTTTAGGAAGTAAAGAAACATATCTATCATATTCAATTAGCAAACAGTAGACCCTGATCAGACGGCTCCTCTAGGAGCCATCTGATCTGCGTCTACTCTGTTTGCAAACATGTTTATATGAGGGAAAGGGTTATATGTATTTGCAAGCAGAGAAGACCAAGACATTTGTAGGAGTATGGAGTAAACAGTTATTAATATTCATATCATTATTTCTTACATGAATATTCATGATGTAAAGGGTTCAATACATCCTTATATAATATAATTGATTCCTCATATAATTACACATATAATTGACTCCTTGTTTCAGACTGCGGAAAATAAAAACTGGCCAAATTCATTGGCACACTAAAGGTGAATTCGTGATAATATTTACATATATGAGATGCATGGTGTCTTGTTGTCTAATCAGGAGGCTTTGGTATAAACAGAAACTGTAGAATCAGATACTATATAATTCAATAAGCAAACAGAGTAGATCCTGATCAGAAGGCCCCTACGGGAGCCATCTGATCTGGGTCTACTCTGTTCGCAAACAGTTCTGTTCGCAAAGGAGTGTAGGAAAAGGGTTAACAGGTCACAGGTTATTTTATATTCTGTTTGTATGATTACACTAAATATTAGATCACCCAATCTTCGTTCATGAATTTTAAAGCATTGACATGTGATAAAGAAATTTCCCTATAGGGTGACAAATTCCTTCTCAGTCATAAGTTGCTGAGTTTACGAGATCGAAATGGAATTGATCTTTTATGCTGATTGCACACTTATTGAATTGAAGAAAACCTATATAAACAGTTTGGATCCAAATGAGAGGTTTGTAACTTAGCATCTCATCAGGATTAAAACTGTTAGAAGAAAAAAAAACAGGTGTTCAAAGGAACAAATGTGTTAACTGCCA
The DNA here is from genome assembly GCA_963576725.1 of Azorinus chamasolen. Lineage (NCBI taxonomy): Eukaryota > Metazoa > Mollusca > Bivalvia > Cardiida > Solecurtidae > Azorinus > Azorinus chamasolen. The sequence goes on along the minus strand of OY755240.1, from coordinate 60,938,545 downwards.
GCAGAAGTATGACGAGAAAAAGCAAGAAAAACAGACAAATGAGAGAAGTGATTCCTATTAATCCATTCCCTCATTGACGCCTCTGTAAAAGTCACTCTTGGAAACCATTGTGATAAATAGAGCATTTGCTCCACAGGAGCAAATGCTCTATTTATCACAATGGTTTCAGAACTGCACAATTCTAGAATGTTCCTTTTCTCTAGTTACTCCTCCTTTTCAGTAGACTTATTTAACCCTTTCCTCCATAAATATGCCTTTCTACACCTCTGTAAAAGTCACTTCTTGAAACCATTGTGATAAGTAGAGCATTTGCTTCATAGGAGTAAATGCTGTATTTACCACAATGGTTTTATTACTACAAAATTTTAACATTTTCAGTAGTTTTATTCAAAGAGGTTGCATCTAAAAATAGCCTATGAGGTTATGGTTTAAAGTGTCATCCTGCAAATTCAAGTGACACTAATATGGAGAAGAAAAAAAATTGGACGATACTTTTTGCAGAAAACAGTTACTTTGTGAGTAAGAGATTATGTATTAAAGGCAATATTTAAAACACAGGGCAACAAATTAAAGGTGCATACTCAAATACTAAAATCGACATTTCTACACCAAACCGTACGTAGTGACCACTCTTTAGAATCGTCTCTAAGAGACGATTCTAAAGAGTGGTTACAACATAGGGTTTGGTGGAGAAATAGAGGAGTTATGCCTGAAAATGTTTTAATTTACGCTTCTTATCTGGACCTCTGAAAACAAATGAGATATTTTAAATACAATGTATGTACATGTACATCAGTAACATGAACAAGTAATACTGTTGAGAAATCATCACATACCAGTTTGGACTAATTCACATAATTAGCAACCTTTACCAAAGCACATCATAAACGCAATTCAAAATAAAAGCAAATAATTTAACCCATTACCTCAAAGGCTATTTTTAGATCCAACCTCTTTGAATAAATCTACCGAAAAGGAGCATTAACTAGAGAAAAGGAATTTTTTTTAGAATTTTGTCGTTTGAAACCACTGTGATGAATAGAGTATTTGCTCCTATAGGAGCAAATGCTCTATTTATCACAATGGTTTCAACAGTTGACTATTGCAGAGGCGTCAAAATGAGGGAATGGGCTAAACAGGTGCTAACTTAGCAGCCTCAGAAAGTTCATGAATTTCAAACAACACATCATAATGAGAGTACTGTAAGGGGATGCCACCATTCATTAGTTACTGGAAAATGAACATTTTAAAAGGCCACAACTCTGACAAAGTGTTCAAATCCAAACTACTTGCACATGTTCGTCAACGATATGGATTAAGTTCAATGTGACTTGCAATTTAGTTCTAAAATCTGAAATGCTTTAACCCTTTACTTCTTGACTATACACACAAGAAATGATTAATTTAAAAAAAAAAGTAAAGTACCTAGTTATAGTCTACTTTCAGTCCGAATGACCGCTCAGCCGACTGTACATTTTACGGTCAATTTATTGATATTTACTGAATTTTGATGATGATATATAAACAAGGGAATTTGTTGCCCTGGCCAGTAGTGAAGAATCACAAAAATATTATTCTATTGGCAATCAAAGCAGACCCAGATCAGATAGCTTCTACATGAGCCATCCAATCAGGGTCTATTCTGTTCGTGAATGCATTAAAAGGTATATCTATGAAATGAAAGAGTTAAACTACCTGCTTGTTGTAATTAAACAAATAACTAGTTGCACTTAACCCTTTCCCTCATATAAACGTGTTTTCACGCATTTGCAAACAGAGTAGACCCAGATCAGACGGCTCCTAGAGGAGCCGTCTGATCAGGGTCTACTCTGTTTGCTAATAGAATTTGATAGATCTGTTTCTTTACTTTCTAAAATGGCTACAATGTTCCACCTTCCATATTTCTTTATAACTATTTTGTTAATGAATATTCAGCAGGTATTGAGATTTGGCCTAAATACAGATCAGGGAAAGGGTTAACTCTGTACTCCATGAATATTCATGAAAAAATAATGATATCACGCATATTAATTAGCTGTATTTTTATTATAAAATATGAACAGAGGAATAGTTAACTAAGACAGAAAGTGCAAATCAGATGTATATTATGTCATAAGCAAACAGAGCAGACCCTGATCAGACGGCTCCTATAGGAGCCGTCTGACCTGGGTCTACTCTGTTTGCCATGGTGTAGAAAAGCGTATTTATGGAATAAAGGGTTAACCCTTAGCCCCTTATGTAAGCTGAATATTCAGTGAAATGACCCATCACTGTTTCACCCTTTCCTCCATGAATATTCATGTAAGAAATAATCACATCATGAATATTAATGAGATTAATTTGTTACACCAGCACATGGATCAAGAAATATTTGGCCATGGCAGAATTTGTAGAATCATATCTATATTATACCATAAGCAAACAGAGCAGACCTTGATCAGACGGCTCCTATAGGAGCTGTCTGATCTAGGTCTACTCTGTTTGCAAAGACATAGAAAGGTGTATTTATGGACAAGGGATAAACCCTTTACCTCACAGCCACACCGTTGCAAACAGAGTTGTCCCAGAACAGAATGCTCCTGTGAGGGACTCATTATACTCTTGTTTGCAAAGGCATAAAAAAGGCATTTCTATTTCTGAAATGATGCATGGTTAATATTTATAGAGTCATTATATCTTACATGAATATTCATTAACCCTTTCCTTGTTCTGTGTTTAGGCCAACTTTCAATACCTACTGAATATTCATTAACACATTAGCTTTAAAGAAAAACGGAAGGTGGAACACTGTAGACTAACCTACTTAATATTCATTAACACAATAGCTTTAAAGAAAAACAGAAGGTGGAACACTGTAGACTATTTAGAAAGCAAGGAAACAGATCTATCAAATTATATTAGCAAACAGAGCAGACCCTGATCAGACGGCTCCTCTAGGAGCCGTCTGATCTTGGTCTACTCTGTTTGAAAATGTGTGAAAACACGTTTGTATGGGGGAAAGGATTAAGTAAAGTCTTAAACTGAAAAATATATTCGCAAACTACATGTATGTAAATTAAAAAAGAATGGTACATGTATATAGTAAAATACAAGCAAGTACGTTCCATGACATCACTTGATAACTTGTTTGAACCACCAAACCCTACACTGTGACAACTCTTTAGAATCTTCTCGAAGAGACAATTCTAGTTTGGTGGAGAAAATGTTTTATCTAAATCTCTGGTCTCGAATGAATGATCATCAGGTAAGTATTAATTGCTTTATCATAATGGCTTGTGACGATCTATGTGATATATTACAATTTGTACATGATTAGCACATGGTATGAGATATTATAAATAGCACTCTATCTCAGGTAAAAATAGATAAGAAGATCTGTGTCCTCAAAAGCAGTAATAACCCTTTCCTTCATATATTTGCAAACAGAGTAGACCCAGATCAGATGACTCAAACTTCTCTTATCTCAAAGGTAATGTGTATAGCCCCTACAAGTTCAAGATATTGAGGTTCCACTGTACCGGCTGTTTCTCACGTTCAAAGGGGTTAAATACGAACAAATATTTATATAATACTGACATTTAACAAATCGTGTGTACTTTTTCAGTACCATGACATATTTGGTAATGTTTATGCATGTTTATGCATGTTTATTACACTGTAGGAAAATTTGTAATGACCTTTGCAAACAATTGAATCCAGATGGAACGCCAAGTAACTCAGCGTCATGTCAAAATCCAAATGGAATGCCAAGTAACTCAGTGTCTTTGAAATTGACTATGCAATGGAAATACAGTAGAACCTGTCTGAAGCGGCCAGCAAAAAGAGGTCTAATTATGGGTCTGTAAGGCAGATGGTAGATTAATGCATGTTAAAAGTAATGTAGAAAGCTCCTATAGGAGCTTTCTGCATTACGTTTCACCTTTGCCCTGCATTAAGCAACAAAAACTTGCTTTTTTAAGATTCTTATGTTCAATTAATGAGTGACTGCTTAAGACAGCTTCTACTGTAACTCAGCTGTACATCAGGATCCAAACTGTTTGAAACGGACTATGCATTGGAAACAGACAAGCTTGTTCAAAGGAACATGTGTGTCACCTGCCATCAGAACTGACGGAAAATAAAAGTGACACAAGAAGCAGACGACATGAGCACACAACAGAGAGATGATCCACAAAAATAACCTACATGAAAACTGAATAAGATGACATTTTCTCCCAAGATAATTTGCCTAGCTAGCTAAAGGTTAAAATATCAATTGCATTGTACATAATAATCACAATAGGAAGAGATGACTCATAAATGGTTTCATGAGGAACATAATAATTACATGTATAGATAACACAGAAACAGCTGATATATTATACATGTATCGGTATACATAAATAACCCTTTACTCCATAAAAACGCCTTTATATGCCTTTGCAAACAAGAGTAGACCCAGATCAAATGGCCCATATATAGGAGTAGTCTGATCAGGGTCTGCTCTATTTGCTTATAGAATAATATAGATCTCATTCTACAGTGGACAAAAAATCTTTGTTCATATGCCATTTTCTAAAATTTATCTACTTAATATTCATGATTTCTTACATGAATATTCATGAAGTAAAGGGATATATATGCATCTATTATAGAATAAAAACAAATGACACAATCGGTATACATGTATATGTTAGATAATAATAGCACATGATTAAGATTCACATCATGGAATACGACCTCCTCAATGACACAGGCTTTTCATTTTTCTTATAATCTAAATGCACTCGGACATTTCTCATCAGTGTAGATCAAGATCAGCTGTCCCATGAAAATGTGTTCATTTGAGCCTTAACCCTTTCCTCCATGAATATTCATGTAAGAAACAGTCATTAATGAAATCATGAAAGTGAATATTAATTAGATTGATTGTTATAATATTATTAATATAGCACATGGACACAGGAATGTTTAGCGATGACAGAAACTGTAGAATCATATCTGTATTATATCATAAGCAAACGGAGCAGACCCTGATCAGACGGCTCCTATAGGAGCCGTCTGATCTGGGTCTACTCTGTTTGCAAATGCGTGAAAACACGTTTATATGAAGGAAAGGGTTAATAACTTGCTAACAGCCTTGTTGGCTATGATACAGTAACCATTTCCAACCATTAACCCTTTGTCTCATGAATATTCATATAATAATGACACCATGAATATTAATAAGCTGAATGTTTATGGCATATAAACAAATAAATGCCATGACAGATACTGTCGATTTCTACATAAAATTCAAGGAGTAAACAGCACAGACCCTCACCAGACATCTCCAGCAGGAGACATCTGATCAATGTCTACTCTGTATGCAAAGGAATTAAGAGGCATTTCTATGAGGAAATGAGTTAAATAAAATATCCTGTGGAATCACTGGAATGTTTTAATTCTTTGCATAACTGATAGCAAAACATGCCATAACCTTTGCAAAATGTTTAGATCCAGGAGATGCTATGTGACTAATAGTATTAATGCCAGGGGTTTGATTTTTGAAAAACAATAGAGTAAAACAAAACTATGTGAACTGTTACATATTTAGTTTACATTTTAGAGTTCTGAAATGAAATACACATCAGTCAAAAGTATCTTAAAAGCTACCAAAAGTAATACTGAAACTGAAATAATAGTAACTATGTCCTACATGTAAAGCCATTTCAAGCCTTTGCAAACATAGCAGACCCAGATCAGACAGTTCCTGTAGGAACCGTCTGACAGTTCCTGTAGGAACCGTCTGATCAGGGTCTGCTCTGTTTGCTCTGATTATAAAAGATCTTACTACAGTTTCTATCAATACCAAAATATCCTGTGTATATGCCAATATTAAAATTCATCTTATTTATATTCAAGATGTCATTATTTCTTACATAAATATTCAACTGGGAAAGGAATTAAGACAATATGGTTATCAAAAGCAAATACATGTATAAGACCCGCCTCGTGACAAAAACATTTCTGACCTTCGATCAGAATGTGGACTTTATAATAATAATGGTAAACAAATTATTTTTTTATATTTCATCTGACTTTATGATGTTGATGTCAGGACCAATTTTGAATTAACTCCCTCAGCATTGTAACAGTGAATTCATGGTACACTATATATATGCAAACAGTCTGTATCCAGGAGCAACTCAGGGTCTCATCAGGATCCAGACTGGTTGACATATTGTGTTTTTAACCCATTACCCCATAAATACGCCTTTCTACGCCTTAGCAAACAAAGTAGACCCAGATCAGACGGCTCCTATAGGAGCCGTCTGACCAGGGTCTGCTGTTTGCATATGATATATATAATATAGATATGATTCTACAGTTTTTGGCAAGGTAACAATTCTTGTGTCCATGCACTATTATAACAATTAATCTAATTAATATTCATGATGTCATTATTTCTTACATGAATATTCATGGAGTAAAGGGTTAAAGGCAAATGGTTAAAAAATTACCTAAGAATTGAAGCATTTACACATTTTAATTGTAAAAAGTGAAATTCTTACCCTCTGATCTGGGTTTCCATTATTTGTAAATAACGGTTAATCAGTTTCCATATAAATTTTAATGTAAAAATTAATGATATCATGAATAATATTATTATTATAATGGCATAATTATGAAAACATGAAATGGCAAAGTTGTAGAATCAGATCTACATACATGTATATTAAAGCAAATAGGAGACCCCAATCAGACAGCTTCTGTAGGAGCCGTCTGATCTGGGTCTTCTCTGTTTAAAAAGTTATGTAAAGGTGTCTATATTAAGGAAAAGGTTAACTTTATTAAGGAAAAGGTTAACTTTATTAAGGAAAAGGTTAACTTTATTAAGGAGGTTAACTTTATTAAGGAAAAAGTGAACTTTATTAAGGAAAAGGTTAACTTTATTAAGGAAAAGGTGAACTTTATTAAGGAAAAGGTGAACTTTATTAAGGAAAAGGTGAATTTTATTAAGGAAAAGGTTAACTTTATTAAGGAAAAGGTTAACTTGTTTTCCACATTCACAGGGTTTACCTTTTCTCTCATTTAAACACGTTTCCATGCATTTGCAAACAGAATACATCCAGATCAGACAGCTCCTATAGGAGCTGACTGATCAGGGTTTACTCTGTTTGCTAATGGACTTACATAGATCTGATTATAAAGCTTCTCCAATGTAAAAAAAAATCCGACGTTCATATTCCATTCTAAAAGTTTGGCTAATTGATATTCATGATGTCATTATTTTTTACACGAACATTGAACAGGTAAAGGAAAGAATGAAGCCAATAAAATAAAAGAGAAATATCAGGGAAACAGAAAAGCCATTTGTTGAAAACTGCATAGCTACATGTACAAATAATAAGGACCTGGGCCCCCTTTTATGAAAGATTGTATGACCAAACTTGTCGTTAAGTCGTCACTTACAACAGTTATAACTATTCATATACATGTAGCTTTAATTAGCCCACAGTCTAGCATGTGAAAAGTTAGGTTACCTTGTACGACAGAAATTGTTGTAAGTTCTAACACATGATGATCACAGTTTCCTTTTGCGAATGTCGTATGTTAGAACTTAGGACAATTTCAGTCGTACCATCTTTCATGAAATGGCCAGCAGTATTGCTATATCCAAACATATTTGTATCTTATTTCCCAGAGGAGCTTTCTGCATGACTTTCAGCCTGCCTTAATCCTTTCCCTGTTCTATGTTTATTCCAAATTTCAATACCTACTGAATGTTCATGGACAAAATACATGTAGTCATAATGTCATTATGAAATATGGAAGGTGGAACATTGTAGCCATTTTACAAAATAATGAAACAGGTCTATCAAATTCCACTGGCAAACAGAGCAGAGCAGACCTTGGTCAGACGACTCCTATGGGAGCCGTCTAATCTGGGTCTACTCTGTTTGCAAATGCATGAAAAAGTGTTTACATGGTGGAAAAGGTTAAGCTACTTCCTATCTTAACCCATTCCCTCATATTGACGACTTTTGACGACTCTGTAGAAGTCACATTGTGAATTCAGAAACCATTGTGATAAATAGAGCATTTGCTCCTATAGGAGCAAATGCTCTATTTATCACAATGGTTTTAAACTACAAAATTCTAAAAGTTTCCTTTTCTCTAGTTAATGCTCCTTTTGGGTAAGATTTATTCAAAGAGGTTCGGTCTAAAAATAGCCTATGAGGTAATGGGTTAAAGACCAATAACGATACTTATTTTTGAGTGTTCACACTACTGTACATTGCACATGTATATAACAAATGGACTGATATGACAATTTATCCCTTTCCCTCATATAAACGTGTTTTCAAGCATGTGCAAGCAGAGTAGATCCAGATCAGACGGCTCCTAGAGGAGCCGTCTGATCAGGGTCTGCTCTGTTTGCTAATGGAATTTGATAGATCTGTTTCTTTACTTTCTAAAATGGCTACAATGTTCCATCTTCCATATTTCGTTGTAATTATTTTGTCAAGGAATAGTCAGTAGGTATTGAAATTTGAAATAAACACAGAACAGGGAAAGAGTTAATGATGTAATAAACTTACTGTTAGCCAAAACTGTTGGGTTAAAAACAAAACAACATTATAACTTTAACTCCATAAATACGCCCTTCTATGCCTTAGCAAACTGAGTAGACCCAGACCAGATGGCTCCTTGAGAAGCAGTCTGATCAGGGTCTGCTCTGTTTGCTTATGATACAATATAGGTATGATACTAGTTTCTGCCATGGTCAAAAATTCCTGTGTCCATGTGCTATTATAACAACTATATATTCTAAATAATATTCATGATGTCATTATTTCTTACATGATTATTCATGGAGTAAAGGGTTAATCTTCTTGAAAAAATAAGAAGTTACTTAAAAAATATGATCTTATAATATGACTCTACGAGGGCTCAAAACTCATCTTAAAATTAACCCATTCCCTCATACATGTGTAGGCCGATTTTAGACACACCCTCTTTGTAATAAATCTACCGAAAATGAACATTTAATAGAGAAAAGGAAAATTTTAGAATTGTGTAGTTTTTAAATCATTTTGATAAACTTTAGCATTTGCTCCTATGGAGTGACTTTTACAGAGGCATCAAATGGTGGGAATGGGTTAATATACATGTACACATTCATATATAATACAAGCCGATATAATCAATACTTTTTACATAATACACCATCTGGTCAAACATTGTCACCAGCTTCAGACTCGGTGGCATCATTCTGCGCTGCAGCTTGCCCTGCCTTCCTAACCGTGTTTGAGTTGATGTAGGCCAGCCAGATTGGTGCTTCCTTCTGTACCAGCTTGTCCTGGCATATCACACCATATTCTTTTAAATACTGATCATTCACTGCTCTCATAGCTATAAAACAGTCAACAACCTTCGTGAAAAAACGTGATGCATCTTCTGGACGTTTTCTGTGCAGAAATGACTGGAATATTTGTACAATTTTCAGCTGAATATCATCCACCATGCTTGCATTTTCTAGTTGACAACGGTCTCCAAATGTCACAGCTATTGCAAGTAAAAATGCTGTTTCTTCTTTAGTAAGCTGTAAGGCTTGGATTTTCTTGCATACATCAAAAATAGAAGTAATGAGATTTCGAGAGTAAAATATATCTGCTGCTTGATTAATATGGTAGGCTTTTCCAGTTTCTGTCAAAATCATTTGCAGTTCAGGATCGTAACCCTTGTATGTCAAAATAAGAAACACTTCAAAATGTGAGGTCTTCAGCAAATTACACTGATCTTCCAGAGACAGTGAAGAAAACCCAGGCACAACATTTGCAAAAGCTATGTAGCTGTGAAGAACAGGTTGACATGATAATGCTGACTGCCGTAAAAACTCTTGTCGCCCATCAATATCTATTCCTGTTGTCTCTAGCAAGGCAAAGTATTCATCCTGTGGTACTGGTTTCATATCCCCAAACACTTGAGTTTTGTTCATATAGTTTTCATAGTCTTCCTGTAATTTGGCCTTTATCTGTTCTTCTGTGACTATATTTCCAAATGGCTTTATAAGGTCCATTGCGGCAACAAGCTTTTCAGTCAGTTTCATTTGTTCAAAAATTTCATCAGCAAGAAATTCTTCAGAAATCTTTAGAACTCTGACATTTTCAACATTCCCATCAGCTGGGATTTCTACTTCCACCACTGATGGAATCACATCGTCTACATGATAAGAATTCCCATCAGCAAGCGTTAGTACACTAGAGACTGGAAATGAATTAACACTACTATCTATACAAATTTCTGTATCATCCACAGCTTCTTGCTCTTTAGATGATTTTGGTGACTTTGGGACAAAAGTAATATTTGAAACTGGTCCCTTAACTTGTAAATTTGAAACTGGCCCCTTAGGTTGCTCCACAACTTCACCCTTGGCTTCCATTATTGTCTGTGTACGACGAGACAGGGTGTATCGTCCCAGGCAAGCAGCCTCTCGGGACATTCCCACTTCTAGACATCTTTGATATCTACACCCGGAGCAGTTACCTCGAACCTGAGATGTTACTGGACAGTCACTGCTTTTAGAGCACTTGTATTCCTCCTTTCTTGTGAGACATCTTCGAAAAAAGGACTTGCATGATTCACAGCTATTCACCCCATAGTGTAGGCCAGATCCACGTCCCTGACAAACCTTACAAGGAGGAAAGTCTAATTTGCACTGTTTTTGAGACACAGATTTTATACGCTGCCTTTTCACGCTGCTGTTCAATCCCTCAATTTTTCTCTTCTTCACAGGAAGAAGAATCTTACCATTCGAAGCCATAATTTCAGCGTTCTCTTTAGTGGGGACAAAAACGCTGGATGCTGCAATACCTGTGGTCTTCTTCGGTAATAAAAGATTTGTTTCTAGCTGATTGATTTGCAAAACATTACTCACTGTACTGGTCACAATGATTGCATTTGGTAAATTCACCCTTTCCATGGTTACCATTGCCCCATTTAAGACTGAAAAACAGAGAAGGTAAAAACTAAAAAGTTAGAATTCATCAGTACAGTAAACCTGTCATGAGTGACAATAAAAAAGTTCCAAAATCTAAGTCTACCTCTGGGCTTTTAACCCTTTCCTTCGTATGCTATTTTTAGACCCAACCTCTTTGAATGAATCTAGCCAAAAGGAGCACTTACTAGAGAAAAGTAAAATCTTAGAATTTTGTAGTTTGAAACCATTGTGATAAATAGAGCATTTGCTCCTAATTAGGAGCAAATGCTCTATTTATCACAATGGTTTCAAGAAGTGGTTATAACAGAGGTGTGGAAAGGCTTATTTATGGAGGAAAGGGTTAACCCTCTACCTATTGATATATTATTCAACATTTATGTAAGGAATAATGTGAATATTTATTAGCTGAATTATTATAATGTAGGAAATTTTGCTTTGAGAAAAAAATTAGAATGTAATCTTGTATATATAATGTCAAAAGCAAACAGAGCAGACCCTGGTCAGGCGGCTCCTATAGGAGCTGTCTCATTTGGGTCTACTCTGTTTGCAGATGCATGAAAAGGTGTTTATATGAAGGAAAGGGTTAAGACAGGTGGTAGCTAATACAGAATGAAAAGAAATGAGCATTCTGCATTACTTTTTCCCTGCATTAACCCTTTCCCTCATATAAATGTGTTTTCACGCATCTGCAAACAGAGTAGACCCAGATCAGACGTCTCCTAGAGGAGCTGTCTGATCAGGGTCTGCTCTGTTTGCTGATAGAATTTAATAGATATGTTTCTTTACTTTCTAAAATGTCTACAATGGTCCATCTTCCATATTTCTTTATAACTATTTTGTTAATGATTATTCAGTAGGTATTGAACTTTGGAATAAACATAGAACAGGGAAAGGGTTTTACAAGATGTTGTGTACATCTGATCAGTAGATGGTAGCCTAAGACAGCTTTACTGTATTTTATTTAGTATTTACACATGTAACTAGAAAAGAGGACAAACCATTCATACAGTTATTACTGAGTACCGGTATGTTGAATTTATCAACATTTCAACCATTTTTTAATAAATACCGGTATCTCCATGTCCAGCCCATTTTAGTGGTAGAAAACCCTGATATTCATCTGAATATGAAGAAACTACCATTTTTTGAGACAAGGAGCACCACTGATATTACAGAAGCACCTGCCTTAAGCACCCTATGTCTAATTATAAATCTGTGCGGCAGACCTTAGGTAGTTTAACCCTTTCCTCCATAAATATGCCTTTCTACGCCTCTGTAAAAGTCACTTTTTGAAACCATTGTGATAAATAGAGCATTTGCTCCTGAGGAGCAAATGCTCTATTTATCACAATGGTTTCAGAAGTACAAAATTCTAAAAAAATTCTTTTCTCTAGTTAATGCTCCTTTTCGGTAGATTTATTCAAAGAGGTTTGATCTAAAAATAGCCTATGAGGGAATGAGTTAACCCTTTCCTCCATAAATACTCCTTTCTACGCCTCTGTAATAGTCACTCCTTGAAACCATTGGGATAAATAGAGCATTTGCTCATATAGGAACAAATGCTCTATTTACCACAATGGTTTCAAACTACCAAATACTAAAATTTTCCTTTTCTCAAGTTAATGCTCCTTTTCGGTAGATTTATTCAAAGAGGTTGGATCTAAAGATAGCCTATGAGGGGATGGGTTAATGCAGGTTGAAATTAATGCAAAAAACACCTATTATAGCTTTTTGCATTATTTTTGCCCTGCATTAAGCAACCACCTGTTTTTAAGATTACTGTGTGCAATCAATATAAGGTTGCCTACGACAGCTTCTATTGTACTGAAAGCCAGCTGGAAGGCTTCCATACCAGAAAAATTTATGTGTATGTCCACTATTCAAACCTCACACTGCTGTGACTGTGAGGGACTATGAGATTGTTAGTCTACAACTATTCTTACTCTCTCATTCAGATCTGAACCTTTTACTTGATAATGATGCCTTTTTATGCATTTGCATTTTTCATGAACTTGAACGGAGGAAAAAATATGAAAACAACCCAACTCTTGTGATCTTCTGGGGGAAAATTGTTCCTGTCAGCCTGCAACCAGAGGGAATCCCGCTGAAGGGGCACCCTTTCCAGGTAACAGGCATTAGAAATTGTGCAATAAGCTTTGTAAATAGTGTACATAGTACAAATTTGTCTAAGGACAATGTTATTTCTGTTCAAGATGTTGATTGTATTCATAGTGATACTGTTGACTTTTGTTCACAGGATATGTGTAATTCTATAAACCATATTTCTAGTCAATCTGGTGATTCAGGTGTTAATATATATATATATATATATATATATATTGTAGCCATTTCCAAGATATAAATCATGAAGCTGGCATTGCTTATGACATATCTCGTCAGTATGTTGAGTTACATACATAAAAAATTTCAGATAAGCCAAGTGTAAGACAATACATTATAAATGGACATGAAAATTTAATCCAAATCATCAATATACCATGAACTCTGCACCATTAGCTGAGGTTACAGAAGAATCAGATCTTGGTATCATTTTTCACAGGACTTCAAACACATATCTTCCCAGATTAATAAAGCCAACATTGTGTTATCACTAATAACAAGAGTGTTCGGAGGAACACATGTGTCACCTGCTCGCAGCTGACACAAAAACTTATTTTTAATATGAAAAAGGGGAATAAATAAAAAAAACTATTGATGCTAGAGTTGTGGCCCTTGTGCATGACTCTTCATCTCATCATGCTTGTTCCATGTGTTAAATTTGAAAGCTCTATGATGATCAGTTTAGAAATGACAGCCAAAAAAAGAAAGTGTGACTGACAGACAGACGGACGGAAAAGTGATCCCTAAGTGACACACTGCCTCTCGGCAGGTGACACAAATAGATCATTTGAATTCATTGATGCAAAATCATTTGTACGTGACTCTATACAGCCATAGTTAGAGCTCATGTTGAGTACACAAATGCAATTTAGTATCCACATCTGAGAAAAGATATAGAGAGTGTCAAGAATTAAATGTACAAAGGAGAGCAAACAAATAAGTACCTAGTTAACATTAAAAACCATACATACATGTACTTCGATAGATTTAAATATTTAGAGCTACCTTCCCTAGCACATTGACGAAAAAGAGCCTAGAGGAGATATAATTCAAACTTTTAAAAGGTTTAGAGGATATTCCTGCTGAATTCTCCGAAACTCACCAAACCAAGAAGCGTCACATCATTTGGTCAGAAGTCATTCTCCATAAAAATCATCAACGAATGGAATGCACTAACACAAGAAGTTATTGAAGTAAAGACTGTTTACCAATACAAGTCAAGGCTAGATAACCACTGGCGAGAGGATATTTTATACCAATATTAGAACATTATCATTAGTTGTCATTTCTTAAGTTAAATGACAACCATATTACCACTTTATAAATACAAATGTGTAACCAAATAAAGAAGACTTTTCATATCAGTAATGAGACGAAGAAAAAGGCCTGATGACCCTGATCTGGGTCTACTCTGTTCACAAAAGTGCCTTAGACACTGTTCATATCATGTTACAGATTCGTTACATATTCTATGTCTTAGCACACTGTGATTATGTGCATTGCATACAATTTGGATAAAAATTATATGCCAAGAAAATACTGCCCCCAAACTGTGTCAGACAAACTGATTGTTTATGAAAGCATGAACTTGAAGGTATCAAGGGTCGAACTGACCCGTCGCAGTTGACCTGGATTCATATTCTAAAAAATGTGAGGATTGTCAAATGGGATCATGTTGAAAATTAAAATTGAGATCTACTACTAAAAATAACTTTAAAAAGCTTTAACTCTATATTATATTCAATTAATTCAGATACAACTGGGAAAAAAACCCAGCCACAATATGTGTTGACCACTGGTCAGAAATCTTACAATGTGTCATCATTCAAATCGAAAATGTCAATGAAAACTCCACGGATCGCAGTATTGTCTAGTACTGTGTGACAGATGTGTTATTTTAAAAGAAGATAAATTTGTTCACCTATATTCCGAGCGCAACAGAGACGATGGAGGAACTTTTTTCTGTTGATGTTGTCATTTTGATCTCAGGATTTCCCCTAATTGGTCAACTTCCGGTTTTTGGTACAGACTAGTGCAACACTTGATTTCATTGGTTAATCTAGGATTTAATATGTAACGCGTTCTTTTATTGGTGTGTCATTTTTTCAAGAACGGTAACTCTTCACCACTTCGTGAACTAATTCGTTGCTGAAAAAGTCTCAAATCAGTTGAATTTATACCGAATAACAGGTAATATGGCAAGTATTTGTAAGAAAAATATGTCACACTGCTTTCTATATCCCTACTTAGCTTGTATTTCTAAAAACTAAATCATAAGTTAGAAGGAATGACACAGAACTTTACTACCGTAGGCAGTTCAAAGTGTTACAGTGTTAAACTTTAGGAAAACTTTCCCGACAGAATGAAAGTTCTAACAAATAGCATGTGAAGTTCTTAAGTATCACCAGTTACTCTATGAATATCCTTGTAAGAACTAATGACATATTCAACATTTTTTTTGCCATAACAGAAACTAGAATGATTTCAGATATTTTTCCAAAAAGGATCCGTCTGATCGAGGTCTACTCTATTATCAAACGGGTACATCAACTACATAAAGTAAAGGGCCATATCATGCTAACAGTTCTGCATAAGCCTAACGGAACAATTAACATTTATCATTTAGTCACATAAATCACATTTGTATTTAATGATACTACAGTAACAGGACTGGTGAAAAAGGTTAATCGTGAAAAACACATGCAGCGAAACTGCGGTCCCGCCAAACTGAGGCTCAAACACGGGACCCCTCGCTTACAAGGCAAGTGCGCTACCGGCTGAGCTATCTGGACTGTTTACATGTTATTCACCAAGCACCTGATCATAGACATCTTGTAGGGTAGGTTTACAATTAAGTCAATTGTCTGTTTTTTCTCCAAATATTTCAAAATTTCAGTTCACACCAGTATCACTGAAATTGGATGGGATTTTTTTCCAATTATAGGGGGAAAATATACTTTTCCAGGAGGGGAATGGGGCCCATTATCGGCCCCAAAAAGGCCCGAAAAAAAACACTGGCTCGGACTGCTTACATGTTCTTCACCCAGTACCAGTACCCAGCAGTACATTGCTGGGTTTTTTTCAATGTCACAAAATGGTTCTTGTACTATATATATTATTTCTGTACCTAATGATTATTCATGTAAGAAGTAATGTTTTAGATCAGGTATTAGATCAAAGAGCATCACTAAAGTTTTTGTTAACTTGCTATTAATCATAACAAAATCAAAGAGCATCATGTTTTTTATTAATTATAATTTAACAATTAATTATACCGGTAATCAACAAAAGATAATAAAAGTTGCAATCTATCAATTAGTATCAAATAACTGAAGTAATAATTAGCCCTCAAACATTTGACATTTTTTATTGTTGAAAGAAAATATTTGGATTATTGTACTGGAATGTCCAGGTACATGTATCTATTTGTCTTGGTACCGAGATGTCTTTATATATGTTCAGGTTCCAAAATGTGCAGGTACGGAACTGTCTTGTTACTTATGAGGTAAAGGGTTAAGTTACATACATGGATAAACTAGCAGATTGACGGAAAGACTGGCGCCTATCACATAGGATGTGGGTGTTTTCATCCAACTACATATTTGTTAATATGACTTTATGTACAAACTGGATGGCCGATGTTTCATAAAATTGGTATTTACATAATATATTTATAGGGCTACATGTAGTTAAGGTATTTGACACCGTAACCGTGTACTTCATATATAATGGTACACCTTTTTTCCCCTCCCTGTTCTACATTTATTTCAAATTTCAATACATGCTGAAAATTCATGGACAATATAGTTATAATGAAATATGGAAGGTGGAACAATGTAGCCAATTTAGAAAGTAAGAAACTGATTTTTTGATCCATTAGCAAACAGAGCAGACCCTGATCAGATGGCTCCTATAGGAGCAGTCTGATCTGGGTCTACTCTGTTGGCAAATGCCTAAAACTCAGACTGAAAGCGCGTTTATATGAAGGAAAGGGTTAATATATTTCTAGGTTGGTGCTAAAATTTATAAAGTCGTTGTCAAATACATTAAAAATCATTAGAAAATACAAATGTACCTCATTTTCCAATATTTAATAGCATTATAGCAAGTTGTGAAGATTATTCATAAAAATGGTATTCTAAATTAAACATCCACTACATGAAAATATTTGTGCAAAATTTACCACATGTAAAACATTAACAATAGTTACTCCACTCACTTATCAAGGCAAAAACTCTTCCAAGTGCATTTAATTTGCATTAGTTTTACAGATTCAATTCAATAACTAGTCAAGATTATGAGATACAAACGAAAATAATCTAATTTCAAAGGTTGGTATGACTATCCAAGCATTTATTTTTTTGCAGCTTTTACCTTTCCTAATACTTTTTGTAAAGGTTTACTCTGAGCATAATTATGCAGTGAGTATGTCATTATTTCTCCTCCATTTATAATGGGGAGACAAAAATTTTTTGTCGAGTTGTCCGTCTGTTTGTCTGTCTGTCCATCCATCTGTCTGTCTGTCTGTCACACTCGTGTGCGCTCCATATCTCTTACAAATATGGAAGGATCTCAGAATGCTTCGGCATTAATGTTCGACTTAAGAAGGTCACAGTCACAATTCAAGGTCAATTGTTTTAAGCCACACCCTTTGTGTCCGCTCCATATCTCTTAAACCCTGGGAAGGATTTCAAAATGCTGTGGCACAAATGTTCTCCATAACAAGCTGATGTGCAGACAGCAGGATTCAGGCACATTTTTCAAAGGTCAAGGTCACAATTCAAGGTCAGATGTTTTTAGCCTTAATTTTCATGTCTGCTCCACATCTGTATAACCCTTGGAAGTATTGCCTGTTGTTTCATTTTTTGTCCGATCAGTAACTACTGTTCTACTGATGCTATTGGAATGACATTTCATTTATGGAAAGTACATGATGGAAGGAAGTGTTATGCACAAGTTTCATAACTCTGGCTTCAATAATGTTGGACTTATTGCCCATGATTTTCTGCAGAGTTGTGGGATTTTGAAATTTTTACATTGAAATTTTGTTCGCAGGGTTCTCCAAAACCTTTAATTGGATATTTATTAAATTTGATAGGATTGATTAGCATCATGCCTAGTTATGCATGTCTTATTCCTCTTCCGGTTTGATGATTTTCTGCAGAGTTATGGGACTTTGAAATTTTTACATGGAAAATTTTGTCCGCGGGATTTCCCCAAAATCTTTGGTTTGATTTTCATGAAACTTCATAGGATTGATCAGCACCATGCCTTGTTGTGCATAGTTTATTCCCTTTCTAGTTCGATGATTTATTGGACTTTGGAAAAGTTTGTCCACACGCTGGGGGAGACATCAGTTTTTGTATCAAAAAACAATTCTAGTTTTATGCAATTTTATTAATTTATGTGAATCTCAATGATATAAGCCTGTTCTTATTTTCATTCATACTCTTAACCCATTCCCTAGCCTCATACTGTATGCTGTTTTTAGACCCAACCTCTTTGAATAAATCTACTGAAAAAGGAGCATTTATTAGAAAAAAAGGAATTTTTGTAATATTGTGTAGTTTTGAAACCAATGTGATAAATAGGACATTAATTGAACCTATGGAGCAAAATTAGTGCTCTATTTATCACAATGGTTTCAAAAAGTAACTTTAATAAAGGTATTAAAGGGTGTCAATATGAGGGAATGGGTTAAACCAGAAACAATTTCTGATCTTCTTCGCTAAATGTATCCATCAACCTATATTTAAATCTGAAATGTCAACTGTATATAAGTTATATAAATTTCTTATTGTCTTGCCCAGGGTTCTTGTGAGGGCCAAAAATTGGGACATTTTCCCCATCAAAATGAGAAATGTCCCCATTTTTTTACTGTCATTGGGACAAATGTCTCAAAAATGTCAGTTCTTACCAGAATAGTCCAAAGTAATCAGGTCAGATTTAGAACAAATCAAATTGAGAATATGATCAGAGAAAATATTTACATATTAAGGAAATCAGTCAAAGATCCACAGATTCATAAACATAGCATTTTCATAATGAATAATAGTTGAAAAAATATTTTCACACTTGTCGGTGTCTCACAGATTTTGAAAATGTCCCTACTTTTAAACTGTCAATGGGACACATGTCTCAAATATTTTCAATCCTCGCCAGAACCCTGCTTGCCAGATGTTATTCATTGCATGGGTTTTTAAAATAGCGGGTTAAGGGATCATGTGCTTATAGTTCAAAAGGATCCAGTATGATTTTCTGGATGAATATATATCACAAAATCTGTACGATACTGTCACCAGTTGTTTAGACTAGATATTAACAAAGCGCATCACAGATGAATCCTAATGAAAATTTATGCACAATTTGATCACTTCATTAATATTCTTTAACCCATTCCTCCATAGGCTATTTTTAGACCCAACCTCTTTGAATGAATCTACCCAAAAGGAGCATTTACCAGAGAAAAGTAATATTTCAGAATGTAGTTTGAAACCATTGTGATAAATAGAGCATTTGCTCCTATTGGAGCAAATGCTCTATTAATCACAATGGTTTTAAGAAGTGACTATTACAGAGGCGTAGAAAGGCGTATTTATGGAGGAAAGGGTTAACTTATTTTTTATAATGTAACATTAACAAAGGACACTTTGCAGGAGCGAATGTCATTAATTTCATTAATTTCATAATCAAACAGATCAGACCCTGATCAGATGACTGAGGATCCAGTAGGGTCTGCTCTATTTGCAAAGGCATGAAAAAGCATTTATTAACCCTTTCCTCTATAGGCTATTTTTAGACCCAACCTCTTTGAATAAATCTACCGAGCCAGTTCGGCGTGATGAGGTCGTATTGGCCAGAATAAGAATTGGACATTCTTTTTGAACTCATTCATTTTTACTGAAAGGTGAAGTTCAACCCAAATGTTTATTTTGTTTTGAGCCTTATACAATTCAGCACATTCTCATTGAATGTCCTGATTTAATCTTAATCAGAAATAGGTTCTAATTTCAGGCAGATTCCCTGAGGGAACTGTTTGAGCTGGTAGAAATACCAAAAATATTTGATTTTTTAAAAGCCATTAATATGTATTCTAAACTTTAAAATGTATATCTTTAGAATGTTGATTATGTTTTGTCCTTATTTAGTTATATAATCTAGTGAGATTGTCTCTATTTGATTTCATCTTATATTTTTATTTACATTATTCATTCGGCTCTCAATGACCATCAGTGTCGATGGGCCATAAAACACCATTCATTCATTCATTCATTTTGAATCTACAGAAAAGAAGCATTAACTAGAGAAAAGGAAAATTGTCAAATTTTCTAGTTTGATACCATAGTGATAAATAGAGCATTTGCTCCTATAGGAGCAAATGCTCTATTTATCACAATGGTTTCAACTTGTGATTCTTATGGAGGAAAGGGTTAATACCAAATATGTTCAGTAGTTAGTTTGTAATAGCCTATTACTGATATACATCTCTAGATCATATTGTTATCAGATAGAGAGTATATTTTAAGGTCAAATTCTAGATGGCCTGGGATCAGTGACTAAGGAAGGTCAAATTCTGGATAGCCTGGGATCAGTGGCCAAGGA
The DNA here is from genome assembly GCA_963576725.1 of Azorinus chamasolen. Lineage (NCBI taxonomy): Eukaryota > Metazoa > Mollusca > Bivalvia > Cardiida > Solecurtidae > Azorinus > Azorinus chamasolen. Next base: position 60,917,856 of record OY755240.1, on the reverse strand, counting down.
AGGTCAAATTCTAGATGGCCTGGCATCAGTGGCCAAGGAAGGTCAAATTCTGGATGGCCTGAGATCAGTGGCCATGAAGGTCAAGTTCTGGATAGCCTGGGGTCAGTGGCTAAGGAAGGTCAAATGCTGGATGGCCTGGGATCAGTGGCCATTTAGGATGGTCAAATTCTTGAAGGCCTTGGATCAGTCCCTAAAGTGATTTATTGGTTGCATTGATATTAGTGTGATGACAATGTAGTGAAAAATGTTGAAATTTAACCTTTGACTCCATAAATTTTTATATCAGAAATAATAACATGCATATCAACCATTTACTCAATAAATACACCTCTCTGAGCCTTTGCAAACAGAGTAGACCCAGAACAGATGCCTCCTGTAGGAGCCGTCTGATCAGGGTCTGCTCTGTTTGCTTATGGAATAATATAGATATGATTCTACAGTTTCTGCTTTGGCAAAATTTTCATGTGTTTATATGCAATATCGAAAATTAGTACATGTATAATTAATATTCATGGTGTCATCATTTCTTACATGAGTATTCATGGAGTAAAGGGTTACAATAATAGACAAATTTACTGTGAAAATTCACCATTCAAAGGATTGAAATCATGAACCAATGCTGTAGATTTGAAGAGCATTTAGAATTTTTTATTTAACCTTCTCTTGCTGAATTTTAAAATACATTTCTCCTTCTTTACCTATGCCCTGTTGTTTAATTACATATATATTCACTGTGTACAAGTATTTCGCTGTGCAATCACTGCTGTGGAGTGCACTGGTTGCACAATCAACTTGTAAATAGTGCAGACCCTGATGAGACAGCTCCTGCAGGAGCTGTCTGATCTGGGTATTCACTATTTACAGGTAGGTTTATTGACGTGAATAGCAAGCGAAGGGTTAAAATAGGTTTTATCATTGTCCACAAAACCTAGTGTCTTGCTCAAACTCATTAGAATCGCCACACCGAGTTGATTGTAATGATCTGCAGCCAGATAGGGTTTGGCTGAGAAATAACAGATTTTAGGAGTAAAGGCTTAACCCATTACCTCATAGGCTATTTTTAGATACAACCTCTTTGAATTAATATACCGAAAAGGAGCATTAATAAGAGAAAAGGAAAATTTTAGAATTTCGTAGTTTGAAACCATTGTGATAAATAGAGCATTTGCTCCTATAGGAGCAAATGCTCTATTTATCACAATGGTTTCACAAAGTGACCTTTACAGAGTCGTCAAAAGTCGTCAATATGAGGGAATGAGCAGCATAAATTCAGTATGATAAGTATTCTTATGGTCCCCAAATGAAATGGGGGACATATTGTGTGTGCTCCCTTTCTTCTTATTATTCTTATTATGCTTTCTTCTGATTTGATTCTTCTTCTTCTTCCGCCGTGAACTTGTGTGACACATTTCTCAGTAACTAATGGTCTGATCCTAATGAAACTTCACATTAACATTGCTGGTTACATGCAGATGTGCTTGATGATCCCACTTTTGATTTTTAGCTTGTCTGTTTCGAAGAAAAGTCGAGCTGTTGTGATCACTGGGTTGTCGGCGGTGGCGGCGTGCAAAAACTTTAATGTAGCTCATTACTCAAAAAGTATAAGCGGTATCAACATGAAACTTCATAGGTTAGTAGATCTCATTCAGGGGAAAGCCCCTACATAAGAACCATAACTCTTGATTTCAAAATTTTGGAGTTATGGCCCTTTATACTTTTCAAAAATGTTAAATTTAGCTGACAAGCACCAAATCAGACGAGGGTTGGCGTCGCACGCGGCTCTTGTTTTTTAAATTGCCAAAGCAACCAAATGGTGGCCTCTGATTGGTCGAAATTTAGATTGTTTGGCGAAATTGGTATCATGGGATATTTTAGTACTACAAATCAATTGGTAGGTGTTTTGAAAGTATTGGATGCAATGGTAACTGAATGGTGACTCTGGTCAAAATTTAGATCTTTTTCAAGGAATTTAGATATTGTTCGATTTGCTGAAAATTGGTATGTCAGGATATGTTGGCACTCTGAATTTATTAGTAAGTCTTTCAAAAGAATTGGTTGTCATGGTAACAGAATGGTGGGCTCTGATTGGTCAAAATTTAGATATTGTTTGAATTTGCTGAAAATTAGTAATTAGGGGTATTTGGGTACCCCAAACTCAATCAAGTTGTTTTGAAAGACTTGGTTGCCATTGTAATGGCATTGTGTATTTTGTGTTAAAGGTCACAAGTTACATATTATTAGATTTTTCAGAATATTGGTCAGGAGTATATGGTTACCCCAAATTTAATGGCAGGTGTTCCAAAAGTATTGGTTGCCATGGTAACCAAGTGATTGCCTGTGATTGGTTGAAATTTAATTATTTTGCTCATCAATACCATTTGTCAGTTTAGTTTTGGGGACATTCTGTAACAAATTCTGTTACAATTAGATCTTGTTTGTTAGGATTTTAAATGACATCCTGATCTTGGTCTAGACTGTTTGCAAATATGCAATATTCATGATGTCATGAATTCTTACATGAATATTCATGGAGTAAAAGGTTAAATGTTCCTAGGGAAAGGGTATAAGGGGATCGTTTTATAGCAAACAGCAATTTTAATTTGCAATGCAATACAGTAAAACCCCTCCAAACTGGGCATTCAGTGCATCAATGCTGGTCTATAGCATAAATGCTGATCTTTGAGACAGGTGGCAGCTGAATGCAGGTGAAAGTCATGCAGAAAACTCCTTTTGGAGCTTTCTGTATGTCTTTGATCCTGCATTAAGCAGCCACCTGCCTGAAAAGACCTAAATTCTTCTTTATTTAAATTCTGGTTTAGAGGGGGTTTACTGTATATGTACTTCTTTAGGTTTTATGTCTAGGGGTCAAGCAATGACCTACTTTTTCCTATCAGTTACACAAGTACCGTACCAGTCAGCTTAACCTTTTAAATGTGGGACATACATGCACTGGCCTTTGTAAATAGTGTAGATCCAGATCAGAGAGCTCCTAGAGAAGTCTTCAGATCAGGGTCTACATTGTTTGTCATTTAAAATCCTCTTGCAAGTTAAAGCCCCATTCTAAGTTGACTGTATAGTTAAACAGTGATGAGTTATTCTACTCAGATACTCAGTATTGTAAGGGATTTGCTCTTATCAAGCTTCAAATACGGTAAAACCTCTCTATAATGGCCACTAAATTACATCAAGTATTTTGCGTTAAAGGCAGGTGGCTGATTAAAGCAAGGTGAAAGTAAAACAGAACGCTCCTATAGGAGCGTTCTGTTTTACTTTTACCTTGCTTTAAGCAGCCACCTGCCCTAGATACCAACTAATTAACACAATTTAGTGGCCGTTAAAGAGAGGTTTTACAGTAATCCTAAAACCTTTTGTAAATAGTTTGCATTTCACGTTTGTGGCAGGTTAACGTGTCATTTCATTAAAATCCAAACTGCTTGGCACCTTGATTGCATTTTTAAAAGAAAAAGAAGAAAACTCATTTGATAATAGCAACGGGTTAAAGTCACTTTTAACCCTTTCCTCAATGTATATTTAGATCTACATGTATATAAGAAATATTGATGTCATGAATATTACCTATTGGTTAATTTTTAAAATGGCATAATTATATTAACACATGTATGACAATTTTACCGAAGCAGGAACTGTAGTATCAGATCTATATTATTCCATAAGCAAACAGAGCAGACCCTGATCAGACGGCTCCCAAAGGAGCCATCTGATCTGGGTCTACTCTTTTTGCAAAGGCGTAGAAAGGCGTATTTATGGAGTAAAGGGTTAATCATAAGAATCGGTTCTGACAGTTGAAACTACAAACTGCTTGCACCCTAGCTACCTGAACACTGTCCCTGTTTAATAATAATGTAAGAAACAATGAGATCAAGAGTATTTTTAGCAGACCTTTTGTACAATAGCATAATTATTCTGCAAAAGATGTTTTTGCTTAGGCAGAAACTGTAGAACTCGATCTGTAGTGTATCATAAGCAAACAGAGCAGACCCTGATCAGATGGCTCCTGCAGGAGCCATCTGATCTTGGTCTACTCTGTTTGCAAATGCATGAAAGGTGTTTATATGAAGGAAAGGGTTAAGAATTGGGACATACAAATCTTAAATGGTGAGTGAGCAGTTTGATCATGAATATTAATTAGGTTAATTTTAAAAATGGCATATTAACACATGAAATGTTTAACAAAGCTGATTCTAGTATCAGATCTATAGTGTTCCATAAGCACACAGAGCAGACCCTGATCAGACGGCTCCTATAGTGCAGGTTGAGAGATTTGTTTCTTTACTTTCTGAAATTGCTACAATGTTCTTCTTTCCATATTTCGTTGTAACTATTTTGTCCATGAATATTCAGTAGGTATTGAAATTTGGATAAATATAGAACAGGGAAGGGGTTAATTTATAAAGTTATCAGAATGGTGTAAAATTGACCTATTCAACTTCACTAACCGGTGGAGAGGAGAGATTGGGTGTCCAAATACCTAGGGTAGTAAGGGCATGTCTGTATAAAACAAGAAATTTATTCAATATCATGGCTTGTTAATCAGGTGTCCTGAATCATGGTGGACATTGTATTCATTGGATGTTGGAGATTTAGGTAAATCTTTCATACTTTGTAAAATTCTTGATGGAACTTAAAAAGATCCAAATAAACTTGTTGCCTGTTAACCCTTTACTCCATAAATATGCATTTCTATGCATTTGCAAACAGAGTAGATCCAGATCAGATGAAGTTGTCTGACCAAGGTCTGCTGTTTGCTTATAGTATAGATATGGTTCTCAATTTCTGCCATGGCCAAACATTCCTGTGTCATTGTGCTTTCATTAGAATAATTCTTATCAATATTCATGATGTCATTATTAGTCCCCCACCGGTTACCGGTTGGGGGACTATAGGTTTGCTCGATTCCGTCTGTCCGTCTGTCCGTCCGTCTGTCCGTCCGTCTGTCCGTCCGTCTGTCACGCTTCTTGTCCGGGCCATATCTCCTACAAAGTTAAGCCAAATTAATTATAACTTCACACATTGAAGAAGCATGATGAGGGCTAGTGTCATGCACAAGGGTCATAACTCTAGCATCAATATTTTTGGAGTTATTCCCCTTTTACATATTTTTTTGTCCGGACAATAACTCTTTATCTATTGGTTCAATTGATTTGAAACTTCACATATGGAACAATCATGATGAGGGGTAGTGTCATACACAAGGGCCATAACTCTAGCATCAATATTTTTGGAGTTATTCCCCTTTTTCATATTTTCTTGTCAGTCCGTCTGTCACACTTCGTGTCCGGGCAATATCTCCTACAAAGTTAGGCCAAATTCATTATAACTTCACACATTGAAGAAGCATGATCAGGAGTAGTGTCATGCACAAGGGCCATAATTATAGCATCAATATTTTTGGAGTTATTCCCCTTTTTTATATTTTTTTGTCCGGACAATAACTCTTTCTCTACTGGTTCAATTGATTTGAAACTTCACATATGGAACACGCATGATGAGGGATAGTGTCATGCACAAGGGCCATAACTCTAGCATCTATATTGTTGGAGTTATTCCCCTTTTCATATTTTCTTGTCCAGTTAGTAACTCTTTATGTACTGGTTCAATTGATTTGAAACTTCTCATATGGAACAAGCGTGATGAGATGTAGTGTCATGCACAAGGGCAATAACTCTAGCATCAATATTTTTGGAGTTACTCCCCTTTTTCATATTTTCTTGTCGGGACAATAACTTTTTATTTACTGATTCAATGTATGAAAGTAGGTACTAATACCATTCAGATGGTCATGTATATATACCATGGTCAACCACACCATGGGTGGGTGGGGTGGGGAGAGTGGAGGTTTTTTTCAGTCCGGTGGGGGACTCATGTCTTGCATAGCAATACAACATGCCCTTGTTTCTTACACTACCCTTTATCCCGTCATCATAAATATCAACACTTTCTGTAATGAACATGTATGTTTGAATTGGTCTCTTCATGAATATTCATTAAGTTAAGTTTTGTAATGTAAAATTTTCATGGGACTTCTTTGACAAAAACTATAGGGTCATATTTATATAATTTAATTAGCAAACAGAGCAGACCCTGATCAGTTGGCTCTTACAACAGCAATGTGATATGGATCTACTCTGTTTGGAAATACGTGAAAAAGTGGATATATGAGGGAAAAGGTTTATATGCTAAATTTATGTAACCGTTTACTCCATGAATATACAGGCCTGTATTTATACCCCCCGCAAACAAAGTTTGAGAGGGGGTATGATTTTATAGGAGTCAGTGTGTCGGTCGGTTGGTCTGTCTGTCTGTCTGTTCGTGGCACAACCTGGCACAGTGAACACTCTAGTAGTCACAACTTTAGTCCAATCTTCATGAAACTTGGTAAGAATAATTGTCGTGATAAAATCTCGGAAGACTTTGAAAGTGGGTCATGTGGGGTCAAAAACTAGGTCATTAGGTCAGATAGTAGGAAAACATTGTGAACACTCTAGAGGTCACATTTTCAGCCCAATCTTCATGAATCTTGGTCAGAATTACTGTCCTAATAAAATTTCGGACTAGCTGGAAAGTTGGTCATGTGGGGTCAAAACTGGGTCACAAGTCAAATAGTAGAACAACCTTGTGAACACTCTAGAGGTCACATTTGTAGCCGAATATTCATGAAACTTTACCAGAATGATTGTTTTGATAAAATCTCGGATGAGTTTGAAAGTGGGTCATTTGGGGTCAAAAACTAGGTCACTAGGCAAAACAGTAGAAAAACCTTGTGAAAACTCTAGTGGTCACATTTTTTATCTAATCTTCATGAAACTTGGTCAGAATGATTGTCTTGATAAAATCTCGGACAAGATCAAAAATTGTTTACTTGTGGTCAAAAACTAGGTCACTAGGTTGATTGTCGATCAAGGCAGCTGAGCGAGGGTATTCAATCACCTTTAGTGATAATTCTAGTTCTGTCAAAACACAGTTTGCTTGTGTCAAAAGATACATTTCTGTTTGTGATAAAACATACAATGTAAATGTATTTCTGTTTGTGGCAAAAGATACATGTATTTCTGTTGGTAATAAAACATGCATGCATTTCTGTTTGTATCAAAAGATACACGTATATGTATTTCTGTTTCTGTCAAAAGATACCTGTATTTCTGTTTCTGTCAAATGATACATGTATTTCTGTTTGTGATAATATATATACATGTACAAAATGTATATATATATTCATGTTTTTGGCTTTTGCAGATTCCACGGAGCAGAGTCCATGGTTTTTGAGTTTAAGGACAATTGAGTTGCTGAGAGCTTGAAGATACCTTAGCTGTAAATGTAATGACACTCGAAACTGACAAACGGAGAAGTACTGACGTTGGCACCTTAATTGCCGTGTTCCAACAATTACATCAAACATAGTCCTGTGAGCATAAATGATCTAAGGGGAGCATGGAACAAATTTATTTTAAGGCATAGCCGCAGTGGAGAAATGGCCTCACAAACATCAGATACCAATCAACAACAGTTCAATCAGAATGGAACTGTTGAAAAGGAAAGTTCAGGACAGGTTGATGTCATCAATACTGGACATAATGTACAAGAGATACTGGATAGTTGTAGAAATAATGAATATGTTGACTTAAAAAAAATCACAGATGCTAATCTTGCCATTGTCTCAGCCAGTAACTGTATAACTGGAGAAGATATTCCAGTCTCAATGGAATATGTCCTGGACAGCTCTGGCTCAACCCAACCTCAGACTAGACCTCAGAGTATTAAACAGGAAGAAGCATACAATCTGTTTAATTTCCCTCCCACACCAGACCAGTCACCTAAAGATGGAGATATTCACGATGTCAAGCAAAATCTAAACTATGACAACTCTAAAATACAGACATCGCCATTAGCATTAGTATTTTCTAGCAAGGATGAGACATTAAAGATAAAATCAGAAACTGTATTAAGCCATCCTACAGCCACTGGTATGGAAACAGGGCTGCAGATAGTCAATGGGTCTCAATCATCTCAAACTGTTCATGGGAGTAATATACCCAAGCCATCCCTGAAAACTCTCAAGTTTCCACCATGTTCTGTGTGTAGTGGGAAGGCTTCAGGTCTACATTATGGAGTGAACACTTGTGAAGCTTGCAAAGGCTTTTTCCGACGTTATCTCCTCCGTCATGAAGAGTATAAGTGTGCAAAGGGTGGACACTGTGAAATAATAAATCGTAACCGTGGAAACTGCTCAGGTTGTCGTTTGCGAAAGTGCTTAGAACTGGGTATGGCCAAAGAGAAGTCCAGACTAGGCAGATATACACTGGCGAGGAGAACACAGACTATAAAGGAAGTGAACAAATTGGAGGGAAAAGAAGAAACTGACTCTGTCATGGAGGGGCATGTGAGGTATCCCGGCCACAACGGTGATGAAAAAGATTTCGACCAGTCTCAAACCCTAAACCAACAATGTGAAGAAAGTATATTTGATCCAAACAAGGAAATGATTTCTCGAAAATTGCACTGTCAAGAAGAATTTGTTCCTAATAGTGATCCATCCTCAGAAACACTCATAGATAATCTTGTTACTGCCATGGATGAAATAAAACCATTTGGGGTAGCTATATCAACATATGAGCAGCTTCAGAATGCCTTGAAGGACCATTATGACAAATACAACTTAAAGATTAAAATGTATGGCCAAATGAAATCAGTGCCAAAGGAAGAGTTCAAAAGACTGTATAAAGATTTTGGAATTGACGTGGATGGAAGAATGAATGTTTTAAGAAAATCAGCACAAGAGGTAGAAGGGATGATTGAGAGGTACTGCATGTTCGCCAAACATATACCAGACTTTCGAAGCCTGTCATGTAGGGACCAGTCAAATTTACTGAAAGCGTCAAGATGTGATTTTTTTGTGATTCTAATGAGTGAAGGTTTCAGTGAAGACTACCAGGTTTTCATGACCCACAGTGGCTGTGCCTACCATATAGAAGAAGCTGCAGATAAGTTCTTCTCTCGCAAACTTATTACAACTGTCTGTGATATGTACCGACGTTGGCAGTTACTCTGTCTCACCAAGGCGGAGAAAGCCCTATTAATAGCCTTGACCTTAGTATTTACAGATCGCTGTAACCTTGACAACCATGACCATGTGGAAAAAATCCAGTTGTCATTGGCTGAAATGCTTCGGAATCAATTAGAGAAGACATGCAAAGTGTCAGCTCAAAAACGATTTGCCAAAATTATTAGTTACCTGACCTTGATGAGAGAAAGTTCTGAGATGTATCTGAAAGAGTACAAAGAGTTGTGTAATGATGAGATGGTGGTTGAGGAGGTACCCATGATGACAGAATTTCTCCTTGAGGATTGGTGAACACATTTCCCCCCTTTGAACGCGGGAAATGAGTGTACTGGCTTTGCGAAAAGTGTAGATCCAGATCAGAAACCTGGTTAGGGTCTGCACTGTTTATCAAATCCATTACCAAATATTTGTGCCTTTCATACTGAACAGACTCTATAGTTAACCCTTTACTCTATAAATACGCCTTTCTATGCCTTTGCAAACAGAGTAGACCCAGATCAGATTGCTCCTATAGGAGCCATCTGATCAGGGTCTGCTCTGTTTGCTTTTGAAATAATATAGAGACGATTCTTCAGTTTCTGCCATGACCGAAAATTCCCCTGTTCATGTGTCATTATAAAACTTTAATAATTGATATTCATGATATCATTATTTCTTACATGAATATTCATGGAGTAAAGGGTTTAACAGGTAATTGGCCATTTCACTTTGAATATATGTAATATTGAAGGTGTGCAAATTATGCAGATCAAGAATTAAGTGCAAGATGATGATATGTGTTGCTCTCTTATACTGAGGCCCACAAGAAAATCAGTGATCATAACAAAAAGTGGAATTTAGGAATTTTTCTAAAAAAAAAAAGGTGTAACATGACAAGCAGTGCAGACCCTGATGAGATGGCCTGTCTAGGAGCCCTCTCATCTGCATCTACACTGTTTGCAAAGGACATTAGTAACTGGTGTCCCACAAAGTAAGGGTTAACCCTTTCCCTGTTTAATATTCATACACTGTGTCACATATAAAATAATTACATTTTGAATATTAATTAGATTAGTTTTTTAATGGCATATGAACACAGGACATTTTGGCTCAGGCAGAAGCTGTAGAATCAGATCTATTATAATTTTATAAGCAAACAGAGCAGACCCTGATCCTATGGGAGCTCTCTGATCTGCGTCTGCTCTGTTTGCAAATCATGGAAAATGGTTTATATGAGGGAAAGGGTTAATGGATGTCTTAAGTTGCTGATCTCAGTTGATGTAATTTTGACATCTGTACCAATTGCAAAGTCCAGAATGCCAGATGCGACTCCTACACAGAGATACATGTCTGTTGCACTGAACCAACAAACAACCGTCTATGTGATAATTATCTGTGATAGTATTAGTAGAGTGCCTTTAAACATTTGCCTTTATCACTGTAAATGGTATTTTTTGGATAACGTAGAATGTCACTAGTATGGACTCACAGAGGGACTTGCAGAACTAAAGATAAGGTGCCTATCCAGATATTAAGATCTTCCATTCTCTATCAAACCCTATGTTGTGACCATTTTTTTAGTTCCACTTTTTTCGAAAAGTGGAGGTACATGTATTGTCATGACCCTCTCGTCGGCGTCGGCGTTGGTTAACCTTTTTGTTAAGGTCCATTTCTCAGAAACCATCAAAGATGTTTGGGTCATATTTGGTATGCATGTTAATTATCAGAAGGGGAACCCTTTTCGAAAGGGTGGGTAACCCTTAAATTAATTTTGCCATAATTCTGCTCCTTTTTCGACTTGTTAGTTAAGTTTTATGTTAAGGTCCAATTGTCTCAGAAACTGTCCAAGATATTTGGTTCAAGTTTGGTATGCATCTTAACTATTATATGGGGACCCATTTCACTAGGGCAGGTAACTCTAAAATTAATTTTGCTATAGTTGTCTCCCCTTTCTTACTTAGACTTCCACTACACTATCCAGCACTAAAGAAAGTGGAGTGCGCTGTCTGCAGACAGCTCTTGTTTAGGATTGTCTGGAAGAAGGGGCTCTAAAAATTGGTTACAATGTAGGTTTTGATGGAGAAAAGAAGGAGCTTTTCTGAAATATGTTTGCATTTAAACACCCTTTCACACATTTGCAAACAGTGGACCCAGATCAGACGGCTCCTGTAGGAGCCGTCTGATCAGAGTATGCTCTGTTTGCTCATGACATGGTATAGATCTGATTCTACAGGTTTCGTCAAATCGAAAACATACCTTAAAAAGTTCATGTTAAAAACATTCAGCTCATTAATATTCATGATGTTATTTCTTACATGAATATTGAACAGGTAAAGGGTTAAGCATCTTATCTATTTCTCTGGTCCCAGATCATGTAGTGGTCAATCCAGATAAGATAAGTAAATTAAAACATTTTCAAGAATAACTTCTTTATTTCTTCACCAAACCCTATACTGTGACCACTCTTTAGAATCGTCTCGAAGAGACAATTCTAAAGAGTAGTCACAATATAGGGTTTGGTGAAGAAATGACAGTTTTAGCATTTTTGTATGCACTTTTATCTGTAGCTCTGATGTGGATCCATGATTTTCACAAACAGTTTGGATCCAGATGAGATGTTGAGTAAATGTGTCTCATCAAGATCCCAAATGGGTGACACATAGACACTGATAGAAGATAATTGTATTGTTTGAATTATTGCTGATGACAAATTTTGCAGACAAAAGTTACTAATGTTGTACCGTTAGTACTCTGTAAACATTGTCAACCAAGGCCAGTTTTGATATTTTCAATGTTCTGACCAGGTTCTGCACTGTTCACCACTTATTACAGTCTGCATATGTTGCATGGCAACCAGACAAACAGTGTAGATTCTGCTCAAATTGCCATGGATCTGCCTTGTTTCAAGAGTCCCAAAGGGCAGCTGATGTACATGTTTACCAGATGTGTTAACCCATTACCTCATAGGCTATTTTTAGATACAACATCTTTGAATAAATCTACCGAAAAGGAGCATTAACTAGAAAAAAGGAAAATTTTAGAATTTTGTAGTTTGGAACCATTGTGATAAATAGAGCATTTGCTCCTATAGGAGCAAATGCTCTATTTATCACAATAGTTTCACAAAGTGACTTTTACAGAGTCGTCAAAAGTCGTCAATATGAGGGAATGGGTTAATGTAAAATTAGATTGAAAAATTAATATCCTTACATTATTTTCACCCTTTACCTGATGAATATTCTGATACAAAATAATAACATCATGAATATATATTTGCTGATATTTTCTAATGCTCTATGTACAATATTGTTTTGGTCATGGTAGAAACTGTAGAATCGGTCTATCATCTAGTTTATCCCATGAGCAAACAGAGCAGACTGTGATCAGATGGCTCCTACAGGACCCGTCTGATCTGTGTCTACTCTTTTTGCAAATGCGTAAAAATGTATCTTTATCAGGTAAAGAGTGATTATAAGTTCTAGGCAGTATTTTTGTGATGTATTATGTAGTTTTAACCCTTTACTCCATGAATATTCATGTAAGAAGTAATGACATCATGAATAGTAATTATGTTATTCTTTATTATGGCACACAAAGACTGGAATTTTTGGTCATGACAGAAACTGTAGAATCGTATCTATATTATGCTATAAGCTAACGGAGCAGACCCTGATCAGACGGCTCCTACAGGAGCCGTCTGATCTGGGTCTACTCTGTTTGCAAAGGTGTAGATAAGCATATTCATGGAGTAAAGGGTTAAAGTTTGTTTTTGTTTTGTCTGTTGTTGTTTTTTACTTTGACATGATATAAGTTGGCAAGTTGTTAATGTATTCTGCATATAGTGTCGAAATGTATTGAAATATTACTACAGTGCTTGTTTTGACTTTGTTATGCGTTATATTATATTACATACTGACTGAAATAATACAATTACCGTTACAACTAATTACGTCGGGTTTATGTAAACTTTACCTTTAGTATAGCCTGAATGAACTTGTTTTTTTTAAATCTTCTCACTGCAGCCATGTTTTGAATATACAGAGCTACAGATAAATGTGCTAACTCAGATACTACAATCATCATTTCTCCACCAAATCCTATGTTGTGACCACTATTTTTAAATAGTCTCTTCGAGGCGATTCTAAAGAGTGGTCACAACATAGGGTATAGTGGAGAAATAAAGGAGTTTGTGAAAATGTTTTAATTTATGCATCTTACATATATCTGGACCTCTGAATATATTTTGTATATAGTAAACCTTTAGCCATTTGAGTTAACCCTTTCCTCCATAAATACGCCTTTCTACGCCTCTGTAAAAGTCTCCTGTTGAAACCATTGTGATAAATAGAGCATTTGCTCCTATAGGAGCAAATGCTCTATTTATTACAATGGTTTTAAATTACAAAATTTAAAAAAAAAAATTCTTTTCTCTAGTTAATGCTCCTTTTCGGTAGATTTATTCAAAGAGGTTGGATCTAAAAATAGCCTATCAGGGAATGGGTTAAATTCTGTTAGTAGAAAGTATCGTATACAATAGCACCTATCTTAAACCTTTCCCTCATATAAACACCTCTTCATGCCTTTGCAAACAGAGTAGCCATCTGATCAGTCTACTCTGTTTGCTTATTACATTATATAGATCTGATTCTACTGCTTATGTCAAAATTCCTGTGTTCATACACAATTATAAAAATTCATCTGATAAATATTCATGACAGCATTATTTCTTACATGAATATTAACCCTTCGCTTGCTGAATTTTAAAATACATTTCTCCTTCTTTACCCATGCCCTGTTGTATAATTACATATATCTTCACTGTGTCCAAGTATTGCGCTGTGCAATCACTGCTGTGGAGTGCACTGGTTACACAATCAACTTGTAAATAGTGCAGACCCTGATGAGACAGCTCCTGCAGCTGTCTCATCTGGGTCTTCACTATTTACAGGTAGGTATATTGACGTGAATAGCAAGCGAAGGGTTAAACAGTAAAGGGTTAAGTGACCATGAAATTCTAATTACTAGAGAAAGGGAAATATTGTTATATTGTTGGGAAATCATTGTGATAATTAGAGCAATTTCCTATGGAGCAAATGCTCTCTTTATCACAACGGTTTCTAAAAGTGACTTTTACAGAGGCATCAATATGAGGCAATGAGTTAAAGCAGGTCAAAAGCTGTGTCCCAATCAATATACGGTCACATAACCCTTTCCTCCATAAATATTCCTTTTTGAACAGAGTAGACCCAGATAAGTCAGCTCATTGAGGAGCCATCTGATCAGGGTCTGCTCTGTTAGCTTATGATGTGATATAGATATGATTCTACAGTTTCTGCTATTGCCAGGGATTCCTGTGTCTATGTGCTATTGTAACATTTTAACATTAGTATTCGAAAGGTTATCAGTTAACCCTTTTCCTCATAAATATTTATGTAACGATTTTATCACTTCATAAAAATTAAATATTCATTATATTTTGTAATGCCACATTACCTAGGGATTCTTTTGCCATTAAAAAACTATAGAACAAGTAAACAGAGGTGATCCCTATCAGATCCTGATCAAATAGCTTCTGTGCAGGAGTCATCTGATCTGAGTCTACTCTGTTTTGTCCACATGAGGTAGAGGGTTGAAGCGAATATGGTTTGCTTAGCTCCAGCTTTGTGAACTTTTACAGTAGCTGCTTGGAATACACAAATATCTCAATCTTGAATCTTACTAATATTCTCAAACAAGTTGGCTTGGTTCCCAGATGCTACTTCTCTGGTTGAAGCTGAGAACCAAGTACATGAGTACATGATATGGAATATCTTTGAATATGTTGGTGATAGCCTGGTTCTATACCACTTGTTATTGGTGATGTACTGCCATGTTGTATGCTTGCCTGTAGACTACATGGACATCTGTGATAATTTCAATGTAGAAATAGCCTAATTTACCTTAAGTGTTTGGACACCCAGTCTATCCTTACCATGGGTTTGAATAAATGATTTATCAATTTGCCACCATTTTGACAATTTTAACCCTTTCCTCCGTAGGCTATTTTTAGACCCAACCTCTTTGAATAAATCTACCAGAGAGGAGCATTTACTAGTGAAAAGGAAAATGTTAGAATTGTGTAGTATTAAAACCATTGTGATAAATAGAGCATGTACTCCATAGGAGCAAATGCTCTATTTATCACAATGGTTTCAAGAAGTGACTTTTACAGAGGCATAGAAATGCATATTTATGGAGGAAAGGGTTAATTAAACTGACATAGGAAATAGAGCAGACCTTGATCAACTGCCCTCTGCTCCTTCAGAGAAGTAGTTTGAGCTGGGTCTGCACTATTTCCCATAGTTTGTCTGTGAATACCAAGGGTAATCAGGGTTATTTCGTTGTAGAAATTGAGCCATATCTAAGGGAGTTCGGAAGAAGCTGTGGCATCTCAACCAGTTTAGATGGTGATGCCATGCATTGCCACACTGATACTGGGGCATCTTACCAAGGGTGTACATTGCTTTTTATTTAGTCTTAGTTCAAAACTGCTTGTTTGTTTTGTACCTTCTTTAACATTTATAATCATTTGTAATATGATTATTCTGAAAGCATTACTTTTCAAAAGCGTGATCAAAAAGTAAAAAACAAATAATCCTGACAAGATTTTCAGTAACTCAGCATCTAATCAGGATTTGAACTCTTTTGCAGTGATCATAACAAATTCATTAGATTAACCCATTCCCTCATATTGACACCCTTTGACGGCTCTGTAAAAGTCACCGTTTGAAACCATTGTGATAAATAGAGCATTTGCTCCATAGGAGCAAATGCTCTATTTATCACAATGGTTTCAAAACTACACAGTTCTAAAAAAAAATTCCTTTTCTCTAGTTAATGCTCCCTTTCAGTAGGTTAATTCAAAGTGGTTGGGTCTAAAAATAGCCTATGAGGTAATTGGTTTGAATTTAAAGGTTATAGTTACCTCAATATGTACCCACATCTCGACTGTTAGGTGGTTGATCTTGGTCAGTACTGTTTGCAGCATTTGAATTCTCCCTTAGTTTGGTTCAATTAACCCTTTACTCCATAGCAATGCTATTTGGCACCTAGGCAAGCAGAGTAGACCCAGACCAGACGGCCGTCTGATCAGGGTCTGCTCTGTTTGCTTATGAAGTAATACAGATCTGATTCTACAGTGTCTGCCATTGCCAAAAACTTTCTGTGCTCATTGGTTGTTATATAATATCAACTAATTGATAAACATTATGCCATTATTTCTTACATGGATATTCATGAAGTAAAGGGTAAAATATCTGTTACAATTCTTGTATACCACTATGCAATTGTTTTTGTAGACTGTACTTGTACAAAAGCAGTTTATATCTATACAATAAAATAATGAATTATAGAAACATGTTTAACTTATAACAAAGCCCTTTCACAGAGACCTTTTCAAACGAATTGTTAAAAGGTACCCTCATTGTCATCAGTATTCGGACACTCAATCTTCTATCTCCTTAGGTTTGGCACCATTTTTGTGTCGCCTGCGAAGCATGGCAGACACATAGGGATCACTTTGTCTGTCATCATCGTTGTTGTCGTCACACTTTTCTTGTCCGACCGGTATCTCCTGTTCTACTGATGCCATTGAATTCAAACTTCATGGAACAGGCTTGATGAAAGGAAGTGTCATACACAATGTCCATAACTCTAACTTCAATATTTTTGGAGTTATTTCCATGTTTTCATTTTTTTGGTCTGGCAAACAAGTCCCATTCTACTGATGGCATTGAAATCAAACTTAATACATGGAACAGGCCTGATGAGAGGAAGTGTCATGTACAAGGTCCATAACACTTATATCAGTACTTTTGGAGTTATTCCCCTTACTGATGCCATTGAATTTAAACTTCACATATGGAACAGAACAGGCCTGTTCAGAGGAATTGTCATGCTAAAGGTTGATAGCTCTACCTTGGAATATATTTAAGTTATTTCTCTTTTCATATTTCCTGATCCTGTCTCTAAATCCTATCCTACTGGTGCAGTTTAATTGAAATGTCACATATGGAACAAGCATGGCCAGGGAAAGCATTGTGTACAGGGTAAATAACCCTGGCATCAATGCAGTAAAACCCCTCTAAACCAGACAAGGTTGGGGATAGCTGAAAATTCTTGATTAGAGGGGTGTCCAGTTTGGAGGGTATTTCTATTTCCAGCCCTTTAAATTTTTTTTGAAAACCAGTAGGCTAAGATGGTAAAGTTAGACTGACACAGCAGCAAATAGTGTAGACTCTAATAAATCTGCTCCTTAACTCTATCCTCCATAAATACGCCTTTTACGCCTCTGTAAAAGTCACCTATTGAAACCATTGTGATAAATAGAGCATTTGCTCCATAGGAGCAAATGCTCTATTTATCACAATGGTTTCAAACTACAAAATTCTAAAAGTTCCAATTTCTCTAGTTAATGCTCCTTTTCGGTGAATCTAAAAATAGCCTATGAAGGAAAGGGTAAAGTTTGGTCTGTATCTACACTGTTTGCATAAGTTTGTCCGACTACTGAGGGTAGGGCCTACTAATAAGTATGTGCTTTACCCATTTCCTCATAAGCTATTTTTAGACCCAACCTCTTTGAATAAATCTACCGAAAAGGGAGTATTTATTATGTCTCCCCCCTTTAGGGGAGGAGACATATTAATGTTGTGATTTCTGTCTGACTGTCCGTCCATCTGTCTGTTAAATTATTGTGCAGCTAACTCCTCCTACACTATTAGAGGGATTTCCTTCAAACTTTTACATATGAACAAGCTATATGTGAGGATGGTCATGTGGTTTGGAATTTTGGCTGCAACAATTTTGACAGAAGTTATGGCCCTTTGTAGTTTTTCCTTATATAGAATATATAGCGAAAAAAATATTGTGCAGCTAACTCCTCCTACACTATTTGAGGGATTTCCTTCAAACTTTTACATATGAACCAGCTATATGTGAGGATGGTCATGTGGTTTGGAAGTTTGGCTGCAACAATTTTGACAGAAGTTATGGCCCGTTGTAGTTTTTCCTTATATAGAATTTATAGCGAAAAAAATATTGTGCAGCTAACTCCTCCTACACTATTTGAGGGATTTACTTCAAACTTTTACATATGAACCAGCTATATCTGAGGATGGTCATGTGGTTTGGAAGTTTGGCTGCAACAATTTTGACAGAAGTTATGGCCCGTTGTGGTTTTTCCTTATATAGAATTTATAGCGAAAAAAATATTGTGCAGCTAACTCCTCCTACACTATTTGAGGGATTTACTTCAAACTTTTACATATGAACCAGCTATATGTGAGGATGGTCATGTGGTTTGGAATATTGGCTGCAACAATTTTGACAGAAGTTATGACCCTTTGGAGTTTTTCCTTATATAGAGTAATAGCGAAAAAGTATTGTGCAGCTTACTCCTCCTATACTATTTTGACATATGAATTTATTCCTCGTATGGGTGCCAGGGTAGAGGGTGCCAGGGAGTGAATTCATTCCTTTTATGGGTGTGGGGTGGGATACCGGGGGGATACATGTGTTTTTCTCAAAAACAAACTCTAGATCAAGGAAAAAGAAACTTTTAGAATTGTGTAGCTTTGAAACCATGCGATATCACAGATATTTCAAAATGTGACTTTTACAGAGGTGTCAATATGAGGGAATGGGTTGATTATTGGCAAAAGCAGACAGTAGATCTAGAGTTATGTGCCCACAAGTTTTCACGGTTTTTCGAATATGGCAATTCTAGCATCTGATTCTTAGAATAATATTCACAAATAATGCCTATTGCCATTTGAGTTCAGACAAGTTTGATTCAGTGCAAAATGTATGTTTCGTGTTATGTGTATTGGGTTATCAACAATGAGATTCGGAAAAAATGTGTATTAATAAAAGATCCCCGCCAAGTGCCATTATGGATAAAATCGAATGAATAGGAATAGCGATGGGTTACCTTATTCAGAGTAGAACCTGTCCTATGCGACCATCAAAAAAGGTCTAGTTATGGTTCTGTAAGGTAGGTGGTAGCTTAATACAGGTCAAAAGTAATGCAGAAAGCTCCTATAGGAGCTTTCTGCATTACTTTTGCCCTGTATTAAGCAACCACCTTTTAAGATTCCTGTGTCCAATTAATATAAGGTCGTTTAAGACAGGTTCTACTGTACGTGTTTTAGCCTTTCCCTGATATAAACGCATTTGCAAACAGAGTAGACCCAGATCAGACGGCTCCTATTGGCCACAGCAAACAAAATATTTGCTGCAATGAGCCATTGGCATTGATAGTTCCAGCATACAGTGTAGATTCTGATCAAACGGTTCCTGCAGGCGTCCTCTGATCTGGGTCTACACTGTTTGCCCATGTCCTTTTAAGGAGCTCAGGGCATTAACGGGTTAATAGTATTTTACGATGTTCAGGTAATTACTAGTGAAAGAAGACACCAAAGGTTTTTTTTCAATGCACGAAATACATTGCACTGTTTCGTGCACAGAACATCCCGGTAGAACTATCGACATACCGCAAGCCAGTCGGAAGCTACCACCCGCCTAAGATACCCAGCATTAGACTTGTTATGGATTGCCATTGTATACAGGCTTGATTGTAGACCAGACACCGCGGCTATTTGGTCTTGGTATATTAACTGCAATATAACAAAAGTCATTTCAGAGGTTCCGTAATCAAAACATACTTTGTCACTCACTTTACACGGTTATCTCCCTGTCCTCCATATTGAGTCGGTTTGCCCTATTTTTTTCTGGTAATACTTTCCCACATATAAACGTCTTTTTACGCTTTGCAAACAAAGTAGACCAAAATCAGACGGCTCCTATAGGAGCCGTCTGATCTTGGTCTGCTATGTTTGCTTTTTACATGATATAGATCTGGATTTACAGTTTTTGTTGAAGCAAACGATGCCTTGAAATGTTAACATATCAGATAATAGATATTCATGATTTCATTATTTCTTACATGAATATTGAACAGGTAAAGGGTTAATCTTCAGCATGCCGAACAATTCTCTTGAATTAAAAAATCCATTTTTCATTTTGAGGGAGCACCGCAACCAAATATAGTTATACTGTTCTAAACCAATGACATCAATTAGTTTATCAAACATTAAACAATTGCAGACTTTGATCAGATATATCACTAAGAAGTAATCTCATCTGGGTCATTACTGTTAGCTAGTGTCCCATTTATACGTTAATAATGAAATGGATGGCTATAAATGACAAGTAATTTCCTCAGCATGGTGAAGTTAGCTTGAACATTAACCCTTTACTCTATGAATAATCATATAACATTTATAATGACGTCATGAATATTAATTAGATTAATTATTATTATAAAAGCACATGGGCACATGAATGTTTGGGCATGTCAGAAACTGTAGAATCATATCTATATTATATCATAAGCGAACAGAGCAGACCGTGATCAGACGGCTCCTATAGGAGCCGTCTGATCTGGGTCTACTCTATTTGCAAAGGCGTATTCATGGAGTAACAGGTTAACATACAACGTACTGATCCGTGGAGAACGTTTTCATACAGTATGGGTTCAGATGAGTTGCCTGGTAATGCGACATCTCAACAAAACTGTTTGACACTCTGACGTACAATACTTCTGAAATATATTGCTAGACAAATCAAATATAGAAACTGGAACGGCATGCTTAAGGCTATTGTACTGTTTTGTAACCGGTGACCCTTTCGCTGCCATGGGCGAATCTTTGATTGCCTAAGAAAACAGTTTGGATCCAGATGAGACGCCGAGTAGGCCTAATTCGGCGTCTCATCAGGACCCGAACTGTTTGTTACTGTATGAATATGTTTTAGAAAGAAAAGGTAGGAAAATTAAAACTTGTACCAGACGAGAATTTGTTCAGACGATAATATTTGTCAGCGTAAGAGTTAGTACGACTTGTATCACTTGATAACAGTTACTTGTACAAGTGCAGTCGAACCTGTCTCAAGCAGCCACCAAGAACAGAGGTCTAAATATGGGTCTGTAAGGCAGGTGGTAGCTTAGTGCAGGTCGAAAGTAATGCAGAAAACTCCTGTAGGAGCTTTCTGTATTACTTTTGCCATGCATTAAGCAAACACCTGCTTTTTATCACTCCAATTCTAAATGAATGAATGACAAATTCTACTGTAGCCTTTATGTGTTATCTCACGTCGGGTTTAACATTCAGCACGCTGGGTAAAAGATATCTGATATTGTCATCTGCTTCATAATGTCGCCCATCTCCTGTCAAAAGTTCAAAAGTTTGTTAAATCATTCAGTAAAATAAGGAAATGAGATAAATAAATGCAAATTTCAAAGGAATAAAGCACATATATAGAAACAGAGATTGGGACAAAAAGTGAAGTCCCTTATCAGAAGCCGCCTTGAAAAGGCGGCGTCTGATCTGGGACTGCACTATTTGTCTTGGTGCATATATGCGACATTGGCGGTGAAAGGGTGAACTTGTTGACACTATAAAACTGCTGAACCGGATTGAAAATTGTTGTCTCACCCGGGTTACATGGGGGCCCTAAATATTCTTACACACAAAAGTTAAAAATATTTGAAATTTGGATAATAGAATAGATATGACCAAATGGTTGTTGCAGTTGCCATTACAAATCGTACAAAGTTCAATCCTTTAACCCTTTCCCTCATGGACTATTTTTAGATCCAACCTCTTTAAATAAATCTTACGAAAAGGAGCATTAACTAGAGAAAACGAAAATGTTAGAATTTTGTAGTTTGAAACAATTGTGATAAATAGAGCATTTGCTGCTAAAGGAGCAAATGCTCTATTTATCACGACAGTTTCAAGAAGTGACTAGATCTATTACAAGGCGTAGAAAGGCGTATTTATGGAGGAAAGGGTTAATAACTATTACATTATTGCATATAGTTATCCACCATTTCTTTTGCGTCTGAAACCAAGTTTGCTGACCTTATTGAAATCGCCCAGTGGTATCAGAGAAGATTCTTATAGTTTTCTCTATAGCCATATCCGCCCTGGTGTCCATGATATTTAGGTAATCAAAATAGTTTGAGCATTTTTGGTAGGGATTCGCCTAAGAGTCATTCCTGTAAAATTATATTGAAATCTACAAAGCCGTGCTACAGAATTTCTGGCATTTCCGCTACAGTAAAACCCCTCTAAACTGGACGTTAAAATATAGTATAAATATCGGTCTTGCAGATAGGTGGCAGCTTAATGCAGGATGAAAGTCACGCAGAAAGCTTCTCTAGTCACCTGCATACAAGTATCTAAATTGTTCTCTATTAGAAATCCGGTTTAGAGAGGATTTACTGTATAGCCTATGTAAGGAAAAATACACCCGTCCTTGGTGGCTATGTTATGTTCGGAATAAAGGTGGTCTTTGATAAAAGATCTCGAGGCAACATTCTTGCAAAATTATATACCGGTAGAACTCTGCCTAGTGATTGCACAGGAACAAAATTTTGAACTTCCTGTTGAAGCAGTATACGGAATATGTTTTAATGGATCTATAACGGCCACTAAAATGTGTTAATTAGTTGATATAGGTGGCAGATGGCTGCTTAAAGCAAGGTGAAAGTAAAACAGAACGCTCCTATAGGAGCGTTCTGTTTTACTTTCATCTTGCTTTAAGCAGCCACCTGCCTTTAACATAAAATATGTCATATAATTTAGTGGCCGTTATAGAGAGGTTTTACTGTATTTGGTAGAGATTCACCTACGGATCATTTCTACAAATTTATATTGAATTCAAAATATTGATTTCAAAGGAGAAGAATTTGAAATTACACTACAGTATATACATGTATATATATATATTTATTATATTTTCATATAAAGAAAATAAGCACCGTCATTGGTGGCCAAGTCTTAAGTAATGAGTCAAAATATTTTCAACAAATTTGGTAGGGGATCGACTACCAACGGATCATTCCTGCAAACTTGTAAGCTGCCCTGTAGTTTCTCAGAAATAAGATTGTTTATATTTTCACTATATATTGCCATTTAGGGAAAATTAGCACCACCCCTGCGGTCATGTTTTTTTGTCAAATCAAAATGGACCAAGTCCTTCCGACGAGACTATAAACGAAGTCCACTGTATCAGTGCTTCACATTGAGCACCTAAACGAACCAGAGAAACTCGATAATTAGAGGAAGGTATCGCGTCCTGGGTCCATGCTTATAAAACTTTTAGTTGAGTCTGAGTTCGTTCTCAAGTTTTTGATTGGTCAGATTTGAGCCTTTGGCTCAAATCTGACCAATCAAAAGCTTGAGAACTCAAATCTGACCAATCAAAAGCTTGAGAACGAACTCAGACTCAACTAAAAAGTTTTATAAGCATGGACCCAGGTTTCTGTGTTCTCCCTCTTTGGAGTCTAATAGCGAGCAGAAACGGACGTTAACGCAACCAATCAAAATGTTGTTTGATGCTCATCTAAGGATAATTTCTACTTCTACCGAATTACAACGAAATCGGCAAACTGAAACTTTGTTTTCTGGTTGCCATAGCAAACAAAGTTCTTTATCAGATTCATTTTCTCAAAAATAAAAGAGTATCTCACAATGGGAACTTTTGTTACAAGATTAGATTGACGACGGACATAGAACTATCACAATTGTCCACATTGAGCACTTCGCGCTCATGTGAGCTAAATAGAATTGAAAGAAATGTATGGAAGGCCGGTGCGCCATGCTAAATGCGAAATGTTAAATGCGATTTGCGAAATGCGAAATACGAAATGCTTAATGACAAATGCTAAATGACAAGTGCCAATTGCTAGTTGGTGACTTCTAAATACTAATTATGGAAGGCCGGTGCGCCATGCTAAATGCAAAATACCTGTGCTTTAGGAACAACCTAAAATCTAATTAAAAGCCTTCCATACGTAGGTAAACCTTTTCACAGTTGACACTCTGTTTCGTTTCGTTTCGTTTCACTTTCGACTAACTGTGTCAGCAACCTGTTGAATATTCTAAGAGTTGTTCCGAAATCTTATCTGATTTAACCATTTCCCTGTTCTATGTTTATTCCAAATTTCAATACCTACTGAATATTCATGGACACACTAGTTATAATGAAATATGGAAGGTGGAACATTGTAGTCATTTTAGAAAGTAAAGAAACAGAACTATCAAATTCCATTAGCAAACAGAGCAGACCCAAATCAGACGGCTCCTGTAGGAGCCGTCTGATCTGGGTCTACTCTGTATGCAAATGCGTGAATACACGTATATGAGGGAAAAGGGTTAATCGGAGCTTCACGACTATGCAAGTTGATTTCCGCATCATCCCGTCTCTTAAGATGTCGGCGGTTTTTTTTAAGGATTTAGCAGTATTCAGCTAAATACACATACAATACGAAAATGGGCCGTAAGTATAACTTACCTTTTATATGTGATTCAAAATAAATCCTGTGAAAAAACACCGCTTAAGCCGGTGCTAGGGGGCATGAGTAATGTTGCACTTTTGGTTGCTTCTCATGAACAGACTCAATAAAACCGAGTCTGCAATTTTCTCTTTTCGCATTGCTACTTTTGCTTTCGAAGGATCTCCAACTTTCAGAATATATTTAATGATATTATTGGTCTTAACTGATTTTTACGAAAATGGACAGATTATAACATTAATATTCGCTGATTGTGTATGCGCGTAGGCTACTTGACCTAAGTATTTTAGACCGAACCTCTTTGAATAAATCTATTATATTCTATATTCTATAATACGTTATTAGAGAAAAGGAAAAATAGAATTGTGTAGTTTTGAAAAGAGCATTATTCACAATGGTTTCAGAATGTGACGTTTACAGAGTCGCCACAAGGCGTAAATGTGAGGGAATGGGTTAAACATGGCAACCATTTGACACACACACAAATGTAGACACTGTGTTACGAAAGAAAATTAAAGTGTGTTTTAACCAACTCGGCGTCTCATCAGGATCCAAACCATTTGACACTTGTTCAACAATGTCTCAAATACCTCGAACAAATCGGAAGTAGTCCGATTGTACCACATCCAAATTTGAACGGACGTTTTTTTCACATCGGAATAAAGGTTTACTCTTTACTACATGAATATTCATGTACGAAATAATTACATCATGAATATCAATTATGATAATTGTTATAATAGCACATGGACGTAGGAAGTTTTGGCGATGGCAGAAATTGTAGAATCATATCTATAAGCAAACAGAGCAGACCATGCTCGGACAGCTCCTATTGGATCCGCTCGAGCATGGTCTTCCCTGTTTATAAATGCATAGAAATGCGTATTTATGGAGTGTAGGTTTAAACTAGTAACATACGACATGTTTTGCAGACGGAGATGGTTTTGAACTTGGCACGACTAAGCCTTGCCGTGAGTGTGTATACCAAATGGCCAAAACGTCAAACAAAATCAAACTGTAACGAGGTGTTACTTGGAGTTTAATCTGGATCTTATATGTTTGCAAATGTCAGTAAAATCTTGATTGTCATCTTACTGGTTGAACCCATTACCTTATAGGCTATTTTTAGATACAAACCTCTTTGAATAAATCTGCCGAAAAGGAGCATTAACTAGAAGAAAGGAAAATTATAGAATTTTGTAGTTTGAAACCATTGTGATAAATAGAGCATTTGCTCATATAGGAGCAAATGCTGTATTTATCAAAATGGTTTCACAAAGTGACTTTTACAGAGTCGTCAAAAGTCGTCAATGTGAGGGAATGGGTTAACACCTCCTCACCGTGAGCTATTGAAAGATAAAGCATCAAGTATTTGCACAATACCGGTGGATACCGAATGCAGCTTCATATGCAAACAGTTTTTTCTCATCAGGATCCAACCTGTTTGACACTGTTTTCCTGTTCAGTTTGACAGTGTTTGAATTTTTAGAGAACGTATGGAACCATACATATGGAACCAGAATTGAAGACGACAGTTTGAGCAGACGACAATTACAGTACTTAACGTGCAAAGTGTTAAATTTTGTGTACTTTTAACAAACTTTTAATATTCAATTTAAGTGACTCCTACATTATAACCCCGAGACTGTATTTACGAGAGGTACTCTTTACTTGACAAAGAACCGATATTTACGTATTGCCAAACGTATAGTAGTAGAACCTGGGTCCATGCTTATAACGCTTTTGATTGGTCAGATTTGAGTTGTCAAGCTTTTGATTGGTAAGATTTGAGCCAAAGGCTCAAATCTGACCAATCAAAAACTTGAGAACGAACTCAGACTCAACTAAATGTTTTATAAGCATGGAACCTGATCAGGCATTTGCAGTCCAGAGACTACT